>JANRMT010062791.1:207875968-207894584 GCA_026402145.1 Polypterus bichir lapradei
AAAACAGAATTGAAACAATAAAAAGCCAGCCACATACAGATACTTCTGTCAGGACAAGTTTTGTCAAGTAAAGCAAATTAAATGAAAAAATAAATAAACAAACCCCATCATACTACAAACTTTTTGCCGCTTTTTTTTTTGTTACTTAGGTATTACTCTGGCTCAAAGCCCAAAAACCGTAATTATGTAAGGACACGTTGACAGTTCATTTAAACAGAAGACAGCAGAAAGAATCTCATTCTAAAGTTTCTGTCTGTATAAAATCCAACATCAGTATGTCTGTCCGTTTTTCACGAGAGAACTTCTTCACGGATTTAGTTTGGGTTTTTTTCTATTCAATTTGCTTGAACATTCCGGTTGATTTTTGCAACTTCGCTCTTCATACTTAGTATCATAGTTCACTTGTGGGACCGATTGATTTGTGTGAATCTGAGAGAGACACTCACTCACTCACACATCAGCCTCGGGGCGTATCTTACCTCCACTTAGTTAGCAAATGAGAGAACTACAGTATATCGAAGAAAAAAAATTGCTATGTCATTTATTTTTTTCCAGTATCATGCAGCCCAAGTATGAAGCTTTTCTGGGATTTCAGGCATTTAGCAACATTGGTATTTCCTGACAGTGGTTGACTGGGGTCCTGTAGTTGCACCTCGCTTTCCCACCTACTCGACACAACTCTTCTTGTATCTCATGGAGCAACACTGGCCAGTACGTCGAGGGGGTATTGATGGGTGTTAGTGTTTGACGTCCAGTGGTATTGTGACAGCTCTCGTTGAGCACAGGGTCGGGTTTCCTGGCATGTGCTGATCACTTCCAAACTGGGCCCACGTATTCTGCTGTGGAATAACAGAGTGTGAGTGCAGTGGAGCGCAGGGTTGCTGGGTAGGCACCCCACTGGGTGTTAGCCAATTTTCTGAGGATGTTATTGCGAGCGCACTTGGGCCCTGTAAGTTTAAGGTCCGGTCAAGGCGACTCTGAGATATACCGAGTTCGGGTGGTGTACTATTGCCGTATCGTCCCGGAGGATGCGTAGTTTCCTGTTTGCCTCCCGGTGGTGCAGATGGAAGACAGTAGCCAGTCCGTTGGTCGGGTTTGCTCTCAGTTAATTCTTGCTGTAAAAGATTGAGAGGTTCAATAGGACGGATGTAAGGACCTTGTTAATAGTGGAGAAATCTTCCTGTTGTGGTGTGACGCTTAGGTCATCAGCATATAAGAAGTTCCTGCATTCAGGGCAGATGGGTTGATGGTTTGTGTAGATGTTGAAAAGGGTCGTTGCTAGCACACTTCCCTGAGGAAGGACATTAAGTTGGTGTCTCCCACAGCTCTTCTTCTTGCATAGTTCACCAAAGAATCATCAATTTTCAGGATATGATTCGGCGACCTTACAGATAACCAGTGCAGATCCCTAACCTCGGAGCCAACACTACACTTGATTGTTCTAATGCACTTCTAATGTTTTTGCTGTTTAAAAATGTTGAGCTTGTTGATTTTTCACTCTTACAGTATTTTATTTTGCTGCGCTTTATGTTTTTAAATTAAAGTACACATTCATTCCTATGTAGAAGTAAAACCTAATTAGTATAAAATACCGTATAGTATTGTTGCCTTGACTTGTGTATTGCACACAAACACACTAATGAGTCAATGAAAGTTTAAACCAGTCAAACCAACCAGTGGCCCACAGAGTCAGGCTCAAAAAATTCTGGAGAAATGACCAAGTGTACCCCGATGTTAGTCAGGAGACTCCCAGTTAAATGTTTTTTAATGGAAGATCAACACTTTGCAAGATACGGCCAGTTTACTGAGGGGAGGTGGGTGTCGATTTTATGTGTCCACATATTTTTCATCAAGTTTTACACGTCCATAACTCAAGAACAAAACCGCGGAGGAGGTTCAGACTTTACACACCGGTCCATTAATTGGGGTGGCATGTGACAAAATTAAAACATTTGGTCCAGATGACGCAGCATGGTCAAAGCACCGAAATGTAATTTGAGTTGTTGGCTTTTCTATGTTTAGGCCTCAAAAACACACATTTGCAACCAACAGAGTTTTGATTTTTTTTTTTTCTCCTTATTCAGATAACTATATAGGCCGGGGGTCTCCAACACATTGCTCGCGAGTTACAGGCTCGCAACCCCATTCCAAAGGGTTAATGAATCCTACATAAATTTGAAAACTTGATTAGTCAAATTAGGGGTGGGCGATCGTTCCAAAAAATCATATCGCGATCCTTTTAACACAAAATCACGATCCGCAATCTGAATTGCAATCTATGTTTTCAATGTGGCATACAATTAAGAGAATATTCGGACTCAAACTTGTCAAGAACTAAGTAACGCTTTATTTTAAATGTCAAACAAAGTTGAATTCAATTGTTCTCTCATTCGCTAGCTAAGCGGAGTTAAGGAACACGCCCTGAAGCTGGCGAGTGAGTGAGGAGTGCCAACCCCCCCCTTCGGCCTGCTGTGTGTTTCTCAGATTTGCGCAAATAAATTAATACTGCAAGCAAACTATGATACGTAGCGAAATGAGAGAAGTCGCAAAATCAACCAGAATGTTCAAGCAAATTATAGAAAAAAACGTTAAGTGATTCTCTCGTTAAAAGCAGACAGACAGACGTTGGATTTTATATTTTATATATTAGTAAACCTTCAAAATAGTGTGTAGTTAAAGTCTCAACAGCATTCTCAGCATTTCTGGAGTTTAGTAGAGCCCGATAACTATAAGAATCTTCACCACGCAGCTCTGAAAATGTCTGCTTTGTTTGGGTCTCCATACCTCTGCGAGTCTGACATGAATGTCATGAAATCAAAGTTCAGAGCAAGACTGACAGGCGAACACTGAAAGGACTCCATGAGAGTGAACCTCAGTGGCTCCACTCCACCATACACCTCAGTGCCAGTCGTCTGACTAACTAAAAAAACACATCACACATGCAACTGGACATGCGAATAAAGTGACACAGTGACATGTGACAAAATGACAAATGAAGACGTCATATCTGTGTATTTGGAATTGCATTGTTTTGACAGCATTCATGTTTTAATTCCTTAGCTTGAGATACACTCAAAAATGCATACAGACATACAAAATGCACTTACAGGTGAACTAAATATTTTGTTTGTGATATTTTAATGCAAAATGAGAGTTGTGGACACCCAACATTTTGTAAATGTTCAGGCAAAACAAGCTTATTCAGTTTGTTTGGGCTGAAATAAGCTATGAGAATAAAGTTGGAAAACACTCGGCCATTTTCATTTTGTAAAAGTAGCGCTTAGGGGAAAAAAGGTTGGAGACCCCTGATATAGACTGTGAAAGAAACTGCTGGACACACAACAGAGGTTTGGGGGAACCACCCGTATAATTTCTCTGTCTGCAAAAGGCTTAAATTTGCGTACAATGTGTACAGGTTAGAGTCCAAAACACAGCCGTTTAAGTATGGAGGATGAGGGGTTTTTATAGGTGCTTTAAAGGAAGTGACATCCTCGGGGGTGGGTCGTCACAAGAAGTGACATTCTCGGGGGGGCTGGGACAGGAAGGATTTCTCATGTTTGGTTTGCGAAGCCTGGCATGGAATTGGCGTTTCCTGGTCCCAAGCGCATGTGTGTGACAAGGCCTTCTGTAAAAGCAATAAACAGTAAAGTAACCGTATCAGGGTTTGAACAGCAGACCTCTCGCATCCAAAAAGTCATTTGGGATTTCATCTTCCGAGCACTCTAACGGCATGTGGGAAGGTGCAGATCATTTTTTTAATTATTTTTCATTTATTCTGCATTGTCCCTTCTTTCTCCAAACACTAATCTTACTTATCTTATGCACATCTGTCAATTTTATTTTCCATCCTAATGTGAATGTGTTTGCTGTTTAAAAATGTCAAGCTGTTGATTTTTCGCTACTACTGTATTTTATTTTGCCAAATTTTTTTTTTTTTAATTACAGTACACATTCATTCCCATGTAAAAGTAAAACATACCACCTAATATTAAGTTGTGTATTACACACAAACACAATAATGAGTCCATGAAGAGTTAAATAATTAGGTAATTAGTGTTTTTAATGTTATGCTGGAATCCTTGGCGGACTGTCCTATAGGGTGGTCCAGATCTAATTATGCAATTTTCATTACACTATAACTTATTAAGTTTATTACATAGAAAATCACCCGAAAAATCCCGGACCAACGAGAAGTGTGCGAACTGACAACATGAAGAATCGTCTTTGTGCCGAACTGGAATCGTCCCCGCATAAATCAAGTCATCCAGACGATCTGGATCTGCATAATTAGATCTGGACCATCCTTCTATAGGTGATTAGCAGTACTTTAGTGAAGCTTGGAGAAATTGGATGGGGGACTTTGGGTCTGCCAGGAATACTTTAATTATTTTTCTCCTTTGAAGATAATCAAAATGGTGGGCTTTGTCTGTCAGGAGATTTTTTATTAGATGCTATCAGGAGCAGTTAATTTTGATATAATGAGGGATAGCTGTACTAAACCAGTTTAAGAAATGCGGGGTCTTCTGCAGTTTTACACAAGTGTCCTATCTCACGATAATAAAAACTTCACAGAGCCTGTAGTTACGGTACCCCTGCGAGTCAATTGTACAGAAGAAGACGGTTGTGAATTCTTTTAATTTCCGGGCACTCACGACTGGAGTCAAATGGGAGCAGAAGTTTGTCATGTTTGCTGCATGCATTTGAAAGACTCCAATATTGTTCTTTTAATGTTCCAGAATAAAGCCGCCCCCCCCAACCGACCCTTATCTGTTTCTTAACACCATTCTGTGACCTTACTTGTTTAAACATTCCTCGGCAGACCTGATAACGCAATCCTTGGACCCCAACAATGCTGTATATTGTGAGAGACAATCTTCTCTTTCCAGCCTGTTGGCCTTTTACTGCACTTTCCAGTTTGTTTTACACCTGTGTGACCACATGGAGGTGCCACTGAGCCCTAAACTCCTGACATAATTACACCCAACACAGTCCCAGGTTCTAATAAATGTTGTTTATTTGCACAGTACCTTCATTAAACAGGTAAAAGTGTAGTCACCACAATTGATTCAAGTTTCTTTCCACTCCTTCCACTTCCCTGGTGAGTTTTGTCCTCTGTCTCTCAACTCTCACTTACCTAAGTGAGGTGAGATGGCTCCTTTTATTTTGGACCCGGAAGTACTTCCAATGTCCCCGCATAGCATATTGGAAGCACTTCTGGGTCATGCACAAGCTCCGCAAAGTAGGGAGACCTTCTCCACGCAGTGCCCTCTGGATCCTGACAGGCCCTTCCAAACTACAGCGAAACCCTGCAAGAATCCAAACTGGGACCGTACAAGAGTAGCATTGCACCCTGTACTCAAACTGTCCCCAGTAACTGTCTCCCGCCCTCCGGCCATTATGTGATTTCCCCGACTGGGATCTAGCACTAAGGGTGTTGTACTGTGTTAGCCATTATGAATGTAGTGAGACGTCAAGCAAAATGACACCTTTTCTTGGCTAACTAGAAAGATTACAATATGCAAGCATTCGAGGCAACTCAGGCCCCTGTAATAAGAGAATAAGTTTGATATGTTACGTGTAAATATATTTTATAAGTCTGTCTTTTTTTCTACTCACATGCACAGTTCACACAGCCAGATTTGGCACAGGGGTTCACCATATAGAACTGCTAGGCAAGCATTATAAGACAAGACAGTTAGGGACAACTGGGAAACGGGCAGTCACACTGAGGACCATTGTGTACTATTTTTGTGTGTCAAACTCAGCATGAAACTGTATCCTCTCTTTTAATTTTTTGGAATGGCATGATTCACCTAAGTGGGGTCCTACACGTGAAGATAGAGTATAAAGCCTTAGAACATTGCCCGGCACACCTATGGAGCCATTGGGCATCATCTGATCCCGAAAATCCTTACACTGCAGCGGCGAAAATGGCAGACTCTACACATCAGGCCCCCACTCCCGAACTGAGTTCTTGACATTGTCTTCCTTCATCTGTTATGCAGTGTAAGCCGTCATTAAACAAAGCTAAGTTATTTCTCCTATGTGATTTCTTTATAACGCCATATCACTAATGAAAGGGTATCAGCTTTTAATATCATATCTATATAGATCTGTGTTATGTAACACACTGCAATTACAAATGAACTCATTCCAACAAGGGAGCTAACACTGTCTACTGGATACACCCCCTTCTTCAGACAAGATGTAAAAGCATGCACATTGTAATTTTTTTAGTTAGCCAATAAAAGGTGCCATTTTGCTTGACTTCTAACTCCAACTGGGATATGACACCAGAGCCATCCCAGCCTGGTTGCACCTCCACTTATATAGTCCATCCATTATGGCATTACCCTCCGTCGGGATGCCAATCCATCGGTTCAGTTACATGTGAAGAGTTATAAGTTCCTGAGAACCTGCTCTGTCTGTCCGATTGGACGTAAATCTCAAGTGAGAGGGTGTTGTACAGTGAAATCAAATGTCTTTAGGTTTCAGCGCTGAAGTTTATTGAAATTAAACGCTCTGTTCTTTCCACAGAGAGGCAGAGAGACAAAGCTGCCGTTTACTAAAGGGATGTGTGAGGCGGACACGACAATCATGGAGATAATAACTGTAAGTATTAAAGAAGAAGACTGTGAATGGGAGAGCATCCACCCTAAACAAGAGCGTCTCTACATTAATGATGGGGATTGTGAACTGGGGTCAGTGGACATTAAAGAAGAGGCTAAGGAAAAGTCTGTCAGCATTGAGATGTGCAGACGTACAAGTATGGAGAGGGTCAAGGAAGACGACCTTCCTTTTGGATTTCCTGATGGAGTGATGACCGGCAAACACTGTTCATCTCCAGAACCTTTTATCAATATGAAGTCTGAATTGGTCCAGTCAGACACAAAGAAGACTGGAGAAGTTTCCTCTTTTAGAACTCTGAAAGATCAGCCACCATCTACAAATAAGTCTGTAAAAAGTAAGTATAAAATAAAAATGTATGTAAGTTTGGGTGGTCTTGTGCTTTTTATGAGAAATTTGGAAATTTAGTGAAATTGATGTGTTTTGTGTAGTTTGAGAGTTCATCTATGTTAATGTTGTAAGGTTTCGCAATTTGCTGTTCTTGCTTTGTTTGTGTTTAAACTCTCTAAATCTGTCCGTGGTAAACAGTGCTATACAAAAACAGAATTGCAGGAAAGGGTCTTTGGAACTCCCTGGATTTCTGCATTAATTCCTCCTAACAATGTGGCCTGATCTTCAAGTCAAGGTGATGGGCAAAATACAGTTGACGTGAACTAATCTCTCTATTATAAAAGAAAATCTTGAGACGAGACTATTGCCAAGAGATTTTTTCAATTTGGTAGACGGGGTCCTAGCCTCATCTCAACCATTTCCGGTTAATGGCCCACAGCCCCGGTCCTCTCACCTCTCATTTGTGTGAATGCTTTTGTCAGACACACTTCTGCACCCTCAGCTCTTATAAATTTTTACATTTTCACTTTAAGTTCCCAATAAAAGAAGACTTATTATGTCCAAATCTTAATGAAGCATTTCATCCCGAAGGGTTATGAACAGAAGAAATGAGTACACGGGTAATCCTAGCACCAAGAAACGATGAAGTCAAATGAATTAACATGAAAATTGTTGATCGGTTACAAGGCAGATTGGTTAAATGTGTATCAATAGACTATGCTGAAACTATTTCTTGTGTGGTCAGACCATTCCAGTTTGTTGTTCATGTGAACCCCCAGGTACTTGTAGCTTCACACCACTTCCACCTCATTCCCCCTCACCCCCCCAAAATGGTGACTGCAGAGGCTTCTTGGGATGCTCTATTGATACACAGAGTGGGAGCTCTGTTGTCTTGCTGATGTTGAGGTGCAGGTTGTTGTCCCTGCACTGTAAGACAAAATCCTCCACAACCTTCCTGTACCCTGACTCATCTCCGTTACTAATGAGGATTCGGTATTGGAGTGGAGTGCCGTCTCACCTCCAAACATGATGTTGCACATTTATGCCAAAGGTTTTAACTTTTGCCTCCTTCATCCCCACAACATTTTGCATTGTGGATCGTTCAGGTGGTCATTTTCAAGTCTGAGTTGTTAGTTTAGAGCAGAGATGATTTCATGGGTGTTTTCCTTCCGTGAACACTGGTCAGGAGATTTCTAAAGGTCCTTTGCTCTTCCCCTCGGTGTTCCTTTTCACCTCCGCGCTCCTGCTGTGATCGTTTCAGGACGCCAACTGCAGTCCAGAATTTTCTCCGTAGATTGTCTGTTATTAGGACGCAGCTGAAGATCAGCCCACTATCGCTCTTCACTTTCTTAGGGGCCATGCTGAAATAGTAACAGGAGTTACCGGAACAAAGAACACAACATGTGCACAGTAAGAAGTAGCACGTAAATTACTGCACGCACGTATGACCGCAACCGAAGACTGGGAGAGAGTGGATAGGATGCTCAGCTAGTGGGACGCTCTTGCGTCTCTCGGGTCACGTGCTTCTCGGATGTTCGGGTAACACTCTGTCGCCTCGCTGGGAAGCCGGGATTTTGTTCATTACCCACAGGAATATTTTTACAAATTTTTTGGTCCTGAACCGATTTGTTCGTGAACCGCAGTCTAGCTGTATTTGGCTTGTTGGTGCGTTCATTCTTCCAAGCGTTTTCCGTAAAACCTCCACAGGTGTCTTCAGCAATCTGTTCGCAACTTGCTATAAGCATAATTGACATAGGGTAGAAATGACTAATTGCACTAATTGCTCATTTTGTTCACTTCCTTCTACTTCTGTTTCAGTTACTTTGCCAAGTTTTACTGCAAACAGAGCACCTGTTTCTGATAAAATACTCTTTTGGTAAAAGACTATGAAACACATCTAAATGCTTAAAGCAGGTGCTTAAATATGATTGTGTAGAAAGTCCAGGAAGGCTTGGGTTTTTGGAACTATGACTGCATCATTCTTCAGTAGAACATTGTAAAGCATTCAAAAACGTTGGCACGATACACATGCAGAGCAGGTTAGAGATAATAGAAGTACGAAAATTCTAAAGTCTCAAAGAAAGGATAGTAACAATCACATTAGCGTAAACAAATGTAAATTGTTACTCGGTGAAATAACGGAACAGCGAAAAGAGACTGACTATATGGACATAGGTGATATGATAGAAGTATGTAGATCTTGTTCAGCTTTAAAGTTTAAGTCGGAGACTTGTAGATCGTCTAATTTGTGTTGCAATCAGGAAAAAATAGTGTTTCTTCCCAATGAAGAGGCGTATCTGTGAGAATTAAAAGTTCTGCTGTTTGGTGAAAATGAAATCCACAAACACGAGCGGCAGAGGGCGAAGCCCCATAGTTACTAAATAAGAAAAGTTGAAAACAAAAATAATGTTCTGTGACCACCAGAGGGCGTTGCAACACCACAAATACAACCTCACAGACACAAGTCCCAGTATGAAGAACAGGTTTATTTTTTTTTATAAATACAGAGGCATAAATGAACCACAACACACTTCATTTCCTCTCTCTCCTCTCTTTCTCTCTCCCCTCCACAACTCCCAGGTGAGCTTTGTCCACCTTCCACCTGACTCCAACTCGCCTGATTGAGGCCGAGTGGTCTCTTTTATCTGGAACCTGGGAGTCCTTCTAGTGCTAGGGCACAGCCTGATTGAAGTACTTCCGAGTCCACTGGAAGTCAAACAAAGTAGTGAGTGTTAATCCCTTCAGCTCCCCATGGTGATCCCCACGGAACCCAATAGGGGTGAATCACGAGAGTACTGTTTCCAGCATGACCTGCGGGCATCCAGGTGGGGAACCCAAGCCAAGCAGGCTGCCACCTAACGTACTGGGAAAGAAAATGTCTGGGATAAATTGTCTTCCCCATGTCCTCCTTTTATATTGGCCTCCTGAATGTAATGCCATTCTCTGCATGTCATTCACTACAGTTAATAAATCAATTTTCATTCCTAACGGGGAGTAGATTTCCTAAAGTATATCGCTGCCCATGTAAATGTTTACTGTAAGGCTTAGTAAAGCCGAGAGAAATCAATCCTGCCTTAGTTTTGAAAGAATGAATGACCACTTAGTCACTTGATTGATGGTCCCGGCAACGACGGGTTGTGTGTTCTTCTTCACGGATATCTTGATGTATTGAGTTAGGTGAGGAATAAAGTAGCCACAAAATTATTAATCAGTGCATTTCATTTTAAATTACATTTTTGAACAATAGTAATTTTTAGGTGAGTTTTATTATTATTAATGAATTTAATTAGTTCAATAATTAATTAAATAAATTATTAAATATTATTGTTAATAATAATAATAATTTAAATAAAAAGCAGAATTTTAAAACTACCACCAGACAGTGTTCAGAAGCCATTAAGACAGCTAACAGACTATCAGTTTATATAGCGCCTTGACGTGTGGAGTACAAGTCACAGGAGGTTCTGCTCAACCTTTATAACACACTGGTGAGGCCTCATCTGGAGTACTGTGTGCAGTTTTGGTCTCCAGGCTACAAAAAGGACATAGCAGCACAAGAAAAGGTCCAGAGAAGAGCGACTAGGCTGATTCCAGGGCTACAGGGGATGAATTATGAGGAAAGATTAAAAGAGCTGAGCCTTTACAGTTTAAACAAAAGAAGATTAAGAGGTGACAGGATTGAAGTGTTTAAAATTATGAAGTGAATTAGACAAGTGGATCAAGACTGTTATTTTAAAATTAGTTTATCAAGAACACGGGGACACAGTTGGAAACTTGTTAAGGGTAAATTTTGCACAAACATTAGGAAGTTTTTCCTTTACACAAAGAACGATAGACACTTGGAATACGTGACCAGGTAGTGTGGTAGACAGTAAGATGTTAGGAACTTTCAAAACTCGACTTGATGTTTTTTTAGAATAAATAAGTGGATAGGACTGGCGAGCTTTTGTTGGGCTGAATGGCCTGTTCTCGTCTAGAGTGTTCTAATGTTCTAACATCACTTGCATGCATGAACACACAAATTAAATGAAATAATAGTTTGATTAGCATAAACAAATTGGTAAAACTTTAGGTACAGCAGAAATGCATCTGTTACTCATGTACTACTTTGTAACAAGACTGTAATAGGTGGACAGCAGGGTGGCACAGTGGTAGCACTGCGGGTTCGCAGTAAGGAGGCCAGGATTCACGTCCCATTCAAAATGAACTGCCAGGAACTATTGAAGACCCTCCAATGTAGACAGTGGAGGGCAGTAATTAGCAGTTGGTCGCACCCCTTGGGGAACCAAACACATGGGACCTAATCTAGACATCTTCCGATTACACATAGACACAAACTGTGCATAATAAACCAAAGAAGCATTAATGCAAACAAATGACAAGAAATTAAACAAAACAGACAAGAAACACGTCTTTGAACCCCAGCCATGGGAGAAATGCTGGCTGCAAGACGACAGCAACAAGGTCAGCAGCTGCAGTCGGCAAGTCTGCCATGCCCTGTGACTAAACGTCATGTGATATGACATCGGCTTTAAACTTGCCCCTTTTTAAAAAACTGATAGTTTTCATCTTGCACCTGGGTTAACTATACAGTAGCTTATTACAGTAAATGTTGTACTTTAATTTAGTTATTTTCCTGATGAGCACTCAAGCTCATTCTTCTTCTCTTTTTTTGTATAAGTTGATTTAATTATCCCATCTGTTAAATCAATAATTATTTTTTCTGCATTTCATGCACCATCACTTAGCAACATTGAATACATTTAGTTTTACATTTCTGAAAGACGCAAAGTAACAGTGCGCATCATTTACTGTGTTCAGGTGGTCATGGACAAATCTATCTGTTTTAGTTTCTTATGAGCATTATAGTTAGAAACACACTGCAATATGCATTTCATTTGTCTTTGATTGCATTCCTTTAGTGCAGGAGTTCCCTTCATTAAAGCTGCAGTTTTTACCCGAGTCTTTTAAGCAATAACGCATAACTTGTAAGAACTCCATGATTTACAGACTTGCAAGCCAAAAAGTACAATAGTAGTAAAAATTGCACATAGATAGAATTCTTTGTCATTATGCATACACATAACAAAATGTTTTTGTTGGTGTTTCTCGGCTTCACGGCAGAATACTTAAAATACACAATACACTATAAATAATAAAATAAACATAATGCGTATAAAAGATGGCAGCAATAAAATATCATCAAGTCCAGACTTTTCCTGAGGTAGTACACTTGCAAAGACCAATGATCTGTGTGCGCAGGTCTGCAGGGGAGGATTACGAGGGAAAGTGCGTGTGCATGTCTACAGGGGGGCAGGTTAGGGGTAGATGTATGTGTGTGTATCAGCAGGGGCAGATGGACTTCACAGCCTTGGGGGGGAAAAAGCTGTCTTTCAGTCTGCTGGTACGTGTTTTTATGTTTCTGTACGTCTTTCCTGAAGGCAGTGGTACAAACAGTCCATTTCCCGGATGGGTGAGATCCGCAGCTATACATTTGGCCCTCTTCTGTACCCTTCCAGCATATACAGAGTCCAGGTCCAGAAGAGGACTTCCCATGATCCCCTGTGCTGTTCTCACCACCCGTGCCAAGTCCTTCCTGTCCTGTGCTGTGCAGCTGCCGTACCACACTGTCATACTGTGACAAAGAATGCTTTCTAAAGCTGATCTGTAGAAGTTTTTGAGCAGCCGAGAGGAGAATCCAGCACATCTCATCTTCCTGCGGAAGAAGAGTCTTTGTTGGGCCTTCTTTACCAGGTGAGATGTGTTCAAAGACCAGGTCAGATCCGATGTAATGTGGATACCCAAGAACTTGATATTGTCCACACACATTACAGCCTCCTCATGTATGAATATAGGAGCATGTTCTGTTCCTCTGGACCTCCTATAGTCCACAATTACCTCTTTGGTTTTGCTGGTGTTCAAGAGGAGGTTGTTGGCTGAGCACCATAGTGCTAGGTGTTGTATCTCCTCTCTGTAGTGAGTGTCATCATTGTCTGATATGAGACCCACCACGGTCGTATCATCCGCAGACTTCACAACCATATTTGTGGCATGGATGGCAGAGCAATTGTGCGTAAATAATGTGAAGAGTGCTGGGCTGAGCACACAACCCTGTGGCGTGCCTGTGTTCAGAACCAGTGTGGCTGATGTACGATCTCCAATTCTAATCACCAGAGGCCTGTTGGTGAGAAAGTCCATGATCCAGAGACAACGATGTGGACAGACCCAGATTATGAAGCTTTTGTACCAGCTTGTCTGGGATTACAGTGTTAAACGCTGAACTAAACTCGACAAATAGCATCCTAAAATAAGTGTTAGGGCACTGCAGATGAGTCAGGGCTGTTTGAAATACTATTGAGACAGCATCCTCTGACGATCTGTTCCTCCTGTAGGCGAACTGATGGTTGTCAAATCCAGCAGGGATGGCATCCTTGATGTACTTTAGGAGGATTCTCTCAAAGCACTTCATTATTACTGTGGTCAGAGCCACAGGGTGGTAATCGCTAAGACAGGTGACCGCTGATTTTTTAGGCACTGGCACAATAGTGGAGGATTTGAGGCAGACAGGGACCATTGCAAGTTGTAGAGACTGGTTGAAAATGTCCAGAAAGACTCCTGCCAGTTGATCAGCACATTTTCAGTGTCTTACCCAACACCCTGTCCGGTCCTGCAGCTCTGTTGGTGTTGATCCTTCTCAGAGTGGACTTGGTGTAGTTGCAGGATTAGAGGCTGATGCTGCTCCCCCAGCCAAGGGAGATGTATGGTCTCCCTACTGCTAGATGCATCAAAGCGTGCAAAGAAACTGTTCAAGGTGTCCGGGAGACTAGGGTCCGAGCGACAGGCCAGAAGTCATTCAGCTCACTAGGCCGTGATACCTTTCGGACTGGGGTGATGCAAGCTATTTTCCAAAGCCTCAGGACTCTCCCCTGTTCCAGGCTCAGGTTGAAGATGCTCTGTAGAGGACTCCTCAGGTCCAACGCACAGGCCTTCAGCAGTTTTGGCAATACTCCATCTGGACCCACTGCTTTGCTGGCACGAAGTCTCCTCAGCTCTCTGCTCACCTGGGCTGCTGTAATTGTGGGTGGGGGGAAACTCTCTCCTGTGCTGGTAGGTGGAGGGTGTAGTACTCCGAGGTGAGAGTGGGTTAGGGTGGTCAAACCTGTTGAAGTTGTTCATCTGGTTTGCTCTCCACATCTCTGTCGATGGTGGCACCATCGAGCTGGATTGGTGACATTAATTTGGCCCTAATGTGTGTGTGTGTGTGTGTGTGTGTGTCCTGTGATGGAATGGCGCCCTGATCTAGGGTTTGTTCCTGCCTTGCAGCCTATGCTAGCTGGGATAGGCTCCAGCAGCCCAACGTGAGCCTGTTCAGGACTAAGGAGGTTTGGAAATGTTTAACTGACTGACTGACTGTAATAAGTGCTGCTTTTGTTCTTGATGTTTCTTCTTCTCTGCAATATGGCATACTAAAATAACTTTACTTTGAATGGTCAAAGGCAACTTAAGTGTTACACTCAAATATGCAATATCAAGAGAAACATGACGTGTTAATCTTTTATATTCACAATTAATTTCACCAGCATGGCAATATGCCATACTGCACAAAGGTAAATGAGCACTTGACTGATCTTTGTAAATGTAACTAAGACAAAACGAGGCCTTTGTTAAGGTCTTGTTACATAACAGTATATGAGTGATTAGTTTAAAGGACTGCAAAAACGCCTCAAAGTGTTACCAATAAATCCTGACACTTCAAGTCAATTAACATTCTAATTGAAACTATAATTGTCACCGGTGTGTCACCAAGCTAACCAATCCGGATGTCACCTGCCACTCCGCGTTGATCCTGGGTTTCCTCATCTTGCACTTTTTCTCACTTCAGCTCCCGCAGGCCTGTACATTAACATGCCACCTTCTTTGTTGCTCTGTTTTTGCTTTGGTGATTTGAATAAGCCATTTTGATGTTCAGTACATTTATGAGTCGAGAGGGTTTAGTCTTATTGTGGAGAAATGTTAAGGCACATTAATTATGGCAATTAAATTTGCATTTGACATGCTTGGCACCGTGCTCTGTTTTATAAATGAGACTTGCTTTAATACTGAGATAAGGGAAGCGTATTACCTCACTCTAATAAAATCAGGATACCTAATTTGTGTTAATTTTACATTTACATTTACTTGCTTGGTTGACACCTTTATCCAAAGTGACTTACAACATTTGAGATACAATTGGTTACATTACTTTTTTTTTTTTTTTTGTTTTATTTTCCAATTGGAGTAGAGGCAGGTAAATTGACCTGCTCACGGTCACATGGTGTCAGCGGTGGGATTTGAAATACAATCTCGGATTTGAAGTTCAAACCTTAACCATTAAACTACAATGGTAAAATGGGGTTTTAATAACAAAATGTGACCAGTAATCTTGTCAGCCTGGTCTATCACATATAATCTGCTAGTTTACGATTTCAGTTTCTTCGCTCCAATGATTGGGCTCATATGCTACCCAGTTGTAATACTTAAGGGAAAAGGAGCAAGTTGAATATTTTTCTACTTGCAACTTAAGTGTTATGATTACTTATGCTTTTTAAAGTCTGTTATTAATTTCAGCTGCTATCTATTGAATGTTGCAAATAATAGGGCAGTGTGCTGAAAATAACCTTTTTATTTTTGCCGTTAAACTTTATACAGAAGAAAAACATCACCGCTGTCCTCAATGTGGCAAACGATTCTATGACAGAAGCACTCTGCGGAGACATACAAGAATTCATACAGGAGAGAAGCCATACTGCTGTAAAGAATGTGGTAAAGAATTTTCTCAAGGCAGCCACTTTCAGAGCCACAAAAGAATTCATACGGGAGAACCCTGTGAAAAGATATATAGTTGTTTGGAATGTGGCAAGCATTTTTCAAAAAGTAGCCACCTACAGAGACACACTAGAATTCATACTGGAGAGAAGCCATATCGCTGTTCTGAATGTGGCAAACGATTCTCAAACACCACCAGTCTTCATAGCCACAACAGACTTCACACGGGTGAGAAGCCATATGCCTGTTCTGAATGTGGCAGACACTTCAGTTACAGAAATAAACTTCAGAGACACACTAGAATTCACACTGGAGAGAAACCATACTGCTGTTTGCAGTGTGGCAAATACTTCTGTGACAGTACTAGTCTTCAGAGACATGCTAGAATCCACACTGGAGAAAAGCCATACTACTGTTCTGAATGTGGTAAAAAGTTTTCTCAGAGGACCAGTCTTCAGAACCACAAAAGAGTTCACACAGGAGAGAAGCCATATTGCTGTTCTGAATGTGGCAAAGGATTCTGTCGAAGGAGTCATTTTACAAGGCATATTAGAATTCATACCAAAGAGAAGCCATATTGCTGTTCAGAATGTGGCAAACAATTTTTGAGCATGAGCTACCTTCAGAGCCACCAAAGAATTCACACAGGAGAGAAGCCATTTTCCTGTTCTGAATGTGGCAAACGATTTCTGCATATGAGCAGTCTTAAGAGACACTCAACATTTCACACTGGAAACAAGTCATTTTGCTGTTCTGAATGTGGGAAACAATTTACACAGATGGGTAGCCTTAAGAGACACTCCACAGTTCACACAGGAGAGAAGCCATATTGCTGCTCTGAATGTGGAAAACGATTTACACAGTTGAGCAGTCTTAAAAAACACTCAACAGTCCACAGAGGAGAGAACAAGGAAGCCTTGAAGGAGTAAGTTGGCTGGTGGAGAAAAGAGTGAAATGTAATCCACCTAACTACTTATCTAGTCTTGATGAATATCTTTATGTGGGGTGCTTCATTGTATGAGATCTATATGTGTGAAGAGGATCTAAAAGAGTAATTCATACTGGCTGCTTATTGCCCATGTGAAAAGGGTGACCTGCCTCAGCCCTAGAGTAGTTGATGGTGAGAGGGAAAGTGCAGTGTCTTCAAACAAAGAGAATAAGACTGCCAATGTGGCGACAGTCCAGATGGACAGCATTGCTGGCCCCACCACAGTAAAACAGGTGAGAACACATTAGTCACATGGAGAGAAAAAAGTTAAGAGGGGTGCACACAGTCCAGCACACAATTATGGATGACGAAGAGATCATGTACTTCTGTTTTATACAACAAATCCAAGATTTCCAAATAAAGGTAACCTAAAATGAATTGTCAGCCAAACTCAAAAAGGAATGACGCAAGTAAAGGGAATACAATCAAGAATGCAGTAAAGACCCCTCAATAGAGGACAAAGAAATCAAGTAAATTAAAGAAAAGCCACTGGAAGTGATCTATATAGCCAACTATACGGATGTCCAAAGAGGAGAAGTTACGGAGAATATCATTAAACAATACCACATGCAGTATTATAGTCAAGGTCAACAAATCCACAACTTAAATAAAGCAAAACCAACAGCATATGATGAACATAACAGTCGACAGGATCAGAACTGAGCATTAAAGCTCATCGCTCCTCAACCAACAAAGCAAAAGAAAATCGGATGAAGGAGAAACAGATAAAGCAGCAGTACACCTTGGATGAAACAAATGAAAGAAAATAAAGAAGCTGCGTTAGGAAGTGTCACTAATCCTAGCCAACATGAAATATATTAAAAAATACGAAGATGTGAACTTCACAACAGCAAGTGGGATACTCAAGTTAAGAACATGCAAACAAAAGCACAAAGAGAAGATGCAGAACACGATTGTTAAAGGACAACCCAGAATATTTGATGGGGCGCCTCAGAAGTAACTACAGTACATCACCAGACAAGGAAGAAGTTGAAATATTTTGGAGAAGCATATGAAAGAGTATGCTCAAGAATAAAAAAAAATGAAGGAGATTGGTTAAAAACAAAGTACAGACAGATGAAGAAAACAATGAAATTAAACAGATAAAATGAGCCAAGGTGGCAATCGAAGAAACAGAAACCAGGCAGCTTAAGACATCCAGTCCAGATGGCTTACCCAACTTCTGGTGCGAAGAACTAAATGCACTGCACCAGGATATGTCCGAGTGTAAAGACATGTTAATAAAGCAGCTGCAGTGTGTGGATGGCCCCTGATCAATCCTCCATTTTGCTTCTGGGGTGGGGTTTTGGATCTCCTAGTGTTGCTGACAAATAAATTGATTAACTGATCTGGCGATGGATGGATTGGCCTGAAAGTTTTGATCACAAATTTATGTGCAAAATACCTCATCTGCTCAAAGGGGTTTGTCTGGGCAGTGGGTAAATGCATCCCACCATTGAGTTATAATCAAAGAGTTTTCTTTGACCTAGGAATGTAATGTGAGTTAAAAGGACACCATTATGTAAAGACTTATATACTTCTATTTATCAATGAAAATATAAAGCTGAGTCCCATGGCCTCTGCCCCAAATGCAAAACATCTATAAGTAAAAGTTTAGACTTTTTAGGAAAAAAAAGTCCCCAGTAGGTTCAATGTTCACAGCCACTCACCCGGGCAGTTTACTGGAATTTTAAGTCGACAGTCAAGAAGTGGGGGGTTCATCTCTTCATCCCACACCCAGATGTCATCTAGGTGAAGTTTGCACCTTTGCCCCATTTTCTTAGCCTTTGCTCCAGGTACTCATCTCCCACATTGCCCAAGACACACATATATATATATATATATATATATATATATATATCTATA
>JANRMT010062791.1:207894984-207918546 GCA_026402145.1 Polypterus bichir lapradei
TATACCAAGTTGGACTTATTCCAAAGTGGGCGTATACCGAGGTACCACTGTGTGTGTGTGTGTGTGTATATAAATAATATACACTAGGGGGCTCCACCCCCTGCTCACTTCGCTCGCCCACCCCCGGATTTGGTTTACCGGATATACAATTTAAAGAGACTGTTGTTTTCGTGGGAATTGTTATGTATTATTTTCACTTTTACTTTAAAACTTTTGTAAAAACAATACTTGGTCAGAAATAAAGGACCTGGGCGTGGTTAAATCTCTTTCTTGCAGGACGTATAACGCTGCTCGTGTTGCGAAGGGGGGTTGGCTGAACGCACGCTAAGGAGATACCGTCAGATAAGCTGCTGTCTTTCGAGCTGTGTGTTTTGTTTGTCAAACTGTGCATTGATCATTTCAAAGCCTATACAGCAGCTGTCCTTTTGCCACTTTACGTCTCTGCCACTCGCGTTGTGAAGGAGGAGTGGGCTGAACGCACGTTAAGGAGGAGCGGTTGGATCATCTGCTGGCTTGCTGCTGCTGGCGAGCTGCGTGTTCTGATTCATTGTTTTAAGAGCAGGGAGCACATGAAGTATGTCTGCCCAAAGCATTCCAACAACTGCTAGGTTAGATGTCCGTGAACTTGTTTTAAATGTTGTCTCACGTGACGTTAAAAAAGTGTCTCTCGCGGTAACGTCAAATTGCCTTCCAAGAAGATCATGTCTCATCTCCCTTGTCTTCCTCCCAAGATTTTTTTTTTTTTATAATAGAGAGAGATCTATTATAATAAAAAAAATCTTCGGTTGATACGTGATCTTCTTGGAAGACACTTTGATGTCCCGCAAGAAACACTTTAACATCCTGTGAGACAAAAGGACAGCTGCTGTACAGGCTGTTAAATGATTGACACGCAGCGTGACAAGCAGAACATGCAGTTCGGCAGCAGAAAAACAGCAGCTGATCCATCCGCATCTCCTTAGTGTGTGTTCAGCCTCCACCTTCACGATATGAGCGGCAAAGACGCAAAGTGGCTGACATATAACTGCCTGGGGGGCAGGGCAGGTGGTTGAGCAAAGCAAGCAGGGGGCTTTGCCTAGTATATTTTATATAAGGTGTGGCAGAAAAGTAATGAAACTGATTTTTTATTTACCAAAGTTTTTATTTTTTTCAAACATCAATGTTATCCCCTTCAAAGTAGTTCCCTTGGGCAGCTACACACAGATGGAGACGTTGTTCCCACTGTTGGTAGCAGCGCTGGAAGTCTTCAACCGGTATGGTCTTCAGCATGTCCGTTACACTCTTTTGGATGTTTTCTAAAGTCCCGAAATGACGTCCTTTGAGGACATTTTTCAGTTTAGGAAAAAGTCACACGGACTGAGTATAGGTGAATAAGGGGGCTGGGGAACCACAGGAATGCGTTTTTTCAATTGTCCTTCTGCTCAATTGTGAGGTTTTTCGGCACCATTTTGGCACAGACCTTTCGCATGTGCAAGTGTTCAGTCAAAATTTGATGAACGGTAAATCTGTTCAAATTTAATTGTTCACTCAACATTCTTAATGTTAAACGATGGTCTGATCTCACAAGAGTGTTCACACGTTCAATGTTTTCATTGGTTTTCGAAGTTGAAGGCCTCCCTGAAAAACTTGAGCTCGGGATAAAGAATGTTCCCCATAGGCCTGTTTTAACTTTTCAAACGTCACACTTGCCGATTCTCCAAGCTTAACACAAAATTTAATGGCACAATGTTGCTCCAAATTCCGCTGTTCCATTTTGCGTGACGCACAACCAAAAACACAACTTCGCTAATAGCAGTCACAAAAATCACGTAGTTAACGGAAGGAGTTGAAACTCGCACTGAGCTATGGGAGGGTACTGATACACGTGCTCTATCAAGGACAACAGCGCAGTGTTGGCAGATCGCTTGCAGTGTTGCCAGATCGCTTGCAGTGTTGCCAGTCTCATTACTTTTCTGCCACACCTCATATATATATAATCCAACATCTGTCTGTCCACTTTTCACGAAAGAACTACTTAACGGATTTAGATCTGATTTTTTTTCTATAATTTTCTTGAACATTCTGGCTGATTTTGCGACTTCTGTCATCATGGTTTGCTTGCAGTTCCAATTTATTTGCGCGAATCTGAGAGAGATGCAGCGAGTTGAGGGGATGGGGGGGGGCGTGTCCCTCCTCACTCACACACCAGCCTCTGGGTGTAACCTTAACTCCACTTTGCTAGCGGATTTAGATCAGGCTTTTTTCTAGATTTTGCTTGAACATTCCTGTTGATTTTGCGACTTCTCTCATCATGCTAAGAATCATAGTTCGCTTGTAGGAGCGATATATTCGCACTATTATGAGACAGAGGCTGCAGGCCAAGGGGAGGGGAGGGGGAAGCGTGACGTCAGGAGTGGGGAGCCGGGCAGGGCCCTCCTTGCTGTCCTGTTTCACTACTACACCGGTGAAGCCGCAGGGGACGGCTAGTGTAGTATAAGTTAGTCTCCTTGGCAATTCCAAACTGGTCCTGTGTGTGTGGGTGGGCGCATGAGTGGCCCCTGTCCATGGCTGTTTCCTGCCTATGCTTTGATTCCTCTTGAATAAAGTCAATTTGAGAAAGCTGCCACAAGTCCTTTTAAACTGATGCAAGCTTCAGAGCGGGGAGCTGCCCTGTCTCTCATTTAACACAGCTTCAACAGGCGTTTGGGGCTTTTTATTTATCATAGTGAGGATTCTTCTGTCCTAAGCAGTGGTGGTCCTCCTTGGGCCACCAGCCCCTTTTTGATTCCTGAGCCCACCAGTGTATTCTTTCTTCTTCATGATATTCCAGACAGTTGATTGAGGTCATCCTAAGGATTTACCGATGTCTCCAATGGTTTGATTCTTGTTTTTCACCCTTATGATGGCTTCTTTGACTCTCACTGGCATAGCTCTTGTCTCCATGTTGAACAATGGCAACTACAGACTCCAAAGGATAGAAGCAGGCCGAGGTATCTGATGAAGCAATGGAACCCACCTGAGGAATCACAAACATCTGGGACACCAATTGTCTTACACATTATGGTGCCCTGCAATAGGGGGGATTTTTTTTTTTATATATAAAAAGTGTTATGTGACCAAAATGTGTGCAGATTCCCTGAAATGAAAGTCTGCAGTGTGCTCTTTAATCAAAATATCTGAATTGTTTCATTTGTAATTTTAAACGGGGAAGCAGACGGGCAAATCAAGGAGAAATGTCTCTGCCCCAAATACCTCAGTATGTGCATCTTGGGAACTGCAGGTCTGACATTGTGGTCAGCAGCACAGAAGCGCCGCAGGGGACTGTACTTTCTCCGGTCCTGTTCAGCCAAAATATATCGGACTTCCAATACAACTCAGAGTCCTGCCACGTGCAAAAGTTTGCTGACGACACTGGAGTGGGCAGGAGGAGGAGTATAGGAACCTAATCAAAGACTTTGTTAAATGGTGCGACTCAAACCACCTACAACTGAACACCAGCAAAACCAAAGAGCTGGTGGTGGATTTTAGGAGGCCCAGGCCCCTCATGGACTCCATGATCATCAGAGGAGACTGTGTGCAGAGGGTACAGACCTATAAATATCTGGGAGTGCAGCTGGATGATAATTTGGACTGGACTGCCAATACTGATGCTCTGTGTAAGAAAGGTCAGAGCCGACTATACTTCCTTAGAAGGCTGACGTCCTTAAACATCTGCAATAAGATGCCACAACCGTCTGATAGAACATCTGCAGCGAGTGCCCTTTTCTACGCAGTAGTGTGCTGGGGAGGCAGTATAAAGAAGAGGGACGCCTCACGCCTGGACAAACTGGTGAGGAAGGCAGGATTATTCTGTTATAGGCACGGAGCTGGACAGTTTGACATTCGTGGCAGAGCGACGGGCGCCGAGCAGACTCCTGTCAATCATGGAGAATCCACTGAACAGGATCATCTCCAGACAGAGGAGCAGCTTCAGCGACAGACTGCTGTCACCGTCCTGCTCCACTGACAGACTGAGGAGATCGTTCCTCCCCCACACTATGTGACTCTTCAATTCCACCCGGGGAGGTAAACGTTAACATTATACAAAGTTATTGTCTGTTTTACCTGCATTTTTATCACTCTTTAATTTAATATTGTTATTATCAGTATGCTGCTGCTGGAGTATGCGAGTTTCCCCTTGGGATTAATAAAGTATCTTATCTAATGAAAAAGTGTTTTTGGTAAAAGCTGCATTTCTTAATATTCAAACTTATTTTTATTAGACTTTCACAACATTTTCTTTCCGATACTCCCCATCAAGCGATTAAATAAATTTGCCAATCTTTCAAACACTCTGCTTCCTCCATTACAAATCAACCAGCAGAGGACTGGAAATATCAAATCCGGTCGTATGCAAAAGGAAATGGCATCTCCTCCCACCAAAAGGAGGAGGACAAAGAAATGCAAGCAATTTTTGAAATGCATGTGATTAGTAAAGTGAAAACAGTGCAAAATTTAATATCTTTAGCATTGATATTTTTACTAGGAACATGAATGCTTAAAACATAGCAGCAATATCAGCACAATACACAGCAGGAGCTGTCCATCTTTGGTGCCAACGAGTTAATATTTCAATTAGTTTAAAAAAAAAAAAAAAAAAAATTTAAAATCAGTCAGATAGCAGTAATCATGTTGGACTGTTGCTTCCATCAGCCAGACTCTAAGCGTCCTCCTTCGTCTTGGTAGGTCATTCAGTAGGAGCCTTCTTCGTTACACCTACTGGCATGTGACTCCAATGCTTATGTTTCTCTTTCTGCAACTTCCCCATGGAGCAACCAGCCTATATACACGTGTATATTTATAGTAGTGTTAGTATATAATGGTGTGTATCAATTGGGTCTTACAAGATCATAAAAGGCCTGTACAGCTCACACACAGGCTAGTCACGTCACTTGGTCAGGCTTCTTTCCATTTTTGCTGAACTCCAGTGTTTGTAGCCCAGAGGATTAGAGGAGCTGCACAGCCTGGGACCTTATTCTTCTCTTGTTCCTTGCTTTCCTATATATTTTAGTTACCAACTTGTTTCCCTTCCTTATAAAAAGGTTGTGTTCAGTGCCATTTATTGATATTTCCTGGTGTTTTTCCTCTACTTTCTGTCTCTGTGAGGTCCAGAAGACTTTCTTTTCATTCCTGGGCCCCTTTGTCCGGTGTCAATGGCACTCCTCCTGCCTTTGTGCAGGTTTATTTGCTCCCCTGACGTTCCATTATCGGTCTTGGACTTAATGGTGTTCAGCATACTTATTTCTAACTTTATACAAGAGATGATCTTGCCTTGAAGACTTGTGCACCTTGTTTAGGAGGTTTTTGTCACTTTCAATCATCCCATGCTCAGTAAACCCCCCTGCACACTCCTCTTTATTGTGCTCACTGCATATTTTTTTTTAATGTGTGCCGTCATTCTTGTCAATGCAGCTTCTCTCTAAAGGATTAATTTCTGTCCAGTGTGAATTCTTTCGTGACACTGAAGACTCCTCTTATCTTTGAATTGATTGCCACATTCTAAACAGTTGAATGGCCTTTCTCCCGTGTGAATTATAATGTGTCTCTGCAGACCACTCCTGTAAGTGAATTGTTTGCCACATTCTGAACAGCAAAATGGCCCTTCTCCTGTGTGAACTTTACTGTGGCTCTGAAGATCACCCCTGCGAAGGAATTGTTTGCCACATTCTGAACAGCAAAATGGCTTTTCTCCCGTGTGAATTTTACTGTGGCTCAGAAGATCACTCCTGAGAAGGAATTGTTTGCCACATTCTGAACAGCAAAATGGTTTTGCTCCCATGTGAATTTTACTGTGCCTCTGAAGATCACCCATGAGAGAGAATTGTTTGCCACATTCTGAACAGCAATATTGCCTCTTACTCTTCAAATTCTCTCCCGTGTGAACTCTACTATGGCCCTGAAAACCTTCCTTGCTGCAGAATTCTTTGCCACATTCCAAACAGCAGTACGGTTTCACTCCAGTGTGAATCCTTTTGTGACTTTGAGCAGTTCTCTTATCTTTGAATCGCCGGCCACATTCCAGACAGCTAAATGGCATCTCTCCGGTGTGAATTCTAGAGTGTCTCCGAAGATTCTGCATCTGTGTGAATTCTTTTCCACATTCTGAACAGCAGTATGGTTTGTCTCCAGTGTGAATTCTACCGTGGGCAGTAAGGTCGCGATCACTCCAGAAGCGTTTGCCACACTCCAAACAACAATATTTCTTCTCTACAGTGTAAAAACGTTTGTAGCTCTGTTGATTGCTTCTTTGCGAAAACGGTTTGCCAAATTCAAAAAAGGCATGAGATGCGCTTCCTATATGAAGGTTAAAAAAAAAAGAAAAGCTTAATTTTAATTCACTTCTCTAAATTTTTCCACATTAGATAGAACCATTAAAAACAGCTTTACGACATGCAGAAATCAATTTGACGCTATCTGGGAAATGACCACACACTATCTGTTCTCTGTTGCTCTTCACACACTTTTTATCCATCCCTATAACATTATTAACTAAATATAGATCAAATATATCCAAGTAATGACACCTTCCCTTGGGCAGAAGAACTTATCCGGTACACCGTGCAACCCTGTTCAGGACTTAGAAAATGACTGACAGACACGATTCTTGCCTTGATGAGGGAAGGGTCTGTTCTATGCTGGCTTCGCTAGCAGGTATGAAGCACTCTTTTTGTTTGATTTCTGCCCCCACAATATACACACACATACTTTTTTTGATACGATTACAAACATTTTAGCATTTGATTGCTTTGAAACCCGTTATTGGCATTGATGTGAATTCTTTCATCGACCCACTGCTACCTAAAAAGGTCCGTCTGGGATAAATCAACATATTCCTCCTGCCTCTGCTGCTCTCGTCAAGTTTGTTTCCAGTCCAACTCCTCTTGGTTGGTTTATAATCTCAACACTGCAGATGACAAACAGCTTTACTTATCCATAGCACCTGATGACCTGGATGTTCTAGGCTCACCGTTCCAATGTCCGCCTTGGAGGAGTAGTAATTAAATAACCCATCCATCCTCTTCCTCTTATCAGAGATCGGGTCGTGGGGGCAGCAGCTTGAGCAGAGATGCCCAGACTTCCCACTCCCCGGCCACTTTTTAGCTCTTCCGGGGGAATCCCGAGGCGTTCCCAACCCAGCCGGGAGACATAGTCCCTCCAGCGTGTCCTGGGTCTTCCCCGGGGCCTCCTCCCGGTTGGAAGTGCCCGGAACACCTCACCAGGGATACATCCAGGAGGCATCCTGATCAGATGCCCGAGCCACCTCATCGGACTCCTCTCGATGCGGAGGAGCAGCAGATGTACTCTGAGCCCCTCCCGGATGACTGAGCTTCAAGCCCAGACACCCTGTGGAGGAAACTCATTTCAGCCGCTTGTATTCACGATCTCGTTCTTTCAGTCACTTCCCACAGCTCATGACTATAGGTAAGGGTAGGAACGTAGATTGACTGGTAAATTGAAAGCTTTGCCTTACGGCTCAGATTAAATAAATAAAGAAAAAAAATAGAAATCCTATTGGTTAGTAAAAAAATGGAAATAAGGGGGATTAGGGATAAAGAATTTAGATGTAATCCAAGATGAAAAACTTTAAAAATCACACATTAACCAGACTGCATTTGCCATTTTAGGAACATTGCAAAAGTTACACCAGTTATAACAAAAGCCCAATGGATTTTGATGAAGGCAGGCATAGCAGCAGAGAACTGTGGGAACACTTTAAATTGATAACCAACTGAAACTCTTTGTATCAGAGAAAAATGCTCTTGTAAGTGCAACTTTGAATACATTAATATGCAGAAGTCTTCCTGACCTTCATGCTGATATTTTACAATTCAGAAACAAAACAGCAGAAACTCTCGGCAATATACATTCAGGTCCATACTCAAGTGGAGCATTACGATGCTGAAATATTAAACCCTCCATGAAAAGCTTTAACAACAAGATGACAGAGTAAAGGTGTGACAACATCAGAACTATTGGAGTTGCCGAGAATGACAAGATTGCTAACATGCTCAGCTTTCTGGAGAAACGGTAGTAGTTTCCAACCATCGCCAGCTTCAGGCCTAAAATTACGCAGGCTCAAAGACTACATACCACGGAGAGCGATGGTGCACATCCACGTCTAAATATCGTCAACCCACTTCACTGTTCTGACTGAGTTACTGTTCTAAAAGACTCTCAGAGACCTCCAAATTTTACCCTTTAAAAAGGCTGGAAGATGTCTTTTTTGCCGATTATTCGGTTCACAATTCGGAAACACGCAAGACTGTGCACCCAGCGATCAAAAAGGCGCAACTAAATAGTCTTCCTGCTTTCCCCGATTTATCCGGCCAAGACTTGAATTTTTTTCCCCAGGAGGGTAGCAGCTGCTCACCAACCCCCAATAAGCACTTCTTACCATCATTTCATAATGGCCAATTATCTTTCTTCATGTGTGTATTTTGTTTGCGTTTGGGTACTTGAGTAAGATGTACAATGGGTATAGAAAAGAATCCCCCCTTCAAAATATTCACATTTTTTTGCTTTAAAGCCTTAAATGAAAAACATACAAAAAAAAAAAAATTCTTCCCAGCTTTACGTACTCAAACATCCAAATGAAAGATATCACAGCTACAGTTCAGAAGAATTATGAAAAAAAAAAGACCTACTGAGATTAATAAAGGGTCACAGGGTCACCCCCCCACCCATTTCAATGTCATTTTTATTGAACCCCCTTATGTTAATAACAGCCTTGAGTCTGTCGATTCTTCTCTATCAGCTTTGCACATCTAGATTGAGCCCACTCAATATTTGCCCCCCACTCTTCTTCACAGTTTAACTATTAAAGTTTGGTCACATTGGATGGCGAGCGTTGGTGGTCTGCCATCTTCAGATCTTTCCACAGATTTTCAGTGCGATTTAGGTCTGGGCTCTGACTGGCCACACCACGACATTCACTTTTTTCTCCTTCGGCCACCAAGTGGTCAATTTTGCTGTGTGCTTCGGGTTGTTCTGTTGAAAGGTGAACATTCTGCCCATCTTCAACTTTCTGGCAGAGGGTAGCAGGTTTTTCTCAAGAATTTGACGGGATTTTGCACCATCCAGTTTTCCTTCTACCCTAACGAGAGCCCCAGGCCCCCCACAACAGGATGCTGCCCCTCCATGCTTTACTGTAGGTATGGTGTGTTGTGGATGGTGAGCTACACTGGTGTACCGTTCGGTATTGAGGCCAAATAGTTTGATTTTGGTCTCATCTGGCCAGAAGACCTTTTTCCACTTGGCATCAGAATCTTCAAGGTGCATTCTGGCAAAGCTCAAATGAGCCTTAATGTGGCCTTTCTTGTAAAGTGGCTTTTTCTTTGCGACCCTCCCAAATAAGTCACAGTTGTGGAGCGCTTTTGAAATTGTTGTCACATGCACACCATTAATGACCACACTATGCCATCAAATCCTGTAACTCCTTCAAAGTGGCCATTGGCCTCTCGCTAGCCTCTCTTACCAGTTTCCTCCTTGGTCTTCTCATCCAGTTTGGAGGATCCAGGGAGGGTCCTAGTAGTACCAAACATTTGCCACTTCTTTATGATGGACTTTACTGAGCTCCTTGGGATTAAAGAAGCCTTTGAGATTGTATTGTCTCCATCTCCTGCCTTAGGTCTGTCCACAACTCTATCCCCCGAGATTTTGAAAGTAGCTGGCCACCCATAGTCAGTTTTTGCTGTCAGTTGCTCTACCAAGCAAAGGAATGAATACTCCAGGAACAGTTTCACTAATCACACTCATTACAACTGAGCACAGGTGGAAGGAAGCCAGTAACCGCAATGGAAATGGTGGGCACTTACACCTGATGGAGTTTGTAGTTGTGATAAATTTCACTTGGATGTCACAGATTGCATTGAGTAAGTAAAGCTGGAAAACTCCAGCGAGTATAAAGAACTCCGAGGGGGAAGAGCAAAATGACCTGCAGATATTCCTTGAACAAGTCTCTGTTCATGAAGTCCACTAGAAGGAAAACACAGGAATTGTGCTGATGGAAGGACAGACTCAAGGAAAACCCTGAACTCTAAGCAAACATCACTGCACATTTCAAGCTTGCCAAAGACAACACGGATGTTCCACAACAGACAATGTTAAAAACACAACACCAAGGTCATAGCGTCGGGAGTGTGATGGTTTGGGGTCAATTTGCTTCTTAAGGGCATGGAGGGAACACTAAACGCCCTTAAGAAATCTAACAGGAGAATGGCAGGGTAGAACAAGCGTAACAGAAGCTGGGTGATGAAATGAGAGAAGGAATGGAAACACAGGAAGAATTCAACAACTGAAAGGACTGAAACAGGAGGTAACTGGTGTTCCGGAATAGCCAATCAGAGTCCAGAGCCCAACAGAAATGGAGATGGCGTCTGATCTGAAGAGAGCCAGACATGCAAGAAATCTCAGCAAGAGTTTGGAAAGAAAGAAAAGGCACATCAGCAGCTACAGGAAATAGTTGGTGGACGGCATTGAAGCTAAAAAGGAGGGTCAACAAGTTAGTAAAGATTTTAAAGTGATGGGTTCAAGATGGACAAGCCCAATTGTTTGTGCTGTTAATAGTTTAAGACAGGACTGCTTGTCTGTTATTGGGACTTAACAGAAGAAGAACACACCACATTATTTGGAGGAATTAATGCCGAAATCTGAAGAATTCCAAAAAAAGGTTGCCAAACTTTCTCAAACTCAGTTTTGTATAGCATAAACCTGAGCTTTTGTACTGGATCAAGGCATTTGAAACTACATTTCTATACTTTTTCTAAAAAGCATAAGACCCATCTTTCAGGCCCATGCCTTCAACTCTAAATCTTAGATGTATTCGTATTTAATATTTACCTGTGCCAGACTGATCTGTAGGTAGCTCCTGACCTTCTTGAGTTCTAACGGATGCATTTTTCTTAATTCCTTCAGTGTCAAACTGCGGGGATTCAGTCATCACATTGGCAGATGAACACAGTCTGCTTTGTGAAGAGACTAGCACAGCCATCGGTTCATCTTGACATTCATAATGAATTTCTTCCCCATCACTTTGATTACTGTGTGTCTCAATGCTGACAGACCTCTCTTCAGCCTCTTCTTTAATTTCCATGGACCCCAGCTTGCAATCCTCTTCCTTAATGGCCAGACTTTCCTGTTTTGGGGGGAGAGACTCCCACTCACAGTCCTCCTCCTTAACATTCATGATTCTTACTTCTAGGATATCAGCCTCGGGCATCTCCTCTTTCACATCCATGTGGATAGTACAGTAAAACGGCAGCTTTTTCTTTCTCTGCAGATAAAATAGGATTAAAAATTACACCATAACTGCATCATTCAGATAAAAAGGCATTTCAGTTTCATGATACAGCATTCACAGGTTTATGGTTTACGTCATGTTGACAGAAACTCGGTTACCCGCGAGATCAAAACTATCAGGTGTGAAACTTGGAAAGTGTGGAGTGAAGGTCCAACACGCTGAAAGAACAAGACCTTCTCCTACAGTTATGGGCCAGACGTGTTCAACACTCGGATTGTCAGGGTCCTGGTTTTGAGGAGGAATGTTTATACAAGCAAAACCTCAGGATTGTATCAAGAAACAAGTGAATGTTGGAAAGAGAAAGATGAAAGAGGAACAGCACTTTGCTAAACCACACAAGATGACAAGCAACCAAACTAATGGGTGTTCTAACTTATTCTCACATGCTTAAATTTCTGATGATTATCCTCATAACCTGGATTTCCGAGTCCAAAGACGTTGCTTCTGGTTCCGAGGCCCAAAGACACCACTTCCCTTTACTGACCTTAAAACCCCACCACCTTCCTCACACTGATCAGTTCTGTTCTGTACTCAAGATTGTCCTCAATGTGCTTGTTATTTGCCTTTTGCAGCCAGGATGCAAGTATGTGGGTGGCCACCCCACACCTTTTTTTCATGTAGCGGGGCTCTTATTTCAGTGTTTAAAAGTCAGAGAGCCGTATGGCCGGCAGATTTCCTTAATTTAATCAAAAACAGATTAAGTGAAACCTCTATGGCGACTTAGTGGATATCAAGTAAATCTGTCCCTTGTTTTCTTGAACAACTTATGTTGAGAGAGATAGATCAATAATACATACACAACAAATTTTTTTGTTGGTAGGACTCGGCTTCAAGGCAGAATACTTAAATACACTAAAAATAATAAAACTTAAGAAGTATAAAAGACGGCAGCAATAAAACATCATCAAGTCCAGACTTTTCCTGAGGTAGTAACCCTGTGATCTGTGAGCGCAGGTCTGCAGGGGAGGAATATGAGGGAAAATGCGTGTGTATGTCTACAGGGGGGCAGGTTAGGGGTAGATGTATGTGTGTGTGTGTATCAGCAGGGGCAGATGGACTTCACAGCCTTGGGGAAGAAGCTGTCTTTCAGTCTGCTGGTACATGTTTTTATGTTTCTATACTGCTTTCCTGAAGGCAGTGGTACAAACAGTCAATTTCCCGGATGGGCGAGATCCGCAGCTATACATTTGGCCCTCTTCTGCACCCTTCCAGCATATACAGAGTCCAGGTGTAGGAGAGGACTTCCCATGATCCCCTGTGCTGTTCTCACCACCCATGCCAAGTCCTTCCTGTCCTGTCCTGTGCAGCTGCCGTACCACACTGTCATACTGTGACAAAGAAAGCTTTCTAAAGCTGATCTGTAGAGGTTTTTAAGCAGCCGAGAGGAGAATCCAGCACGTCTCATCTTGCTGAGGAAGAAGAGTCTTTGTTGGGCCTTCTTTACCAGGTGAGATGTATTCAAAGACCAGGTCAGATCCGATGTGCATACCCAATAACTTGATATTGTCCACACGCATTACAGCCTTCTCATGTATGAATATAGGAGCATGTTCTGTTCTTCTGGACCTCCCATAGTCCACAATTACCTCTTTGGTTTTGCTGGTGTTCAAGAGGAGGTTGTTGGCTGAGCACCATAGTGCTAGGTGTTATATCTCCTCTCTGTAGCGAGTTTCATCATTGTCCGATATGAGACCCACCACGGTCGTATCATCCGCAAACTTCACAACCATATTTGTGGCATGGATGGCAGAGCAATCATGCGTAAATAATGTGAAGAGTGCTGGGCTGAGCACACAACCCTGTGGCGTGCCTGTGTTCAGAACCAGTGTGGCTGATACACGATCTCTAATTCGAACCACCTAAGGCCTGTTGGTGAGAAAGTCCCTGATCCAGAGACACAATGATGTGGACAGACCCACATTATGAAGCTTTCGTACCAGCTTGTCTGGGATTACAGTGTTAAACGCTGAACTAAACTCGACAAATAGCATCCTAACATAAGTGTTAGGGCACTGCAGATGAGTCAGGGCTTTGTGAAGTGCTATTGAGACAGTATCCTCTGTCAATCTGTTCCTCCTGTAGGCGAACTGATGGTTGTCAAATCCAGCAGGGATGGCATCCTTGATGTACTTTAGGAGGACTCTCTCAAAGCACTTCATTATTACTGTAGTCACAGCCACAGGGTGGTAATCATTAAGACAGGTGACTGCTGTTTTTTAGGCATTGCCATAATAGTGGAGGATTTGAGGCAGACAGGGACCATTACAAGTTGTAGAGACTGGTTGAAAATGTCCAGAAAGACTGCTGCCAGTTGATCAGCATATTTTCAATGTCTTACCCGACACCCTGTCCGGTCCTGCAGCTCTGTTGGTGTTGATCCTCCTCAGGGTGGACCTCACTTGGTGTAATTGCAGGACTAGAGGCTGATGCTGCTCCTTCAGCCAAGGGAGATGTATGGTCTCCCTACTGCTGGATGCATCAAAGCGTGCAAAGAAACTGTTCAAGGTGTCAGGGAGACTAGGGTCATAGTTGACCAGCTGATCGCTGCTCTTATAATCCGTTATGGTCTTTAAGCCTCTCTACATGTTCCGTGGGATGATGAGGATATCAAAATACTCCTTGATACGCTGTTTGTATCTGTACTTTGACAGGTTTATTCCTTTTTTTAGTTCTTTTTGGGCTTTGCTATATGCCAGCCTGTCGTCTAACCTATAGGCAGCATCCCGGGCTTTAAGCAGGGGCCTCACCGTACTGTCCAGCCACGGTTTCTGATTTCTTAACATGGATTAATCGATCAATTAAACTGATTATTGATTCATGTAGTGTCATTGGAAGTGAGTGTGCAAAATGTCAAGTCATTTGGACAATAGGAAGTGGGTTAAATATCGATGACAAGGTTTGTACCAGACAACAAAACAGGTGAAGTTAAAAGAAGTGGTGGTAATAATAAAAACTGGAAAGCCAGATTTATTATTTCTAATGGGTCAAATAATTAAAAAGGTATTCACATTGCTAAGCGAATCTTTATTAGTAATCTGGTTGTCTAAGTGGATTATGAGCCAATTTATATTTATGCATTTTATGGGCAGTAGAGGTATACAGTATGGATTTGTTTTGATGAATTTCATAATTCCTGGTAAATGATGCCAAAGAAAACTAACAGTTAACTAGTTATACGAGGTAAATGAAAGTTAATTTGATTTAGCACTTTATAACCAAGTATTTTATTAATACAATACAACCATAGGACAATAAAAGGACTGGGTTAACTGCTTGAAGGTAGCTTCATTTTGCAAACAGTATGGCAGTGTTACAAAGTCAATAATCATAATAAAAGACCCCCTTTCTCCTCCTCCCCTTCTACTTTATGATTCATAGCACTTAGACGCCTTTCCAACAACGTGAAGTTGGCTAGAAGGTCACACCACACCTCAATCACAAAGAACTCCAGAAGACCCGAGACAGAAAGTTACAACTAATTCACCTAAACGTCAGAGCCAGCCGGCCATGTTTGCATAGGGAAACAGTAGTAATGACAAGAACGTTAATAACAAAACTACATTTGAAATAAAGAAAAGCCATTAAAACAAACCACTCCTCCATATACATGTACTCGACACATGGCCATTTCATCTTTAACATGAAGTGCATGAGAACATTGTAGGGGTCTCTGTTGTGTCTTTGTACAGAATTGTGGGTATCTAAAAATAAATATTTTAAATATGTATGTTGGTACACATGCTTCTGTCACAATTTACATCCTATAACAGAAAAGCACTAAAATAATGAGATGAGAGCAGGCCATTCAGTCCAACAAGCTCAACTGTTCTGTTCACATTGATTATTCAAAATAAAATCAGCTCAAGATTTAAAGGCCCCTCAAACTCTGCCCTCTACCACACTATTGGGTCACGTCTTCCATGTGCCTGCGATTCCCTGCATGAAGAAAACTGAACACAAGTTTTTAAAAGGGACAACTTGGAACCACCGTGTCAATTACTTGAATAATATTTAAACACTTTGGTAAGATCAACTGAGAATCTCCGCTTGCTTAAACTCTATCGTATATTACTTACATGCACAGCTGATCACAGCAGATTAAAAACAAAATATATATTTTAAAAAATTCGGTGGTCTTCGATTGCACTTTCATATCTAATGTGTCGGCCCATTCCTTCCACCAGAGGGCACTCATTCCCACAGTGGAGCCTTTGCCATATAAACACACACACATCCCCAAACCCCATTCCCCACGTCTTCCACATCGCCACTCCATCCTATCAATGGGAGGACGACACTCATTTGCACAGTTGGGCGCATTTGTCGTCTAAATAGCCTTAAGTTCTTAAAAATGAACACTAAAGATCTAAAATTGAGCTAAATGTATTAAATAAAAATAACTCTGTGCTCCTTTGGTTGTTCCCCTAGAAGGGACACTCATTTACAAGAGTACAGCTTCTTGAAAAGTGAACATTATAATTTAAAATTGTATCTAAATATTGTGTCAAATCTATTTAAACTGACTTTACATTCACAACATTAAAAAGGAGCCAGAGTGGTTTTTTAAACCAAAAATGGTTTCCCTGCGGCATTTCTGCAAAGATCCCCCACCCACACAAAAGGTTCCAGAAAGAATCCACAACAGGCTCCAAACATTAAAAAACCCCGATTAGATGGTAACAGATACGCGACAAGGAGCCCCGATTTTAGAATACAACAGCACAGGCCAAGTCCAAGTTGTCTTGATCCGTTAGAGTTCTGCTAGGTAGCCCACCACACTAACGATTTTGTATCTTTTACTGCAAACTGAAAACCATCTACAGTGGGGAGTCGGGGCATTCATTTTCATAACCGGAGTACAGCCATGGACTTGTGTGTCCCAAATCTGCGGCTTGCAAAATAAATCACTGGATAAATAAGATTGTCAAAAAACACGCTAATAATCTATTAAGTGGACTCTAAAAGGGCATTACTCCAGCTCCGAAGGACACCACGCAGATATCTCCGTAACAACCCCTGCTCTTGTGCTCCGCTACTTGTTAAGTTAGCCCACTTATCTGAGTAAATAAAAAGTTCCCGGTAACTATAATATTCTCCGCTTAACTTGAGGAGATAAATCTGAAAGATATTTGGTGCGGTCGCGCGTGCAAGTTACCGCCGCACAGGACTATGGCACGGAGCATGCGCAAAATCAAAAGTTAAAACAAAGCGCAGAAGTGAGCGAGCACGAAATCAGAAACAATCTTAACGACTAAATCCCAGCAAAACGCAGTATGCTGGGTTTACCTTTTCACCTTAATCATGGCTCTCTATTAACATATTTCCTCTTTTAGGATTTTATTAATTAAAATGAACGGCGAGGAGTCGTCAGTGCAAAGGGAAACAAAAAATCGAACTTTTAAACACCCCAAGACTACAGAAACCATGAAAAGCCTCCGCGTTCTGCTCAAGGAATAGAAGCAGAATATCTGACGATGGTAACCCCGAGTACACACTCTCTATGTCTCTCTCTCATATTCAGATGCAGCTACATACCTTATCCTTGCGGGGGTTTGTTTCTCCAGCGACTGTGCACAAACTGCACTCTAACAACCCAATGAGTGACCACGCCGACCGTTCGACACGACACTTCAGCCTGAACGCTTCCTATGTTTTTTCTTTCTTTCTTTTATTGGCGCCCGCTACGACGTCGGCCACGAAACGCCCTCTGACGTCAGTCTGGCCACGCCCTTCGTCAGCTTTGTGGGAGTTGGGAGGAATTCCAGTGTTTGAATAAATCTTTGCAGCTGATTATTGAGAAAAGAGGAACAAGACGGAGTTAGAGTTTTAAATCAAGATGGCAGTAACTTTTACTAATGTTAGATAACATTTGGTTTATTACTAAGGAAAGAACCGAACCTGAATGTGATAAAAATGTTAGTTGTGTAGCTATGCAAGTAACGTGGTAATACTAAGTGCGCTGGGATAAATTTATTAAATGTTCACCAACAAAAAGGTCAGTTGGTGTAGCGTAATGCTACTGGGGTCTGTGGAATACTACATTCTGAATATTAAATCGATGCACTCAGTCAATTATTTATTATAGTTGTTATATATTATTGAACATTGTTGTTAAATACCATAGTTAAACGTAGCAGACCGTTATCAAGTCTCAATGACCGTAAGTGATTATAAGTGTCAGAACATATGGCCTGTAAGTCATGTATCCCCTGCTGGATCATCAGAAACAAAGGCTGTACTGCGGTATGTTATATCCTAAAATATTCCCCAGAAACACAATGAAGAGAGATTGCACCAGGATAAGGTGATGTGGAGGAGAAAGCTTTTTGTTTGTAAAAGCCTACAAGACAGTGACTAGAGGCCATAAGGTTTTTTCAATGATAGTACAGTTTGTCTAAACCTCACACTTCATGCTTATCTCCTCTCCGGTGTTCTTCAAAAATACTACTTTAGAAGTTTTTGCTTTATATTGATCATTGGACTCTTCTAACACAATTGGGGCAGCTTATTCTCCACGAGGACTACAGTGGTTGTGCTGCTGCCTGACAGTAAGGAGACCTGGGTTCGCCTCCTGGGTCCTCCCTGAGTGGTTTGCATGTCCTCCCCGTGTCTGTGTGGGTTACTTCCCACAGTCCAAAGACATGCAGGTTAGGTGCATTAGTGATCCTAAACTGTCCTTCGTGTGTGCCCTGCAGTGGGCTGGCGCCCTGCCCGGGCTTTGTTCCTGCCTTGCACCCTGTGTTAGCTGGGATTGGCTCCAGCAGACCCCATGTTAGGATATAGCGGGATGGACAATGACGGACTGATTGACTTATTCTCCACGTTAACTCACAAAGTACAACATGATCATCTTTGACTAAATACTATGCTGTTTACCTTTTCACCTTTTATCACATTAATCATGACTCTGTATTAACACGTTTCCTCTTTTAGAATGATACTTATTAGAATTTGACAAAGATTGTGAGTGAGAACTGGGAACCACCATACTAATTCCTTTAATAATTACCTCTCTCTTAATCTCTGCTTGCTTAAACTCGTAACTCATACCTTTTAATTTCAGGATCGGCATAGTATAAGTGGTCCATGGCTTTAAAACAATTTACTTGGGTAAATTTTTTCTACGAAAAAAAAATTAAAAAGCCAACATATTTTCTTGGGAAAAACTTTGTTGTCTAACTCAAATTTCACCCCCTTTAACATATGTGATATTACATTTTGTGAATGAAATAGTTTAAGCTCTACCCAAAAAAAAAATTCCTTACTTGTCATGAACTCCCCTTTACATTGATGAGGGGTCTCATTCTCACAGCAGTTGACATAATCTCATAAACATCAGCTTTCCTGTATATTACATGCAGAGCAACTTAAAACTGATCAAACGAATTTTAAAAACTTGTTAAAAGCATTCAGTGGCAATCCTTATCAGCTGTGTCCCCTTAAAAAATGAATACTGGGAAATTAAGATGGTACATAGTGTCTTTAATATGCTTATCACGTGGTCTTCTACAGCACATACATATCTACTGTTCCTCTGTACTTTCTTCCAGAGAGGACACTCATCTCCACAGCTCAAACTTTTGCTGTAGAAATGCGTTCCCCTATCGATACAATATAATACAATTTATTTTTGTATAGCCCAAAATCACACAAGAAGTGCCGCAATGGGCTTTAACAGGCCCTGCCTCTTGATAGCCCCCGAGCCTTAACTATCTAAGGAGACAAAGAAAAACTCCCAAAAAAAACTTTGTAGGGAAAAAATGGAAGAAACCTTGGGAAAGGCAGTTCAAAAAGAGATCAATTTCCAGGTAGGTTGGGCGTGCAGTGAGTGTCAAAAAGAAGGGAGTCAATACAATACAATACACAGAAAAAATCCTCAATACAGTATAAAAATAAAAATTTTACAAGTACAGAGAAGAATTTAACAGTAGATGATATCACCTAATATGATTTGGATTTGTCCAAATTAGTTTGGATTAGTCCTGGAGACCTCCGCCATCAAGCTGCCACCTCCTATTGGCCATTCCACAGCTGAAACAGCCCCTGGCCAGCCAATCTGATGAAAGGACCCCTTTACCCCACAATTCCTGTGATCCTCCATCAGGGATGACTTTACCTTAGGCAGGCAAAACAACTTGCAGGTGGCCACATTTGAGTACCGAGAAAAGAAACGGAATAAGTGAGAGTTATTAACAAATTATAACGATCCTGTTACTTATGTTTTAGTGCTAATGACTAACAACAGAGATGCAGTCTGCACAGTTCATCAGCAGCTCTAGTCAGGGTATGCTAAACTGAAGTAGTGAGTCTTCAGTCGGGATTTAAAAGCTGAGACCAAAGGGGCATCTCTTATAGTAGCGGGCAGACCACTCCACAGTTTAGGGGTCCTGTAACTAAAAGCTCAACCTCCCACTGTTATTTTATTAATCCTTGGAATCCTAAGCAGACCAGAATCTTTAGATCTTAATGTGCGCTCTGGTTTGTAAGTCATGATAGGTTGGGTGCAGTGGATTGCCGTGCCCACCATATGATGAAACAGCTCGGGATCCTGGTTGGCAACACCCCAGGCAGACACGAGGTCCAGTCCCCACCCTCTGGAAATGACCATCTATCTGACGCAGCCAGGTGGTATGTGGGCTTCCCCTTGGCCTGGTCCAACCACTCAGGTCCACAACAAGAGCTGGACGACCCTCAGGGAATCGCGTCACATGGCCTTAGTGCCGTAACTGATGCTCCCTCATAATGCAGGTCATGTGCTTCATTCAGGACTCCATGAGCACCACAAAGTCAAACCAGCGGTACCCAAGGATTCTCTGAAGAGACAATACCAAAGGAGTCCAGTCTTCATCTCAGTGTCCATATCTCCCTAACCACATCAGCTGCTTGCAAAATAAACACTGTAGAGCTAAAATTGTTCAAAATTTTAAAAATACTTCTGTATCAGTTTAATAATAAATGTGCTAATTCATCCCATCCACTACAGGGTGCACTCATTTCCACGGCTGAGCCTTTGCCATAGAAATGCATTTTCCCCCCCCCCCCCCCCCAAGGTAACAATTATGACATACCTATTTGAAGAGATTGTAGGTCGCCTTCCATATCATCTTCTCCACTATGCCACTCCGTCCCATCCACAGGAATAGACACTCATCTGCACTTCTGAGTCTTGGTCATAGACACACTCTTCTCTTTAGATAGATACATCATTCTTCCTCTGTGTGCCCCTTTGTCCCTTCCACTGGAGGGGAAACTCATTTCCAAGACTGGAGTAGAGCCAAAGAAATGTGTGAAGCCCGTGTGCTTCTTTCAAAATGAACACTGAACAGCTGTAATTGAGTCAAATCTATTTAAACTAATTGTACATTCTGAAAAACAAAGGGTGCCAGCGTGGTTCTTGAGAGCAATGCCATAGGGGATCCATTTATGGTTCTCAAAAGACCCATCCAAAGAAATGTTTCAGAAAGAGCCTTTATTATTTTTTTGTTTAGATCCTTAACACTAGAATCCCTCGTAATCCCGGCCCACCTTAAATCCCTGCGCACCTCTCCATCAGCGTCATTTGTGTTTTAAATGTGCCAATCAGCACAAGCAGCAAGCAGCCTGCTATCCCATCCTCCTGCCCACTAACGCAGAAAGTTCTCTCAGCTCAAGTCTGTTTACCTGCGTGTCAGTTGCCGGGAGTTGTAGAGGGTAAATAATATATCATTATTTGGAATCCATGCATTTCATGTGAGTTCCGTGTCTACAAAGACCTGGGCAAGTGCAGGAAGAAAAGAAATGCGAGAAATGCTGAACACATACCTAAAGCAGAAACTCTTTCCATGTTATACTAATAATGACATGAAATGTGTGAAGATTTTTGTCCAAATATCAAATAAACGTGCACTTCTATTCAAGAATATAACCAAAGTAAAAAAAAAAATAAAAAATAAAAAAAAAATCATTCAATTTACATGTTGCTGTCAACAAGTTAAAAGCCCAAGCTGAAATGTCAATTGACAGAAAAATAATACGTATTCCTGGATGGTGTAGAGGTAAGAGCTGCTGTCTTATAACCAAAAGGTTGCCGGTTAATCTCTGGCACTTCATGTTTTGAGTAGTGAGCTATTATTATATTTACTATAATATAATAAAAACATACATTTACGGTAGGGTACATAGATACCGGCAATCAAACATATGATGTCTCGTGACCGCTACCCACTGGACAAAGGCAGAACTGTAACAACAGACAGCTTCTTCGCAGCACTTTCGCTGGCTAACAGTCTGCTGCACCACAACACAACTCTGCTTGGCACCATAAAGTAAAGTGGGACTTCCACCTGCAGCTAAAGTCACTTCAGTATGTGATCATTTCGCCATGCTAGTGTTTAGATCTGGCAGTGCCATGCATGTTCAAATGACAACTCATGTTGAAATGTCATAGCGTTTTCACATAGTGACGTTTTCATGTATGAATGTGTGTGTCTGTGCGCGAGAGAGGCAGAGACAGATTTGATCTCCTTCAAGTGGTTACTGGAATATAAAATAAACACTTTCACAAAGGTATAATGAAACAAGTGCGCTTTTATTCAACAATAAAACTGAATAACAAAAAATTCAAGTGACAACAAGATACCATGCAGACAGGATTCAGCAGCGTTTGTGTGTCTATCTTATGTCCAGTCTGATAGCGGTCATGGGACATCATATTTTTGATTACTAGTACAACAAATAGTTCTGAGCAGGTATCAAACACAGTACCAACTGTGGTCATCGCTGCTCTTATGAAAAGAATGAAGATCAACGCCGTCAACTCAGAGAGGGAGAGACAAGTTTGTTGTACCATGTGAGCGTGACTGAGAGAATAAAAATAAAAAATAAAAAACAAAAGCACTAACTTCTACAAGTAGACAAAATTTACACCGGGTGTTACAGACTCAAATCAAATGTACAGTGGGTATAGAAAATAATCCTCCCCTTCGAAATATTTTCATTTTTTTTTGCTTTACAGCCTTAAATGAAAATACACAAACCAATATTTCTCCCCAGCTTTACTTACTCAATGCAACCGATAACATCCAAGTGAAAGATATCACAGCTACAGTTCAGAAGAATTATAAAAAATCAAAAACAAGACCTACTGAGATGAATAAAGGATCCCCCCCCCACCATGTCAATGTCATTTTGTTGAACCCCCTTGTGCTTTAATGACAGCCTTGAGTCTGTTGATTCTGCTTTATCAGCTTTGCACATCTAGATTGAGCCCACTCAGTATTTGCCCCCCACTCTTCTTTACAGTTGAACTGTTCAAGTTCGGTCACATTGGATGGTGAGCATTGGTGGTCTGCTATCTTCAGATCTTTGCATGATTTTCAATGTGATTTAGCTCTGAGCTCTGACTGGCCACACCAGGACATATCACTTTTTTCTCCTTCAGCCACCGTGTGCTCCATTTTGCTGTGTGCTTCGGGTCGTTGTCATGTTGAAAGGTGAACATTCTGCCCATCTTCAACTTTCTGGCAAAGGGTAGCAGGTTTTCCTCAAGAATTTGATGGTATTTTGCCTGATACATTTTTCCTTCTACCGTAACAAGAGCCCCAGGCCCCCCACAACAGGATGCTGCCTCCTCCATGCTTTACTGTAGGTATGGTGTGTTGAGTTGTACCGTTTGGTATTGAGGCCAAATAGTTTGATTTTGGTCTCATCTGACCATAAGACCTTTTTCCACTTGGCATCAGAATCTTCAAGATGCATTCTGGCAAAGCTCAAACGAGCCTTAATGTGGCCTTTCTTGAGAAGTGGCTTTTTCCTTGCAACCCTCCTGAACAAGACACAATTGTGTAGTGCACACCATTAATGACCTCTCTGTGCCATCAAATCCTGTAACTCCTTCAAAGTGGCCATTGGCCTCTTGATAGCCTCTCTTACCAGTTTCCTCCTTGCTCTTCCATCCAGTTTGGAGGATCCAGGGAGGGTCCTAGTAGTACCAAACACTTGCCACTTCTTTATTATGGACTTTACTGAGCTCCTGGGGATTGATAAAGCCTTTTAGATTGTTTTGTCTCCATCTCCTGCCTTATGTCTGTCCACAACTCTATCCCTGAGATCTTTTGAAAGTGGCTTGCCACCCACAGTCAGTTGTTTGCTGTTAGTTGCTCTGCCAAGCAAGGGAATGAATGCTCCAGGAACAGCTTCACTAATCACACTCATTACAACTGATCACCGGTGGAAGGGAGCCAGTAACCGCAATGGAAATGGTGGGC
>JANRMT010062791.1:207932653-207944775 GCA_026402145.1 Polypterus bichir lapradei
ACCTGAGCTCAATTTTGAGCTTCATGGCAAAGGCTGTGAATACTTATGTACATGTGCTTTCTCAATTTTTTTATTTTTAATAAATTTGCAAAAAACCTCAAGTAAACTTTTTTCACGTTGTCATTATGGGGTGTTGTGTGTAGAATTCTGAGGAAAAAAATTAATTTAATCCATTTTGGAATAAGGCTGTGACATAACAAAATGTGGAGAAAGTGATGCGCTGTGAATACTTTCCGGATGGACTGTAGGTGGATGACTTTTGACTCACTCCTCAGGGCTTCTTTTCAGTGTAGATTCTAGTGTGCCTTTGAAGATAACTCATAGAATTGTTTGCCACATTTCAAAGAGCAATATGGTTCAACTCTGTGTGATATCATTTGTGTATCTGCAGATCCCTCTCTCCCGTATGAATTACACTGCGTCTCCGAAGACTCCTGTAATGGACAGTGCTATGGCTTCTCTCTTTCCATATTCTCTCCATTGTATTTTGGAAGACAACTCTTGTAAGGGAATTGTTTGCAATACTCTCTACAGCAATATGGCTTTTCTCTCTCCCTCCCTTTCTCAATTGTCTTCAATGTGAATTCTGGAGTGTTTCTGAAGAGTCCTCCTGTCGCAGAATCTTTTGCCACATTCCCAGCATGAAAATGGCTTTTCTCCTGTGTGAATTCTAGTGTGGCTTTGAAGATCACTTCTGTCACGGAACTGTTTGCCACATGTTGAACAGCAATACCTCTTCTTTCTCTCCAATTTCTCTCCAGTGTGAACTCTAGTGTGGCTCTGAAGGTTACTCTTGCTACGGAATTGTTTGCCACATTCCAAACAGCAAAATGGTTTCTCTCCAGTGTGAATTCTAGTGTGGGTCTCAAGACTGGCGATACGTGAGAATCGTTTGCCACATTCAGAACAGCAATACGGCTTCTCTCCAGCATGAATTCTTTTGTGGATCCGAAGAGAGCTCTTGTCATAGAATTGCTGGCCACATGCTAAACAGCAATATGGCTTCTCTCCAATGTGAATTATTTTGTGGCTCTGCAGAGTACCCCTGTTACAGAATTGTTTGCCACATTCCAAACAGCAATAGGGCTTCTCTCCAGTATGAATTCTTTTGTGGCTCTGAAGAGTAGTGGCACATGAGAATCGTTTGCCACATTCCAAACAGCAATATGGCTTCTTTCCAGTATGAATTCCTTCGTGACTTTGAAGAGTGGTGGTACACGAGAATTGTTTGCCACATTCTGAATAACAACATGGCTTCTCTCCTGTGTGAATTCTTTTGTGGCGCTGAAAACTATAACTGTGACGGAATCGTTTGCCACAATCAGCACAGTAATATGGTTTCTCTCCAGTGTGAATTCTTTTGTGGCGCTGCAGTTGACTACTCTCACGGAATTGTTTGCCACATTCCAAACAGCAATACGGCTTCTCTCCAGTGTGAATTCTTTTGTGGCTCTGAAGAGAGCTCTTGTGACAGAATTGTTTGCCACATTCAAAACAGCAGAGAGGTTTGTCTCCTGTATGAAGTTTAAAAGGAAAACAAAACAAAAAGGTTAATTTAAATTCACTTTCCTATTGTTTACATTGAATTAAAACATTAATGCTGATTGAAATGATGTACACACTTTTATAAGAATATGAAATTACAGAACTGCATCACAGTTTTTTTCATATCATACACTAAAACATTGAGTTACAGTCGGGTCCATAAGTATTTGGACAGTGACACAATTTTTGCTCTGTATGCCACCACAGTGGATTTTAAATAAAGCAATCATTATGAGATTTAAAAGTATTCTTTAAGCTTTCATTTAAGGTGTTTACCAAAACTATACAGTATGAGGTGTTTAGAAATGACAGCCATTTTTAAAAATGGTCCCCCAGTTTTCAGGGGCTCAAAAGTATTTGGACATTTGACTGACAAGACGTTCCATAGACAGGTGGGAGCAGGTCCCTCGTGATTTCATTAACCATTACGCACATAGAAGGTCTGGAGTTAATTACAAGTGTGGAATTTGCATTTGGAAGCTGTCACTGCAAACTCTCAATACGAGGTCCAAAGAGCTGTTCATGCAAGTAAAAACAGGTCATCATTAGGCTGAGAGAACAAAACAAAACAAGAGTCACTGCAAAGACACCAGGAATGGTCAAACCAACCATCTGGTACATCCTTAAGGAAAAGGAACACACTGGTGAGCTCAGCAACACCAGAAGGCTTGGACAACCACAGAAGACCATTGTGCTGGATGATTGCAGAATTGTTTCCTTGATGAAGAAGAACTCCTTCACGACAATTAGCCAAACCAAGAACACTCTCTGGGAGGTAGACCTATTATTGCCAAAGTCTACAATCAAGAGAAGACTTAATGAAACTAAAGACAGGGGGTTTACCATAAAGTGCAAACCACTGGTAACCTCAAACATAAGAAGGACAGATTAGACTCTGCCAGAAAACAAAGTCCAGTTTTGGAAAAGTTTTCTTTGGACAAATTAAGCTAAGATCAATATGTACCAGAATGACTGACAGAGAAGAGTATGGAGAGGAGGAGGATGGCTATTGAGCCCATGAATACCACATCATTTGTGAAACATGTGGAGGCCGTGTTATGGCATGATCACACATGACTGCCAATGGAAGTCGTCACTGGTGTTTATCAATGATACGACTGCTGACAGAAGTACCAGGATGAATTCTGAAGGGTACAGGGCTCTACCATCTGCTCAGATTCAGACAAATGCTGCAAAAATCATAGGACAACATCTCATGGTACAGATGGACATTGAGCCAAAACATACTGTGAAAGTAAACCAAGTGCTTTTCATGGCAAAGTAGTGGAATATTCTTCAACGGTCAGTCAAGTCAATCAACTGACCTCAACCCAAGTGGACATGCAGTTCACTTGCTGAAGACAAAACTGAAGGCAGAAAGTCCAATGAACAAGCAGCAACTGAAGAGAGTGGCAGTAAAGGCCTGGCAAAGCTTCAGTAGGGTGGACACCAAGCACTTGAAGATGGCCATGACTGGAAAGGATTTAAACCAAATATTGAAAATGATCATATTTATGATTATGTTAGTGTGTCCAAATACTTTTCAGCCCTTGAAAAAATAGTGGACTATGTATAAAAATGGCTGTCATTCTTAATCAGCTCATACAATATCTTTGGTAAACCCCTTACACATCAATTACCCAATGATTGCTTTATTTCAAATCCATTGTGGTGGCAAAGACAAAATAATGAAAAAACTGTGCACTGTCCAAATATTTATGGATGTGACTATATATGTGGTTCTTGTGTTATTCAATTACTGGAGGAAAAGAGTGATAATATTTAGTTAATATAATATTGTAGAGAGTTTCTGCAACAAGCATGTGAAATGTTTTTTTGATAATTAGGATTTCCCACACTTAGACAAAAGTCACTTGACTCCAAAATGTATATAAAAATACCTATTCAAATAAAAAAAAAAGCAGATGGATGAGCAAAGTGATTTATTCATGTACAGGCCTACAGGAGCTGCAGGGGGTCTGGGAGATAAATTAAAAGATGAGAAAACACAGGATCAGTGCAGTTATTTGTGTGTATTTAGAAAAGAGGGTAGCAAGTGAAGCCAAGGCTGGTCAGCTTTGTGACACATGGGAGTCAATGTGATGCTTATGGCGAATGATAGCACATTAGCTGCTCTCTGTCGCTCACCCCTTGCTCCACAGTCTCTACCATATATTTTTTTGTGTTCCTGTACCATTATAAATAAGCTAAATAATTAATCTCCTTATTTGTTCATAATGATAGCCTCTCTTGGGTAGTACTCCTGATTCAGCAACTCTTAGCCTAGTGAAGAAAACCCACAATACCAGACACAACAATACCTTAATGGTTGATCCTGACCAGTCATCTTTGATAATGATCAAGCACAAAAATTTTATGGTGTGGCGGATGGCTGGGACCCTTGCCCAGCCAGGATGCCTGGAGAATGGAAGAGGCGGGAGAAATGCAATATCTACCCCGGGATGCAAGACAGCAGCCCCCCTACATTACATCGGGGTCACGGGCTTGGAGCATGGTAACCCAACCCTGTGAGGGCTCATGGCCACTGCCAGGGGGCGCCTGGACAATCTTGGAGCCCTGGACTAAAGCACTTCCACCACACCAGGAAGTGCTGCCGGAAGAGAATCCAAGTGCACCTGGAATGCTTCTGGATGCCCATGCAACACTTTCACCAAACCAGGAAGTGCTGCAGGAAGTTCATCCAGGTGCAACATAAAAGGGGCCAGCTCACTCCATTCGAGGAGTCTGAGTCGGTAGGCAGAGGACAAACCTTGCAAGGAGAAGGAGTGGGGGCGGCAGAAGAAGAACAAGAAGAGGAGAGGAAAGGACTGTGAGATTATGGTAGTGATTGGAGCACTGTTGGTAATTTGTGCTGTAAAGGAAAAACTGCAAATAAATATGTGTGTTTTGGGACATTGTGAGTCTGTGTCTGTCTGTAGCTGGGCTGAAATTTCCACAATGTAAATACAAAATGTTACACTTCACGTTTCAATACATGCAGTTAATTAAAGTAGTTTTCAGATTTAATTTAATTTAATGCCCTGATGGGCAAGAAGAGAAAATCTTCTAAATCTTGCAACTTTTTTATCAGGGCGGACTTGAATGACACAACCTGGATATTTCCAGGCAGAGTTTATCTAACACACGCAGGCTCGCACCGTCTCTTCACTGATCCCAAGATGACATTAGAAGCGATGGATATCTTTCTCTCCATCAGTGATGGGCCTATCTGATTGTTTCATGTGATTATTTTCCAGTTGGCTATTGAACAGAGTCAGCCACTCTTATCTGGACATTAAAATTCAATAACAGTACTTGCTGACAAAGTACACGCTGGACTAAAACATACCACGTCCCCGAGGCGGAAGGGTTCCATGTAGGAAGATGAGAAGGAAGGCCAGGCACACAGCAAATTTCATTTCAAAAGGGATAACTCTCACAATTTTAATAATAATAATAATATATTTTATTTATGTAGGTGCTTAAGGTGTTTAAAATGTTTGGCGTGAAGTCTCAAAATGGGACATATATTGGTAAGTTTAAGGTCTTTGTTTTTCACATTTTGACTCCAGTGCCCTTTACCTCCATTATAAAGTGCATCAGCAGGTTAGGTATTTTTTAAAAACATAACAAAAAAATTCACTTCAGAACACAACTTCATGTGGCAAATATACCAGGAGTGTGAAGAAATAATTTCGACTTGAAAAATACTAAACCTATCTATTCACATAAAGTGAACAAGACCTCCCTTTTGGGTCCATAATCCCAACAATACAACTAATGCTTATTTAATTCCACACTTACTTTCTCCAGACTGATGTGTCGGTGGTGGTTGATCATCATGAGTTCCAACAGGCAAAATATCCTCAGTTGTCTCTGTGTCAGACTGTAATGATTCAGACCTCAACTTGACGTCGTCGTGTTCCATGATTTTATATTTGTGCGTCTCAATGCTGACGGATGTCTCCTCAGCCTCTTCTTTAATGCCCACAGTTACCAGTTCATAAGACTCATCTTTAATCTGGAGACTTTCCTGTTTAGGGTGAACAGATTCCACTTCCAAATCCTCCTCATTAATATTTACACTCGTTATCTCCATGGTGTTTATTTCAGCCTCACATGTCTCCTTTTTCACATCCATCTTGGAGTTACAGTAAATGGTAGACGCTTCCTCGGTAATGGGATTTAATTCTGTCATAAATACACCGATCAGATCTAAAAAAAATAAATAAATAAAAACTATAATACTAGTTAGTTTTAATTAATTAGTTAATGTTTATGTCTTGTCAGGCAGTTTAGAAAAATCACATTACAGAAAATTGACCGTAACTCATTATTCACCTTATCATCTCTTCTTCCCAGCCACACTTTCTATTGAGGGTCATGGTGAGTAACTCATTACTCATTAGTTCGATCATCATCACTCATTAATTAGATCAAATTAGGATGTGTGGGGTAAACATCCAAAATGTTTGAGGAAACCCACCCCAAGCAGTTCTGCACCCACTGGTATTCACTTCTTTGCTTACACGAATTGTGTTTAACAGTAAAAGTGCTGAATGGCAGGCCTCTGGATTTGCTTTATGTATTAGTTTAACTTGTGCTCACTGAATTTGTATTAAGACATAGAGGGAACAAAGCAGTGACGTGACCTACTAAAGCAAACTTACAGCGTGAAAATCAAATGGACCTTAACACAGATGCCATTACTGACATTAGGTGGCATAATATGAAGGTACAGCTGTCAGTATGCTAGGAGGCAACATGAAGGAAAAAATCCTATGAATATCCCATGAGCCTGTGTGATTCAGTACATGCATCAGTATTTCAGTACGGCTGTACGCAAATCATGTCTCGTCCAAAGGCACTTCATTCATTGCAAAGTCCCTCATTCTGTCTGTTCTTCCAGCTTCAACATGGTAAACTCTTCAGTGTGTGTCAGTATTTTCACGTGACACATACAAAGTAAGCCGACTGTTTAGCATTTGTATACATTGTCAGGTCTGCCGTGTTTGTGAGTGAGCAGCTTTCCAGTTCCTGACTTGCTTCATCCACGAAGTGCCACCTTAGTGTTCTCCTTCCCCATGTCAGACTGATGCTGGCTGTAAACCTCATATACCACACTGTATGGAAAAACACTGTGATCCAATTTCAAATGAGTTTATGTTAGTCTTCTATTTAAATGAAGTATCCAGGGCAATAACAGATTTCCATATTTGTTTAGTATTCTCTTTATCACATGCAATAATAACAATACAAGTGATTACAAGTGTGATTATTTTCTGGTTGCCTGCAGTAGGCAGAAAGCTAGGTAACCGTGTTCAAAAATGTCAGTAATTGTAGCAGGGTTGAGGCAAAAGGGATATGAAAATATGATCAGGATTCTTAATATTATGCAGAACAACAATCCACAAAATTGAAGAGGTGGTGATTAAAAATAGAATATCAGGGAAATTAAGCTCTCTGTCTGAGGTCTCCACACTCAACATAACTATTAAAATTAGCCGTACCAAAAAAGGTTTCTTAAAAAATCCTTTTAGCAAATCGAACTAAATACCCAATTTCATTGTTAGCAAAATTCTCAGGCCAGAGTTTCTGCTGTTATGACCCAGCAAAAAATAGTAAGGTACCGATAAAATTGACTGCTCTTCATTAACAAGTTTTGATGAGGTGGATTTTAATTAATAAACATAATTGTTCTTCACATGACTTTTCTCTCTGAGCAACTGAACACATCCGCCATGAGGCTGCTATGCTTAAGTAAATGGTTTAATAACATTCTTATCAGTTCACTAATTAATTGATGAAAATCATCTTAGGATTATCTATTCAGACTTTTGTTTAAAATTTGGAGATTTCTTTTCAATAAGAGAATATAAAATTGTATACAATTTTTTTGTCTTTAATTAAAGGCAATCACACCACTCAACTCCATTTTTTAAATAAATTATGCCATATAAATGGAGCGAACATAACAGAGAAGACAGGTAATAATTTTATACGGAGCTTAATAATTCATAAAAATTCATAAATTGGCCACCTCAAGAAAGGAAATGCTGCCAATCTGAACCTTTTCTTTATATTTAATCAATAATAAAATGAGAGATTGGCTGCTTAAAACACTGCACAGATACCATCCAGTTAATAAAACACCGTTTGAGTTGTTTGATATGCATCAAGGGCTGAAGAATCTCCTGAACTCTTATTTTTAATTGTGCATTTGTCAGCTCTTTTTGGAGTGTTGTTTTCTTAGACTCGAAGAAAAGAAATGTTAGGGAGATCCACCTCAAAGTTGTTACCATTACATTGTGAGTATGCCTCCTTTACCTGAGATGAACACGATAAAATCAACTAAATGAAGTACCCAGCATTGCCAGGGGGGAAAATAAAGTTTTTTTTTTAAATTGTTTGAGAAAAATAATTTATTTTTATTTTTAAAGTTGTATTTTTTTAATCAACAAACAACTAATGTGCGTGTAGTGCTTACTGAAGTGTCTTGTTATATTCAGTGTTTTTAGTTTTTCTATCTTTAGCCAATATATAAAGGTTCTTAGGACTTCCCATCCTTGAATATGCCACATAAAGTTGTCCACATTGATTCTAGTAATTTGCAATGATTTTCCTTGAGATTTATTTATCGATACGGCAAAAGACAAAATGAACCAAAAATATTTGGTCTATACTTTACCTTCGATTTGATAACTTAAATTAGTTTTTTGATTATGAACGTATTAAAAAAAAAAACTTCCTATTACGTTTTTAACAAAAAAGCTGTAACACCAACACATTAGCTACGATGCTGTGAAAACAGATGACATTTCCTTCATTAATGAATAAACAAAAAAAATTGCAAAGAGAGCCTCTGAATCCACAAAATAAATATAGAATGTTTATGATAGATAAAAAATAAAATTGCTTACTTATCTTATACATAATATAATCTTGATATATAATACGCTACCGTGGCTGTCCGTTTGTCTGTCCAGGAATTTAAAACACTTGTAGCTTGCAAACAGTTTGACCTGGAATTTGGTACATATATACTACGTGACCTCTACTGTTCGCTTTTGGGGTGATGATTGACCTCCAAGGTTATTCCTCTTTTCATTTTTATTTTATTTTATTGTAGAATCAACTCTCAGTAGCAGGGTGGCCATGCAGCGTATGCGTACTGGTGCTGTTGTCATTCCTACCACCTTCACAGTCACTTCCCCTACCTATTCATATCTTAAGTGTTGAATCTGCCTCAAGAATGATTTAAGTGCCAGATTAAGAGAAAAATGAAGAAAAACGTACTAAGTAATTGCAACACAAATACTGACTTAATCAGTTTTAATGCGAAAAGATGCCGACAAAAGAAGAGAAGAACCAGGCTGCTAGGGTGGAGAAAAGAAGAGCTGCTCAGGAAATAGCAAGCACATTAACCTCTGAGCAAACAAATCTAAACATACAGAGAAAGAGGAGGAAAACTAGGAATGCTCAAGTCAAGTGTATTCCCTGCACGTTATTGTGCAGTGCGCCGTTACTGGTAGACAGCTTATATTCATCAAAATATAATCATGGAATATGTTCAAGGTAGTGTAAAAACGATGGTAAAAGCAAAGCCTTTTTTTAAGGTTTTTTGACAGATAAATGTTTGTTTTGTGGTGTAGTAATAAGTTTTAAATGCAGAATTTTTGCCGACAAAAAAAAAAAAAAAAAAACTCAACTAAATTATTATTAGTATTAGGTTTATTTAATTCTATTACCACCTCAACATTGTTACAATAAGAATAATCTTCTTCTTCTTTCGGCTGCTCCCGTTAGAGGTTTCCACAGCAGATCATCTTCTTCCATATCTTTCTGCCCTCTGTAACTTATTCTGTTACCCCCATCACCTGCATGCCCTCTCTCACCAAATCCATAAACCTTCTCTTTGGCCTTTGTCTTTTCCTCTTGCTTGACAGCTCAATCTTTAATATCCTTTTCCCAATACACCCAGCATCTCTCCTCTGCACATGTCAAAACGAACGCAATCTTGCCCTCCGACTTTGTCTCCCAACTTGAGTTGACCCTCTAATGTCCTCAATTCTAATCCTGCCCATCCTCGTCACACCCAATGCAAATCTTAGCATCTTTAACTCTGCCACCTCCAGCTCTGTCTCCTGCTTTCTGGTCAGTGCCACCATCTCCAACCCATGTAACATAGCTGGTCTCACTACCGTCCTCTAGATCTTCCCTTTCACTCTTGCTGATACCCGTCTGTCACAAATCACTCCTGGCACTCTTCTCCACCCATTCCACCCTGCCTGTGCTCTCTTTTTCACCTCTCTTCCACAATCCCTGTTACTCTGTATTGCTGATCCCAAGTATTTAAACTCATTTGCCTTCTCCAGTTATACTCCACACATCCTCACCATTCTTCTGACCTCCCTCTCATTTACACACATGTATTCTGTCTTGGTGGTCCTACTGACCTTCATTCCTCTCCTCTCTAGAGCATATCTCCACCTCTCCAGGGTCTGCTCAACCTGCTCCCTAACAATGCATGCAGACAATAAGAATAATACAAAATGAAAATATAGTTAGCAAAAACAAACATTAAATGACAAACAAATAATACTACGGATTTTTCATGATAAAACTGTTGGTTATTTTTACGAAGCACACCAAAGAGGGTTGAAAGAAAGAAGGAGATAGGTAGATAGAACTGGGATGTTAAATAACATAGCTAAACTAACAAGCCTGTGATGCCGCCAAAACAAAATATTAGGCAAATTTACTACTGAAAGGCTTTTCAAACACAATAGGTTTAAGCATGATCTAAAAAATATTAGCATCCCGTGCTTTTTTCCTTACTTTGTATATAAATATCAGATTATCAATATTTACGTGATATATTCTTCATTTAGCAAAGCATTTAATAAAAAAGTAAACTTCAAAAGCATCTTACTGCACGCCACGGCTTGCACACATATCCATCTTGCTTAAATGGAAGAATCAAAACATACCTCTCGTAAGTCAACGTAAAAAACAAATGTAGACCTTAAATCGAGAGGAAAATGTGTTTCTCAGAGGATCTGTTTTCTTTTTATTCAACGGATTTTAACATAACAGCTGCACTTTGACTACGTTGTGTGTTACTGTGGCCGTGCTTTTCTTTAAATTAAAAAAATAAATAAATAAATGAAAGCGACGCCTGCTCGATCTCAAAGTATTCCCCAGGGGACTGAAGAAACAGACGGCACAGAATGAATAGAAATCATTGGCGGTGTTCGTGTGAGCTCTAAAGCAGAAACGGGAATCGAGAAAGTAAAGTGCAGTGAGCCGCAGAAAGCGGTAAAGAAATGACAAACAGAAATTCAGTGAAGCAAAATGAAAAAAACCCACATTCCTTAAAGTGACGGACCCAACCTCGGATCGCTTACTTTTATTTCCAAGTATTATGACAATGCCGAGTCACTCAACCACACGAGCACAGCGTCTTCTTTTCTGCCTCCAGCTGATTGCTCAAGTTTTGGGACGCTACTGTTTTCGTCGCCCTTGATGACGTACTTGGAGTACTTTGACCCGTGACGTCACCGAAACTGGCAGATGCGGAAGTCGGCGCGCGCTTCTTGCTTGTATGCAGCAAACCGAAATAGACGGCTGAGTAGGTCGTCTTTAAACATATAACATTGCACACAGAGTGAAGGTAAGTGATATGAGTTTGGGACCGTCATGTTATGAATGTGTATTTTTTATTTGGTCCAGACGGTGTCAGTTTTGAAAGAAAATCTTTACCGAGAGACGGAGGGTAAGTATTCGTGGTTTGGGCACGTCAGTTTACGAATGCGTGAATTCCCATCCGCTGCAGTCAAAGTTACTAAGCAGAGGTAAGATGGCCGTTTGTGTCTATCAAGTCAATTTCACAAACACACACAGCGCTATAATTTTTACTTTTCTTTCTCCTTAATCATTCAGAGGTGTTCGTGATCGGTCGGCATTTCAGAAAGCAGCGAGGAGTCAGTCGGGCTTTACACTTACGATCAGAAAAGGACAAACACGAACTGAAACAAACTGGAGTCCGCGACCGTGGAGAAAAGTCGAAGTGCATTCGAAACCAAGAACGAAAACAAATGTATAGAGGGAGAGAAAGTGTAGCGCTGTCGTGCCGGTATTCCTCTGGTGACCCGCCTGGAGAAGTCTAAATGTAATGTTCATATCTGTTGAAGACGGGCGTCCATAATCGGTACTTGTGTATTTATATACACGGCTTAGCATTCTGAAACCTGCTTAATTCAATGTAGTCGGCATATACAGGTAGGTCCATAAATATTTGGACAGAGACAACTTTTTTTCTAATTTTGGTTCTGTACATTACCACAATGAATTTAAAATGAAACAACTCCGATGCAGTTGAAGTGCAGACTTTCAGCTTTAATTCAGTGGGTTGAACAAAAAGATTGCATAAAAATGTGAGGCAACTAAAGCATTTTTTTTAACACAATCCCTTCATTTCAGGGGCTCAAAAGTATTGTCCATCTGTATCATGAAACGCCGCCCAATCAGTTTGACGTCATTTAGCTGGATTTGAGCAGACAGTATGTCTCTGAACA
>JANRMT010062791.1:207954237-207971925 GCA_026402145.1 Polypterus bichir lapradei
TTCGAAATTCTACGCGTAATGGTCATAACTGGAAGCTGTTTTTCTCCATTTACTGTAATGGAGATGAGCATGAAACCCGTGGGGGCGGAGTTTCGTGTGACATCATCACGCCTCCCACGTAATCACGCAGTACGTAGAAAACCAGGAAGAGGCCCAAAAAGCGCTGAAGAAAACATGCATTATATAATTGAGAAGTCAGCGAAACAATAAGAAGCGAGCGAGTGACATATACAACCATATTCATGAGTTCTGCTACTTCGGAAACAAAGCACGATGTAAACCTAAACTTTAAATTAAGTTCATAGACAGGCTGCCGCTAGCGTTTGTAATTTAGTGCCTGCCCATATAAGGCCGTCCGTCAGCAGCAATCCAATAGAAACACTGCCACGGGTAAATATTCACGGGTGAAGGACTGTACTTATGCAGAGGAAGATGAGATGGTCAGGGTGGTGTTTGGCACAAACTCAGCGAAACTGCGAGAGAAAGTTTTAAGTGCCGGGATTTAGGTAACATTAGATACAGCCATTGACATAGCACGACATAGCAACAGCACAGCTGGGAAACTTCGATGCATGTACACCGAGCGGCTCACGTGAACTGATGCAGTGCACAGACAAAAAGCAACAGTTCCAAAGAGCGCTGAACAAAAACCGAATTACACAATTGAAAAGGCAGCAAAAAAATATGAAGCGTCTGATACATACAAGCGTATTCATAACTGCAGCTACTGCTGAAACAAAGCACACGGTGGAAAAAGTGGATGTCCCGCTAAAGGAAGACAATGTTAAAAAAAAGACCCGTGCATGCAGTGTGTCAGGTCTCAGATAAAGAAGAAGACGAGCTGTTTATTGATGAAGTAAGAAACAAATCTTTTTCATAGCTTCTTTAACACACTACGTCTCCGCTGCGATACGCGGGTATATATATATGTATATATATACCCCGATCTACATACTCGAATAATGAATACTTTATTCGCAATCAATGATTGTTTTGGTAAAGCCATACTCAGTGTATTCATTAGATGAACGGTAAAAAAGTAAGAGCGAGGGGAGGGTGACTTATTGAGGCATGCAGGCAAAACCACAATAGCACGCGGGCTCGATGTACGAAAAAATATATCTTTTCAAGTTCTATTTAGTCCATATGTGTCAAACTCAAGGGCCACGGGCCACATCCGGCCGGCGTGTAATTATATCCGGCCCGCGAGATCATTTTATATACTGTATTATTGTTATTAATGGCCCGGGTATATGAAGCGCTGGTAACACAATAAACTACAGATCCCATGATGCAGCGCTTCAGCTGCCTTGCCGAACACTTACCACGTTAATCAAGTCTAGCTGCCTTGCCGAACACTTACCGCATTAATCAAGTCTAGCTTATAACATGCACAGTTATTGTGAAGCTAGCCCACACAATGCCGAAGAGAAAAGGTGATTCTGAACATAGAGCCTTTAAAAACTGATGGGAGGCTGAGTATATGTTTACTGACATTGCTGGTAAACCCGTGTGTCTCATTTGTGGAGCTAATGTGGGTGTAATTACAGAATTTAATCTAAGACGGCACAATGAGACAAAACATCAAAATAACCTGAAAGACCTGAATGCAATGCAGAAGATACAGAAAGCAGAAGAATTAAATAAGAATCTGACACTTCAGCGGACGTTTTTACCCGTGCACAATCACAAAGTGATTTCAAGTGAAGCTGGTTTAATGGGAGACACAAATGCACCAGTGCAACTTGCCCCACTTTCCCTGTTGCCAAGTAATGTTGAACCAAGTCGTCACTACGGTGTTCCCAAATACGCACTTTGCTGATAAACTGAGCGCACTGAGTTTGCACGGCGCTTTGGTGACTTTGAAGAACAAAAAAAGTCCGTCTACATGCGGCTCGAACCTTGTGCATGTTTGGTAGCACATATCTGTGTGAGAAGCTCTTCTCAGTGATAAAGACTAACAAAACAGCACACAGGAGTCGCCTCACTGATGAGCACCTGCAGTCCATCCTGAGAATCTCCACAACACAGAACCTCACACCAAACATAAACGAACTTGTTGCCAAAAAAAGATGCCAGGCGTCCAGCTCTAAAATGACATATGAGCAAAGACAACTGAATGATTTGATTTGTTATTGCTGAAAGGAACACATTTTATTTATATTTCCAGGTTTTGTTATGCAGCATGTTCATATTTGAATTTGTATAATTTTGACAGGATATATTTTTATGGAGAGCAAAATCTTTTGGGATATTTAAAATCTAAGTTTATTTTTTATATAAAATTACATAAGAGTAAAGAAATTTGAATGTTTGTTCTTTTAACGTTTACTTTATTTCTAACTTGTATAATTTAGACAGGATATATTTTTATGGAGAGCAAAATATTATAAGTTGTTTAAGGTTTGAGTTGATTTATTCAGGAATAATATTCCTGTCTGTTTTTACCATTCCTACCAAAGATATTTCTGTCGACTAAATAAAAATTCCTTCTATTTAAAATTTAAATAGAACTTGAACAAATACGATAGTTCATAATATCCACGCAGACTTGCATGTAAGAGCGGGAGTTATCCGTTTTAACAAGCAGCGTATTGCACTCATACGAAATAGCTGTGTGTGTATATATGTAGATATGTATGTATATGTATATATATGTTTATATATGTGTGTGTGTATGTATATATATATATGTATTTGTGTGTATATATGTGTGTGTATGTATGTATGTATGTATGTATGTATGTATGTGTGTTTGTATATGTATGTGTATATATGTAGATATATATATATATGTATATATGTGTGTGTGTATATATATGTGTATATGTATAGATATGTATATATATATATATGTTTATGTGTGTGTGTGTAAATATATATATATTTATATATATATGACAGCAACACTCATCACTCACAACAGTGACAAAACAATTACATTGACAATCATGTTACGTTATTTTCAAAATGTTTCCTTTTCTTTTTCATTGCTTCTTTAACACACTACTTCTCCGCTGCGAAGCACGGGTATTTTGCTATGTTTATATATGTGTGTGTGTATGTGTATATATATATATATGTGTGTATGTATATGTATGTGTATATATGTAGATATGTATGTATATGTATATATATGTTTATATATGTGTTTGTGTATGTATATATATATATGTATTTGTGTGTATATATGTGTGTGTATGTATGTATGTATGTATGTATGTGTGTATGTATATGTATGTGTATATATATAGATATATATATGTATGTATATATATGTGTGTGTGTATATATATATATATATATATATGTTTATGTGTGTGTGTGTAAATATATAAATATATATATATATGTTTATGTGTGTGTGTAAATATATAAATATATATATATATATATATATATGACAGCAACACTCATCACTCACAACAGTGACAAAACAATTATATTGACAATCATGTTACGTTATTTTCAAAATGTTTCCTTTTCTTTTTCATTGCTTCTTTAACACACTACTTCTCCGCTGCGAAGCGCGGGTATTTTGCTAGTTCAAAATAAATGTCATCTGCTCCACTTTGATTGTATCCTTTTGCTACCTCCTTATAGAATTCCATCATGTTAGTCAAACACGACCTCCCTCTTCTAAACCTATGCTGACTGTCAGGGCCGTTTGAAGGAATTTGGGGGCCCCAAGCAAAATGGACATGGAGGCCCCCCGCACGCACGCACGCAAAGGAACCACAGCATAGCCATACAGTTTAAATTCACTCACACTTTATATAAATAAAAAAGGTTTACAGTGCAAATACTGCTGTTGCATATAAAGTGCATAAAATTTGAACATTTTCAACAATTGAACATTTGCAAAAAACACCACTGTACCATAAAATCAAATATACATTAAAAAAGTGCACAATAACTAAAACACACACACACATACATACTCACATTAACATTTTTCAGTTCTCTCAAACATGTGCAAATTATCTAAAACTGCTGTTTGCGAGCCTTGTTTTCTGCAAAGGCAATCACAATGTCCTCCATGTCCAAAGACTGGCGAACATCCCGCTCAATTGACATAAGTGCCAGTCCTGTGAGCCTTTCTTGGCCCACCGTGGACCTCATGTAATTTTTTATCAGCTTCAAAGCTGAAAAGCTCCTCTCACCAGAGGCCACTGACACAGGGAGAGTCAGGACTAGACGCAAAGCGATGCTTAAATTACTGTACAAATCCAGTAGCTTCTCACTGTAAATGTAATTAAGCATGTCAAATGGGGAAGTGGCTACATGGTCTGGAAAAGTGTAGAGAGATGAATTGATCTCAAGTGCCAAGTCATCAGCATCAATGTCATGGAGGGTTTGTTCCAATTTTTTGCATCGTTCATGAAGCTTTCCATTCTTTATTGTCTGCTTCATGTTTTCCTTTGAGAACAGAAAGTCATAAAGGTCATAAACACCCTTCAGTCTTGAAAACCTGTCACTTAGGCTTCTGAGGGCTGTGTCAACCATGGGCAGAAAGAAGTCTTTTCTAAAAGTCTCGTCTGGAGTAGACTGAGTCTCGTCTGTACCTTCATATAGAGACTGTCTTTTCTTTTTACGCTGCCTTTTCTCAGGAAGGGTCATTTCCATATCCAGATTTTCTGCAATGTCTTTTGCATCAGTTTGACAGGAAGCAATCCCATTTTCCCTGAAGTCTTCAAGGTAGTCTTTTACTCCTTCTGTTTCTGATCTAAGTGTTTCCATGGAAACATTTGGACTTTGTAGCAGCTTGCTGACATGATTGATTTTGTACAAAACATTGTACCAGGTCATTGTGCAAAGCAGAAAAGACCAGGTCTTCAACTCACCATGTAAGCTTTTAGCAGTGGACATGGTCTCTGAGTCCCCCTTCTCTATAGCAAACGTCTGGAGTGCAGACAATGCATCCAGGATCTCTGGTAACTGGTATCGCACCACCTTCACGCTGTCAATCCGAGCTTCCCATCTTGTTGTTGACAAAGGTTTTAAAGTGAGCTGCTTTACATGTTCCTTTAGAACTGTCCAGCGTTGCACAGAGGAACTGAATAAGGTATAGAGTCTTTGCAACACACCAACGAAGGAGATGGACAGCACTGAGGACTTGGCAGCATCTGCCACAACCAGGTTAAGTGTATGACTGCTGCATGGAATGTAAAATGCTTTGCTGTTCAATTGCAAAATTCTTGCCTGAACATCCTGTTTATGGCCCATCATATTGCTGCCATTGTCATAAGACTGACCACAGCAGTCAGAAAGACTCAGGCTGTGTTTCTGCAGGTGGTCAAGCAGGACTTCAGTCAGGCCCTTACCAGTTGTGTCTTCAACATCTAAAAATCCAAAGAAATGTTCTGCAATGGACACAGTTGGTTCACAATTGACAATTCTCAGAACAATGGAAAGCTGTTCCTTATGACTGACATCAGGAGTGCAATCCATAATAACAGAGTAATACTTTTCTCTGTGTACTCTTCTCACAATCTCTTCCAGTACCTTGTTTCCAATTAGTGCAATTATTTCATTTTGAATAGTTCCACTCAAGTAATGCACTCTTGTCTCTTGGTTTTCTATCCTTCTTATGTGTTCAGTCATAACTGAATCGAACTGTGCCATCAGTTCAACTTGTGCCAGAAAATTCCCATTGTGTGGGTCATACAACTCACTCGTGGTCCCTCTTAAAGCCTGGTTGCGTTCTGCTAAGTGAAAAATTATGGCAATCACTCTCCTTATGACACCTTTCCAATGCTCAATCTCGATCCGCATCAAGTCTTGTTGTCTTTGATCTATGGTTGTATTGGTTTGCAGTCTCCTCTGCAGCTCATGCCAGTTTGTCATATTGTCACAATGCTCCTTTGAATATTCGTGTTCTTTTAAATGATGAGCTAGGTTCCTCCATGTACGGAAGCCACAGTTGCTTAAGGCATTGTCACGCTTCCCAAAAACAGTGCAGGCAAAACAGAACACTGAGTCTGTGCTCATGGAATATAACATCCATGATCGAAGAATTTTCTCCCCATTTTTCATGCTTCTCATGTAATTGTCATTTGTAAATCTTCGATGTGGATTCTCAGAATTTTGGGGGAATACAATGTTTGTGACTTGCACTGGTCCTTTTTTAACAATTTGACAGCGCACACTATCAGTCAGGACTGCTGGCCACTGTGCAGGGTCATCAGCTATAATTACAGTGCTTGTGGTACCTTGAGCTGTAGAGGTAACCTCAGTGTTGGGAAGTGGTGCAGACTCAATTTCTGTTCTGGATGCAGTATCTTCCACTGTGAGAGATGCTATTGACGGTGTAGCTGGGGAAAAATAATGTTTTTTTTATTAATATAATCCATCTGTTCAGGTACAGAATGCATCACTGAGTGTCTGACACCTAGAAATTTGACAGGCACTACTGTATATAAAAAATTCTGAAATGTCCATGGGCAAAAGTGACTAGTATTTACACAGTTTGATGGGAATTCAGTAGTGATTTGCACTGTTTTTTTCTAACAATATGACAGCACACACTTATCAGTTTAAACTCTGGGCTGTGCAGGATATCAGCTATAATTATAGAGCTTGTGGTACCTTGTGCTGAAGAGGAAACATCAGCACTGAGAAGTGATGCATCTGTTGATGTTGAGGATGAAGTTGATGGTGTAGCTGGGAAAATAATAATTAAAAAAAATCTGAAATTACCATTTCACTGTTAGCATATTGAAAGAGGTCACTTTTAACAGCTCAGCTCAGGTCAGTGAGAGAAATTCACTCTACCTTCATCAGTGGAGGTATCCTTAGGAAGAGCCTGAGGGCTGAGAAATTTAAGCAAAGCACCTTGAGGGAGAAAGAAAAGATGGTAACACTTTATAATAATAACAATCATTAATAGAAGGTAAATTGACAGTTAATTAATCTTTAGTCTTTAGCTATGCATTTACTGAATGAGCACTGTGCAGCTGTTCGTCCGACTGTACTGTATTTTATTTTATTTTTCTAAACTGTTTTAATTATTCTTATTTCTTTTTATTATTTTAATTTCTTCTATGTAAAGCACTTTGAATTGCCATTGTGTATAAATTGTGCTATATAAATAAACTTTTTACTGTTAACAAACAATGAAATTATAATTAAATGTTTACTAATTATTAGTAGTGCTGTGAGTCGACTACCAATGCTTAAAAACATCCCAAGCTAATGTTTGATGCACAGAATTTATTGTGTGGTTTTCCTAAATAGATTATCACAGCGGAATAGTTAGTATAGCATGCTATGCCACTTTCATCAAAACCTATTACAAAGCTATAGCAATGTCATGTCATTTATGTATGATACATAAACATATTTCTGCTAGCCTACCTGCTGCAAAATTGCACCATTTGTACAAGACAAGTAGAGCTATTTTATGTGTGTAATTTATCACTTACCACTGTCTTGTTTTTTCTTATCCTCCTCTTCCTTTCTTTTTTGGCTTCCTGAAGCATAATTCCGCTTCATGACTGCCGAGGAAGTTTTGTATTTTGCCGGCAGCAGAGATCGCGTGGTTGGCTGGCTGCTGTCAGCGAGGGGGGCCCCCTTGAGGGGGATCCCGATAACAGTGTCATTGCACTTTACTGCATTCACTATCAATGGGGCGCTCACACAGTTTGTCGCTGGATTTTATTCTTAACCAGTCGTTGTCTTGGGGCCCCAGGCCAGCTCGGGGCCCCAAGCAATTGCTTGGTTTGCCTGCCTTGTCGCGACGGGCCTGCTGACTGTTCAGAATAACTCCTGTCCTTGCCAGGTGTTACTCAATCTTATCCTTAATAATTCCTTCCATTAATTTCTCTGTGATGCACATTAAGCTTACTGGCCTATAGTTGTTTGGATCTGCCCAATTCACCCTTTTTATATAATGGGATAATATTTGCCATTTTCCAGTCCTTCAGAATCTCTCCAGTGCACAGTGACTTCCTAAAAATGTGTATCAAGGGTTTATATCTGTACTCTCTAGCCTCCTTAAGAACTCGAGGGTGAATATTATCTGGTCCTGGTGATTTGCTTGATAAAGTAATGGAGCAGCACTGAAATAAGGATGGTGACAGAAGAAGAGCTTGTACCTTAAGATAGCTGTGTGGCCAAAATAACACGTCAGACAAGGGAGGTCTGATCAGTAAAACTGTTCTTTCCATGTCTTGCTCAATCTTTTCCTTAATAAATTCCTTCCATTAATTTATCTGGGATCCATGTTAAACTAATTGGCCTATAGCTGCTTGGATCATCCCAATCACATTTTTTATAAAACAAGATAATATTTTCTATTTTCCAGTCAACATAAATTTCTACAGTGTGCAAGGACTTCCTAAAAATGTGTTGTCACACACGTGCGCTTGGGAGGCAGGCTAAGGGCTTAACTGAGGGCAAGATATATGAGAAGGCTTTGACAAAGTGCACAAACCTTTCTTATCCTTCTTTTGCAGATAACCCAAGGAGAAATCAGCTTTTAAAGCTTCCTCCAGTTCCTGAACCCCTTTTCCTTGCTACACCTCCCATCAATGTAATTTCCTGCTCTTTCATTTTGGGCCCACCTCTGGCTCCCTTGCCTCTATAAGAACCCAGCACCTTCCCTCTTTAGTTTGTCCCTTTATGGACGTGGAACCAGAGAGTACTCTGGAGCCATCTTTTTATTTCTTATACTGTGTGTTATAATATACAGGGCAGATCCCCAAATCTTTTTCTGCTCTCCCTTTGTGTTTTGACAGTGTCAAAGATTTATATCTGTATTTACTTACCCCCTTAAGCACTTGAGGATAAATATTATCTGGTCCTAGTGATTTGTTTGAGTTCAGCCTATTTAATTTGAGCAGCACTTCTCTCTCTACAATTCCCAAATCTCTCAGTACGTCCTTAGTAGTCCCTGTTACCACTGGCAGGTTATCTACCTGCTCACTTGTGAAAACTTCAGGAAAAAAACAAGTTTAGTGCATTTGATATTTCACTGTCTATGTATTGTAATTCCCCTTTACTGTTCCTGATCTGCTTCACCTCCTTGGCTTTTACTACTAAAATACTGAAAAACTCTCTTTGGTCCATCTTTTTGCCTTATCTGCAATATTCCTTTTTACCTGCATTTTAGCTTCCCTGATATCTTTCTTAATGATTGCCCTCTTACTCTAAATGCCCTACTGATAGCATTTAAGTAATTTGTCTTCTATGACTTACTAGCAAAATACCTGCGCTTCACAGCGGCGAAGTACTGGCTTAAAATTTTTTATTAATAAGAAAATTAAACCTTTTAAAACTCAGGGAAAATATACCAATAATTATTTGTTAAGGATCTCTTTGTATACCACATTGTCAGTTCGGCCTTCCTGTTGTAATATGACCAAGCTGTGCACTGAGCTTACTCTTGAGCACGCAACGTACAGTTGGCCATGTGAAAAGTAATCTTGTCTCAAATCTCACAGCTTGGATTGCTGCTGTCATAATCGGTTTGAGTTTCATGGTTTGTTTCAATTACGATTTGCAGGACTTGTGTTGAAGTGACATTCGGCATCTGTCAAGCGTTGTAAGCACACAACCGGTTTCATCGATAACTTCACATCCAGCTTTTGAGAGTTTAAACATTCATAAACATCAAAGTGTCCACTACTGAAATCATCACCTGTGAATCTAAGATGTTTAAGAGGCATTGGCGGTTGTCCAAAGGTGTAAAATATTTGGCCATTTCGGTACACTTGAAAGCAACAACCGAACAATTCAGCGGGAGCCATCAACTCACATGCAGAACCATAGGTGAAGGGCTTAAGCATTTCACTCTTATAGTGCTCCTGTGTAGTATAATTATCTCCTGTACCATCATCAGTCCACACCTTGAAACTGTCCCAGTCATTCAATACATAAGACACAATGTTCCTCCGGATATCAAGAGTGAGCCTGATATGGCCATGCAATATGTAACAAAGAGAATGGAAAAGGCAGGTGCCACCTCCAGACATGGAAACCACTCGGTAAGTGACAGTTCTTTGATCGATGGTGATCACCTCGATAGATATGTTAATAGGGGTATGGTTGGAATGATAAAGGAAATGGGTACCTGAACAATGTAAAGTAAGTCTAAAATACCTACACAATAACTATAATCGTAATAAACGAACAATAAAACAGCAGAGAAGCCGTGGACTAAATAAAAAGGCTGCAGTTATCAGCAGGGAGACGTGAATCTCGTGGCGAAGCAAGGAAGGGAATGTAGAGACCGGAGCGACGGACGGTCTTATATAGGCAGGCAGCCAACAACGTGGTAGGTGTTGGGATGGGGGACCCAACGGCGCCTCACACGGTGACCAAGCTGCAGGCTATGGAGGTATATATGTACGTAAGTAGGATTCAGTTAGCGTTGGGAACCCGCGTACCAAATTTCTTGAAGATGGGCCCATAAGTAACAAAGACCGTTGAAAAGTTAAATATGGCGGGCGACAGTGGTGTCATACCACCGAAATAAGTATGTACATTGGTTTTGGTTAGTGGAGGGAAGCCGCCTACTAAAATTCGTGAAGATGGGGCCATAAATAAGAAAGTTCATCATGGCGAACATTGTCGACCATTATGACCGTTACGTGTAGAATTTCGAAATGAAACCTGCTTAACTTTTGTAAGTAAGCTGTAAGGAATAAGCCTGCCAAATTTCAGCCTTCTACCTACACGGGAAGTTGGAGAATTAGTGATGAGCGAGCGAGCGAGTAAGTGAGTGAGTCAGTCAGTGAGGGCTTTGCCTTTTATTAGTATAGATTTAGTTAATTTTTACATTTGCAGCTTCTTTAGTCTTATTTACACACTGCAGAGTTCTTATTCATTACTTTAAATCTGTCCTGCATCATATGTCAAATGTTTAACTTCTTCCTAGTAAGGAATCCCAGTTGCTCTACTGTTTGCTGCTATGACATCAGTTAATTACTGACTTGCCGGCAACTGCAAAAGCTTTCTATGCCCTCTGACCAACAAACACAAAGGTTTGAATACAAGTACCTTTATTGAACATTGAACTAGCTCTTGTGTAGATGGCAAAAAAAAGAAGTACAAATAGAGAAAAGGTATGAAACACCCTCAGAGCTTCTTAACGGTAACCACGAAAACAAAGTTTTCAGGAGCAAAAGTTATATTTAACTCACTGTCACACAAAAGTAACACATACACACAGCCTTTTTCACATTACAATGCAAGACAATACAATTCACGGTGTTGCTCCAATTCAGTGCTTCAATGTTCCATCCAGATACCTCTTAAGGGTTGTCACAAGGATCTTACAAGATCTGAAGAGCTGTATAAAACTAAAAAACATGAACAAAGCATTTTGAAAGGTTTGAGAGGGAGCCAAACGGTCTACAAAAATGGAGTAAAATCAGTACTGGAGTGGGCATCCTGCAAAGACCACAGTGTGAAAGCAGAGGTGAAAAAAAAAAAAAATAAAATAACACAGTGGGGAAGAGCAAAGGGCCTGCAGAAAAATCTCTGCATGTGTCCACGTGAAGGGACATAAACTGCTCAAAAAAATTAAAGGAACAGTTTGAAAATAAATCAGATCTCAATGGGAGGAACAAAAATCCTCCTAGTTATCTCTATTGCTATGGACTGATATGGTGATGTGTTAGGAATAAAAGGATGGCAGCCACATTGTTTGATGGAAATGAAAATGATCAACCTACAGAGGGCTGAATTCAAAGACACCTGGAAAATCAAAGGGAATAAACGATGCAGTAGGCAGGTGAGTCCATTTGGCCGAAATTTCATTGCAGCAACTTCAAATCGCACTTAGTAGTTTGTATGGTGCCCACGTGCTTGGATGCATGCCTGACAACATTCTAATGAGACGACGGATGGTGTCCTGGGGGATCTCCTCCCAGATCTGGACCAGGAAATCACTGAGCTCCTGGACAGTTTGAGGTGTCGGATGGACCAAAACATAATGTCCCACCCAGAGGTGTTTTATTGGACTGAGGTCAGGCAAGTGTGCGTGGGGGGGCCAGTCAATGGTGTCAATTCCATCATTTTCCAGGAACTCACAAACACATGAGGCCGGGCATTGTCATTCTCCAGGAGGAATCCAGGAGCCACTGCACCAGCATAGGGTCAGACTAAGGGTCCGAAGATTTCATCCTGATACCTAATCGCACTCAAGGTGCCGTTGTACAGCCTGTAGAGGTCTGTGTGTCCCCTCCATGGATATGCTACCCAGATATACCGTCACTTACCCACCACCAAAGCGGCCATGCTAAATGATGTTACAGGCAGCATAACATTCTCCACGGCTTCTCCAGACCCTTTCACATCTGTCACATATGCTCAGGGTGAACCTGCTCTCATCTGTGAAAAAGCACAGGGTGCCAGTGGTTGACCTGCCAATTCTGGTATTCTATGGCAAGTCCCAATCGAGCTCCATGGTGCCCACTAGAGGACATCGGGCCCTCATGCCACCCGTTTCTGATGGTTTGGTCAGAGACATTCACACCAGTAGCCTGCCTGCTGGAAGTCATTTTGTAGGCTCTGGCAGTGCTCATCCTGTTCCCCTTTGCCCAAAAGGAGCAGATACCGGTGGGTCCTGCTGATGGGTTAAGGGCGTTCTATGAGGGGCTCTGTTCAGCTCTCCCAGAGTAACTCCGTCTCCTGGAATCTCCTCCATTCCCTTGAGACTGTGTTGGGAGACACACCAAACCTTCTGGCAGTGACAGGCACGGATTGATGTGCCATCCTGGAGAAGTTGGACTACCTGTGCCAACTCTGTAGGGTCCAGGTATGGCCTCATGCTACCAGTAGTGACACTGACCGTAGCCAAATACAAAACGAGTGAAAAAACAGATCAGGAGGGAAAAATGTCAGTGGCCTCCACCTGTTGAACCATTCATTCCTGTTTTGGGGGTCGTCTCATTGTTGCCCTTCTAGTGTACATGTTGTTCATTTCATTAAGACCAAAGCAGCTGAAACTGATTAAAAACCCCCATTGCTACTTAACTGACCAGATCAATAGCCCAGATGTTTCATTGACTTGATGCTATAAAGGAATATATTTAATCCGAGTAATTTTTTAGAGCAGAATATAAGAATATTGTTTACAGAAGGACAACACCAAGGAAATCATTATAATCTAACAAAAGCATCATTGCACATCTCAAACTTGTAAAAGATGACCTCAATGTTCCAGAAGAGACAATGTTCTGCAGACGAACGAGGAAAAAGTTCAACTCTTTGATCACAAAATGTGACACCATGTTTGGAGGTAGTAGATAACTGTACATTGATACTAAAGCCTCAAGGTAAAGGGAGCATTATGGGTTGGTCTGCTTGTTTTTTCAAAGCCTGGAGAGCTTAACATGATCAAAGGGACAGTGAATTCAAAATATTATCAAGAAATCTGACAGCAAAACATTAGGATAGCAGAAGCTGAACAAAATTTGAGTCATGACACAGGGCAATGAGACCAAACACAGGAAGAAATCAAAAAGACAAAGAGTTAAACATAAGGAAATTGGTATTTTGGAACAGCTAGTAAGACACACGCGACGCTGTGGCTTGACCTAAAGAGAACTGATCAGAAAATAGCTCAGGAATAAAAGAAACCAAAACTCTTTGAAGAGAAGGTATGGATTAAAATTCAAGGCTGAACAGCAGGCTACATGAAAAGTTTGGTGGAGGCCATTACTATTAAAGAAGGGTTAACCAGTTTGTAAAGACAGGAGGGCCACAGAGTGGACTGTGAATGTTAAAATGACACGTTCAGGACTGACAAGAAGTCGTCCAATTGTTTGTGAGTTATTAGCTTAGGACAAATGTGGTGGCCTGTATTTGGAGCACAGTTGAAGATCAGACCACATTCTTAAGATGAAATAAAGCAGATATCTGGGAATTCCAAAGGGTTCACAATCTTCTATTGCAGCTGCACATTTGTATAGCACTCTTTACCAAGGACATGTTTAGGACTTTTGCCTGAAAAATTGCTAAACCTTACATAAACATTGATGAAATCTCAAACTACATTTAAGCACACAATAAAACACAGTATTTCTCATAAAAACCACAAGACCCGACCTTTCAAGCCCATAAACTCCAATTCTAAAACATGACCATTTTTTATTTTACACTTACTTTTTCCAGACTTCTTTGTAGATGGTGGCCTATTTTCCTGAGCTCTAACAGAAGTAGTTTTCTTAGTCCTCTTTGGTTTAGACTGTAATGATTCAGTCTTCACATTGACAGAAGGCTCTGGAGACAAACAGTGTCTGCTTTGAGAAGAGTCTATCCATGTCACCACTCCATCCTGAAGGTTGTCTTCTTTTGCACTGTCCAGATTTGTATGGTTAAGTGTCTCAATACTGACAGACTTCTCTTCAGCTTCATCTTTAATGCCCACTGACTGCAGTTCACCATTCTCCTCCTTAATGCTCAGACTTTCCTGTTTAAGGTAGATGGACTCCAACTCACAGTCCTCCTCCTTAACATCCATGATATTTGTGTCCATGTCGCAGCTCTCCCGTTTCATATCCATCGAGATGTTCCAGTAAACATCAGCATTTTTTTTTTCTCTGTAAAAAGAACAGGAATTAAATTCATTAAAACTTCATCACTTAGATCTGAAGTCACTCATTTCACAACACCCTCTCTGTTAAGGTTTATATAAAGATTGACCGTTCATAGCATGCTGACAGTAACACATTACTCTTTATTTCAAATTATCAGATGTGAAACAATTCTGGGAGCGGAGGGAAGGTCCAACAAGCTGAAACAAGACAACCAATCTGCTGTGGGTAACCCTAAGAGGAGAAACCAGATAAGTAGCAACCAATTACTAACCTTCATGAATATTCTACTCAAAGAGGAAAGAGGTCAGGTAGTATGTAGGGATGACTGCAGTCTGAAAGCTGGTATTGATACCAAATTCAAAACGTTTAGTATCAATATAAAACTACCTTGCAAAGTAAAGTTAGATTTGTCAGTGCATCTTTAGAACGTGGGAGAATAAATGATAATAATAAAGGCAGAAACAGGGGACACATGAAAACTACACATGGGAAGTAAACAGGCTGAGGTTTAAATTCACACTACTGGAGCTATGCGACAGGAACACAGACTTCAAATTGTTAATAACTTCTTTAATACTCTTTATGAGGCATTACCAGTTGAATTGCAGTACAGTGGGATAGGATTAGGAAGAGAAAAAATCCAATCCCACTCAATGCATGGAAATGTATGCTATTTAAACTGGATTAAGCAGTTTACATAAACCGTATGGAGGTTTCATCAAGTATTCAGAGCCTTTCATTTTCTGCACACTTGATTGTGTTGCAGGTTTAATTATAAATGGATACATTTGACACTTTTGCCCATCAATGTACACTCAATAACCCATAATGACAACATGAAAATACATTTTCAGAAAAGCAGTCGAAGTATTCATACACTTTGCTGTAGGTCTTCAGATTGTGTTCAGGTGCATCCCGTTTGCTTTTGTGGTCGCTGAAAGTCAGGAACGAGAGGAGACGGACACCAATGTAAAGTAAAAGGCTATTTCTTTATTCTTGGTGAGCAGGAGGCTGCAGCAGCTGTCAGCTCAGTTTGCAATAGACAGCCCACCCCATCCTCTCTAACCCCAAAACAGTCAGCAGGGAGTTTCCCTCTTTTAAATCCCAACTTCTTTACTAAACAAAAAAAGGAAGAATGGCAGTTCATTTTGAGGTCACACAAAGTTTGCAAGTAGCTTAAGATGACACATTAGATCAGTACGTGCAGAAGTACACGGTAGTCTTTAGATAACAGGAACTGTTGGCACACCCACAGTCCCAGACTCCCCACCCAGCTTAGGCTAGGCAATTCAGCTATGGCTAGTTTTGCAAGAGAGTTACAGAGAGGGCACTTTGCAAAACATGTACTTCCCTATTCTTCTGCACCATCAGGGTTACAACACTTCAATGGCTACGTGGCAGTTACAATTTAAGAATCTTATTTCAGCTTATAAAAGGATTAATGTTATACTGTTAGTTAATGCACAGCACATTCTTATTAATGCATAGGTGACACACTCTTATAATTCTATTAGCACCCCACTTGATTATTCAGGAACTCTGAAACTCCATAATTCCAAACATTCTTTTTCACTTCATTCTTCTTGAGATGTGTCTAGAAACTCATTGGAGACCACCTGTGACAAACTGACTTGATTTGACATCGATAAGAAAAGCACACGTGTACCTGTGTATGTAAGGTCCCAAGATTCAAACTGCATGCCACAATAAAACATTAGCCAAAATGTCCGAGGAACTCTCTTTGGACCTCTGCAATCAAACTGTGGTGATGCACAGATAAAGACAAGGGAATAAAAACCATTTCAAAAGCTGTGGGCATTTCCATGAAGACTTTGGCCTCAATAATTGTGAAATGGAAGAAGTTTGGCACCACCAGGATTTCACCTAGAATGTGCAGTCCATCCAAACAGAGTAACACTCCAAGATAGGCATTAGTCATGAAGGTGATCAAAAAACTAATAGTTGCTGTAACACAGCTTCAGAAGTTAGGAGAACCGGTTAGAAGAACGAACATCTTGGCAGCACTCCATCAAGCAGGCATTTACGGTAGAGTGGCTAGATGGAAGTTTCTTTTGAGTAAATGTATATAACGGACCACTTGGAGTGTGCCAACTGACATTTAAAGGACTTGAGCATGAGGAAAAAGACTCTCTGGTTGCATGAGACAGAATTTGAACTATTTGGCCAAAATTCAAAGCACTGTCTGATGAAAAATCAGGCACTGCTCATCATCTGCCTGATATTATCCCTTTATTGAAGCATGGTGGTGGCAGCATCTTACTATGGGGTGCTTCTCAGCAGCAGGGATAGAGAAGTGGTCAGAACTGAGGAAAGAATGAATGCAGTCAAATAGAGAGAGGGCGTTAAGCAAAACCTGCTCCCGAGTACACACAGCCTCAGACTGGGGAGATGACTTTCCTTTCAGTATGATAATTACACAAGGTATACCACCAAGACAACGATGTGCTGGCTTTTGGGCAAGTTGCCGAGTGTCCAGGAGTGGTCCAGCTAAAGACCACACTTAAACCCCATAGAACAGCTGTGAAGAGACCTGGCAGATTTTCAGATGCTTCCATACAATCTAACAGAGCTTGAGAAGATCTCAGGTCAGGTCAGGCTGGGGAGCATGCACTGGTACAGCGTGTTGCCACACCCACCACATGACAAAACAGCTCTTGATCCTTGTTGGAAATACCCTGTTCAGTCCTGGGTATAACGTTAAACTGGATCCGGTCCTCCAACTTACAGGGAAAACTTGGGGGTTGTCAGCATGACTGGCACTCCAGTCACCATAAAATAACTTCACAAAACTCAGAAATGGCACACAGGACTGAGGAGATCTACCAAGAAGAATTCAATAAACTGCCCAAATCCAGGTGTGCTCAGCCTATAGAGACTTACTTAGGAAGACTCAAAGCTGGAACTGTTGCCAAGGGGGCTTCTACAAAGTACAGAAATAAGAGTCTGAATACTTACATGAATGAGAGATTCAGATTTTTGACTTGCATTACATTTGGAAACCTTTCAGAAGACATTTCTTCACTTTGCCATTAGGGGTTTGTGAGTGTACATTGTTGGGTAAAACTGGCAAATTTAAAATTAAATCCACAGCACAAAGTGTGCAGAAAGTTGATGGCCAACC
>JANRMT010062791.1:207973376-207985939 GCA_026402145.1 Polypterus bichir lapradei
GTAAAGGTTATAAGTTCAGATGTCTGCGGTGCAGTGCAAGGTAATATGTTGATGTGTTTTCTTTATTTTAATGGTGAACAACTGCACCGCGTAACCTCGATAATGCTGCAAATGGAGGTTAGGGCATGTAACGTCGAGAGTAGGCTTAAGAAAGGAATGTTTAGCTACAGTTGTGTAAAAATGTATATGAACAGTAAACTGCAGGCATGGTGTTATTTAGTGTTGCAAATATTTGAATTTAACCAGAATGAGAATTGAGTTGCAAACCACGAGACGGACGACTGACTAATGAAACAATGGTAGCACTGAAACACACAGTATTAACATTTATTGACATAATTCCATATTTGCTTGAAAATTTGAACTTGAACTACAGGTATGTTTTGACGGGAAAATTCCAAACTGACTGTTTGGAAGCTCGCTTTGGTAAATATCGTCAATTATCTGGTACAAACTATCACATCTCTGTACAAGAGATTCAGGAGTCTGAAAAAAAATTGAAACTGATTAGTTTATTGCATGTTGTGTCTGTTTCTAAAGGTCAAGTGTCATTATTAGACTTCATTTCCCAATGTACTGAAACAACTAATAGTTCAAATGAAGACAATGTTGAGGTTCTTAATTCGTATTTGGTTACTGTTATCTCTAAATGTGATGATTTAATGTTAACTGACACACAGTCAAAATCACTTCTATTTGTTGCTGGTTATGTAGGGTTTAAAATGGTCACAGGCGCAGTTCAGTGTGACATGTGCAGAAATGAGCTAGTCATGGATAAGTCATTGCATTTAGAATTTTCACAGGAATATAATTACCTGCTTGACTCAGACAGGGGTGGTCTGAAATGGCCCTCAGATTTGTTGGTTAATTGTGTTACACAAATGTTTATGATTTTCCAGTCAATTGTTACTAATGCTGAATATGAGTCAAATTTGTTATTGTTAAAAAATCAAAAATCTGCATTAATCTCACTGTTTAACAAACGTCTGAACAGATGTGGACTGCAAGTTGGTAATTGTGTGTGTGGGAAGAGTATCTGTGACTTACTGAAATCGTCCATGTCTACAGTGGCCAACATCTGTTTAAATAATTATTGCAAGGTCGCCGCAGATAAACGTGGTACTTTTAAGGAAAAAGCTAACCCCAAACGTAAACTGGCTACATTGACAAAAAAGAGGTAACCAATAAGCCAGTTCTTTTGATGTAACGTTCTGCTTTCGTACAGATTAATATCAGCACATTTGTTCATTTTGCTTATTTTATGATGGTATGAAAAAAATCATCGTTTATCATTAGTCATGCCAAAATAATGGCTATTTGTATTTTATCTGGTGTTGCTTGTTATTTTTTAGATTTAACTGCATTAACAAAGTGTTAAATGTAGCTTTTCTTGTGATTATTAACGGGTAAATCTGCATTAGTTTTCACGTTACTGCTGTTTAATCCAGGAATATGTGATTTCCTGAGATGCATGTCAATATTTATTTTTCATATGGTGCCAACCACTCGTCGCTGTGATTTTCTAGTTTGTTTTTTTTCCTTACTTTATCATAGTCATTTTCATATATGAACATTCAGTATTAAATTGTTTTATTCAATACAGTATTCAGTGTTACTCTTAGGTTAATGTCATGTTTAAGGCATTAATTGCATTAATGTTGAGTTGCTGATATCTATATAATAGTCGCTGTTAAGTCAAATATGTGATTTAAACGTTGTGTGACGTTTTATATAAAAATAAATAAAATGCATAACGCAACTGACTTGCCTTTGTTATTTCACGCATTGCATTAATTAATTTACACGGGAATAATTTCTTTACACGCGTACTACGCGACAGGTTCTCTATATGCGTCTGTTGCTGCTGTAGCACCTCGATTGTGACGTCACCACAGGCATGAGCGGGCCTTGTTTTTTGAGACGGCATTGCCACCGCACTGGGTGATACCAGCCATAATGACGTAACTGGTAGTTGAATGGAATTGACTCAAGCCTACCGAAGGGGAGGTGTCTGCGTTCTGAAGGGGCGGGACTATCTCAGATGCCGTGCAGAGGGCGTGTCACTCAGAGATCGTGAATGACTTGGAGAGCAGCACCGCTGTTTACATTCATTAGTCAGGATATGTGAGCATCTGGCTATCGGAGGAAAAGAAAACTTCTTCGGGGCCACGTGGAAATGCTGATGTAGTGCCGGTCTCTCGAGTTGAAGACAAGATTTGAAACAGAGGACAGGTACGTACTTGTTGGTTTGGTTTCAGCAAATAGTGACTGCCGATGTGAAAGTCATTCACGTGAAGATTCGGAATGGGAGACTCTTTGTTTCCTGTCTGACCGATGGTCCGTGAACGCAGGCGCGCAAACGAGTGATTGTTTCTATCTTATTTCTTACATGTGCGTGGGGTTTCGCGTTTTGATTTTGCCTAAAGTCGCCATGCCCGTCGGTAGTGTACATGCGCAGACGCTTATTTTTCCACAGATGCACTCCTCTTTTATCTGCGTGTTCATTTCGCTGTGAAGTTTGCTTGGTATTTGTAAGCTTGTAGTTGTTTTAAAGGCTATAGAACACACACACACACACACAAAGTCTTTATTTTGTCTCATCGTTCATTATGTTGTAGCCACTTTGCTACATTCTATAGTCCAGAAGACAAAGGCCATGTCTGTCCTCGTCGTTTTCTTTAAGACTTTCCAGATTGGGGTCGCGCTGATCATGTATTTTAAATGAGATGTCCGGCAAGAGTGAGGCTGACCTTGGCGTGATAAACCACGACTGAGGGAAATGGACAGGCGTTACCGGTTTTGCAGTCACCACAATAGCTCCGGTCGTCCTGGGTGGGCTTTTTCTGAGTGCGTTAGCCTGGATATGTGATCATCTGGCGATCGGAGGAAGAGAAAACATCATACGTGGCCACATGGAAATACTTATGTAGTGGTGGTCTTTTGTGGGAAATTAAGATTTGAAACAGAAGACCGGTGCTTTGGTTTCAGCAAAAAGTGCCTGCCTCTGTAAAGGTGATTCACGTGAAGATTCGGAATGAGAGACTCTTTGTTTCCTGTCTGTCTGATGGCCCGTGAAGTCAAACGCCTTAACGAGTGATTGTTTCCTAACTCATCTCTTACCTGTGCGCGCTGTTTCGCGTTTTGGTTTTGCATGATTTCATTTAACCTTTAGAAAGTTTTTCTTTAACGAGGTGAACACAGAGACATTGAACAAGTGGTATGGTGGGGTGGGAGTATGGGGATGGCTTGTAATAAAACACTAATTAAACGTCTTGTGATATCCAAGGCATGTACGAAGACATTTAGTGGGCAAACAGACAAAGCAATAAAACGACTCCTTTAAAAAAACAATAAATGGATGGTTCTGGACACTCGGGCACAAAATATTTTTTGAATGAGATTTGAATGGCCTTAGAGATCATCTTGAAGATAGAGAGGAGGTTCTGAATCTGTGTCATCACTGCTGATCTGCTTTAATAATGTCATTTTAACTGGTTATGTTTTACATATAATCTTTGTAACTTTGCATTTCATTTTTGTGGTTTTACAAATACACCAAACGTTTTTATTAATATTTTGGTATCCACATCTCTCGCCCCTTAGCCTGTGAAAGCCAAGTGCATCAGCTGGGTGCCCCTCCAGGCCTGACTCTACAGCACATTGGCTCCTTATTTCTTGTGTACAGCGTCCAGTGAAGTTCTTACTTTCATGTCCTAATCTCCACTCTCGAGTGCCAGGGTTAGTGAATCCAACTCCTGGACCTCAAAACTTCTCTCTGCCTTAACTGACAAACCTCAGAACTTATTGTGACAAGTATTTTAAGGAGAGCCATAAAGGGCACACTAAACAACAGATGAATATGAAGGCGCCATATAATGGAGTTTGGTGAATACATGGTGTCTAATCACTTAAAGCTGTTACTGCAGTGCAGTTCAGTCTGGGCTCATAACATAGTAAAGCAGTTGTTTGACTTTATTTTTCTGGACTCTGACACATTTTGGGGTTCATTTAAGTTAAGTTGAAGATAAGTTTGTGCTTGCAATGCCACTAGAGGACAGCAGAGCTTCCACGTACAGTATCATTCCTACTGAATTAGTACATTTCACTTCTCCACAGACATGTAACATGGTGAGGTAATTCTGGGATGGGATTTGCAACTGTTTTTTTTATTTAACGTTAAAATATTTTTGTCATATGTAGCAAAAGATTGTGAGCTATAAAGTATGTGATGGAGGAAAGAACAGCCCTGCTGTTCACAAAAATGTTTTTTCTTCCTAAAATGAAATTAATATATACAGCAAACTAAGCTCAGTTCTTATAGTGTGTGTACGTATGTATATGTGTGTTGTGAGAGGTTCAGCACAGACACAACCAAACGGACACCAAGTCTTCATAAACATGTGCTTTTATTTCTCCACAAATAAAGTCCCACACAGCACAGTGCTTCTCGCACCAAACACCCTTACTCGGGCCTTCACTTGTCCGGTGTGGCGGAAGTGCATGTTTCCCGGGCTCCATGACGCTCAGGGTGCCCCCTGACGGTGGCCTCGGGCCCCAGTGGGCTTGAGCCTCCTTGCTCCTTTCCCGTGGTCCCCTCAACATCCAGGGCAGTTGCCCTCTTGTGGCTTGGGGGATGTATATATATATATATATATATATATATATATATATATGTTGTGCTAAATGCTATTTCCTATGCAGTAAAATCTTTTTTTTTCCCCCCAAACTGTTTTCCAGCCCTTGCACTCTCCGTGTCTTCTCAATACTTTTGATCAGATGCAGCCTCAACGTCTCATATCTGCTTTGGAGTTTGAATTATAAGACACTTTATTGGTTAATGTTTGTGATATAATATAAAGAATGTCTTAAACAGTTTTTAAGTTGTAGTCCTGAAGATCTTTAATTGCGTTTATTAAATTTCTCCACAATATGACTCCACACTTTGTCCAGGGACTGAGAAGTGGAAGTTCATGAATTGTTATTCAGGTTTCTGTCTCATTGTTGAGTGTTTGATGTTGATTCTGAGATATCTGTTAATCTTGCACTTTTGTGCCAGTACTGTACAACAATAACTCTATGTTGATAGATTTTCATTTTATGTATTTTTATTTTCATTTTCCCACTCACTTTTTCTCATTACTAGTACTGGTAGCCTAACACATTTTCAAGCTCAGTGCCTTTCCCTCTCTTCTTCCCATTTATTGGTGGCCTTCATGTTCCTCAGCTGATGTTCAGGTCTTTCACTCCACTACATTCCATGTAACTCCATTGGCCTTTTCTTTGCTGTGTCCACTGCTTTCACATTCATTTCCATCACATTCCCTCACTTTGGGTCAGAAGAGACTCCATTTGCATTCACTTTCCAAAACTCAGACAGTAGATCCAAGCTATGATCCTTCCATCTTCTGATTGTTCCTTTCTCTTACTGCCCTATTCTGACAGTCTCTCTTGCACAGTATGACCAACACCTCAACCCCCTTCCCACTTGTCCAATCACAATCACCAATTTCCTTGCCAAAGTGCCAGTGTTTTAGTGTGGTCTTATTGTAATGAGCTGTGAGGAATGTCTGAATGAGTCGCCTGCAATGTGTATGTTTAGTTTTGGAGAACTTTTCAGTTGTGCTTTTCTCTACCTACAGATCACAAGAAGGCTGCTATCCCCACTTGTCCAATATGGAGATGGTAAACTCATCTGTTCAAGGACCTCAACATGAGAAATATAAATCTAAAATGGTGTTCTCTGATGAAGTGTGTAACTATGAGCAAGAAACATATCTCAGAATGTACTGGGGCCTCCTTTTGATGCATGGTATAGAAGTTGAGGAAGAGTACTGTAAATGGAGTTCTGGACATCTGGAAGAGGAGAGCATCTGCATGAACAAGCAGGAGGATTGTGATAGTGGACCTATGGACTTTACAGTGGACTCTCAGCTGTTGCCTTACCTCACTGATGCGCAGAAAAACAAAACTGTCAGCAGCATAAAGGACGAAGTCCTCAGCTCTGAGTCTGACGGGCAGTGTTCTTATCCAGATGAAGAGGGTCCTGGATTGGGATTGACCCCCAGTAGACACTGCCCCCAACAGCAACTTTCTGTCGATGTGAAGTTGGAATCTTTGGAATCTGACATGAAGAGGACAGTCAAAGCATCAGATTCAAGTCCTGCTGGAGAAGGTAGGTGCTAAACTACAAAAACTATCCTGGGGCCCTGGGCTTATGGGGTTGACTGGACATGCACAGCATTTTCTTTATCACTGATCTCAAAATTTCAGGCTGGTTTTGGTTTGTGCATTTTGTGACAGCAAGTAAAATCATATGTATTACATTTTATAATGAGCAAATTATTTTTATCCTTGAGAATTTATCACCTTTACTCTTTTTAAACACTGCCATTGACCACCATTAGGCACACTAAAATGCGGTCAGATTGGGCAGCATGCAGAAGTTGGAAACGCTTGTTAGAGGAAGTTGGTAATCAGGGCTCGGGGTAACGCAGTACAAAAGTAAGACGCTCCTGCCATTTAATATCATTGCTGGAAATGAATTAGTGTAATGCTCAACAAAGCTTCTTTACACTTTCAAGTTTACTCGTTTCACTTTCCTTCACTGTGCAATGCAGGTATTTGGCAGAATATCAGTCAGGACGATTCTGTTTATGCTCCTCCATTACATCATCACAGAGTAGAAAAGTTTGTTTGTCAAAACAGTACTCTACTGTGTTTTTTATGTACAAAAAAATCCAAAATGCCTCTTTGGGCATTTTACCATTTTATCTAAGATGGAAAACTCAAACAGCAATTCCCTTTTATTAATTTGGGTTCTATGGAGCTTCAAGTTTCATTTTTGTGTTCTCCGCATATTTAGGATTTGTGAGTGTCATCATAATTGGCAAAGCAGGCCTCGAATTACTTGAAAAATCAAAACACACATCCAACAGTTCAACAAAACGTCTACATGTGTCAGGAAATGAGCCCTGTGCCCTTAGACTTACTTTCTTTATTTCTCCAGAGATCTTTCAATAAAAACTACATGATGGGCAAATACCTGAAATGACTGTAAGAAAGTACATCCAGACCTGAACTAAACATATTACTTTTTTGTCAGTGGAATGAATTTCACTGGAATCATTATTTGTTATGTGAAATACTGAGTTTCACTTCGGTTTTTCCGTATCACTACACCAGAGGTGATGCTGTTCTGTTGATTTTAATGGGGTGTAATTAAGTCATAACAGTGGTTTTCTAAGGCCTTTCCCCTACAGATCCCACCTGCTAAGCCCTCACACAGGTAAAGCTCTCCAACTCCCCATCCTGTACATTTTAACGACACACACTCCTGTGTGTACTCCTGGTGACATTCACTATTGCAAACACCCGTTGGGTAACAGGATGGGGCAGTGATGGACACGTATTTCTGGAGCACTGAAACACAACGTTGTCATAGTACTTTATTTGTACTCCAAGGGGGAAATCAAGACTGTACAAAAAATACAAGAACTTCTAGCTTGACTTATACTAAGAGAGCCTTCTGATCACAGGTTTGTAGGTGGGAATACAAAGATTAAGATTGTGGTCAAATCAGCCCAGTGGTTTACATATAAAGGCATACTGTGACTGTTGGCCTTTCTTTCTTTCTCTTGGATGGGGGCTTGAACTGAGTTTAGTTTTGTAATGTTTAACTCAATTGCACGGAATGTAACTTTCTTTTCAAAAAATTAATTGGAAAACGGATAACAAAAATGAAGGTAGTTTTGCTTTGCACCCTCCCCCACTATAACGTATTGTCTATGGGGGAGAAGCGAACACTTTAGAATCATCAAGAATTTCAGTCTCCGGTTTTCAACAGGTCTTGATGTTTTAGGGTCCCCTGATACCAAAAACATTGATATCTTGATGAATGGTGTGTTTCTCTCTGTGTGTGTCACAGTCTCTTGAAGATGGTCTAGAGCTAAAGTGGCTGGACGCAAAAATACCAAACTCGAAACTTAAGCCTGTTACATGATGACAATGTGGTGATAAGTTTTTGAGGTAAATCATGCAAGAGAAAGAGGAACTCTAGAGGAACCTCAAATACCATGAATTGTTCTCATCCATTGCTATTGTAGTGACCTATTTTATGATTAGAACGATTAACATCAGAGCTTGTAAATCTTCACTGAAATGTTATAGAATTAGATTGGTAGCTTGGTACCTTGGGCACAAAGTCTACTGATATTGGCATGTGAATTTTTAATGTTTGAATACTGCAGGTGCAGCTTGTGTCCACCAGTAGAACATGACATATATTTACAATTGTTTGTTATTTTCCCTTATAAACTCACATGTTTTTTAAATTGAAAGCTGAAATTGTAATTCATTTTTATTCTTTAAAGAAAATAAAGAAACACTTACATTATCTTCATGACACCCCTTAGTCCTCATTATGACTGCTGGTTTGTAAAGCTCTTTGACTCAGACAGCTCTGTATTCACCTGTCGGCTTTGATGCAGTGCACTGGAGATGAGTGATATTTTAAATAACAGTCCTATATGAGCAAACGTATAGAGAGATCCTTACAATCAATAAGGACTTCAAATAGCTAATTCCACATTATGTTTCCTGAGAAGTGGTTTGTAAAAAGAAAGAACTGCAAGAAGAAGCTGAAGTATTCAGAAAACTGTATGTCATCTCTTTATATCAAGTGTTTAAAGCGTACCGCAGACTGTGCCACAGAGGTTTGGTGTGTGGCACTTGATTGGCAAATTTTTGCCAATTATTAGTGATAAGCCAATTTGATTTGAGGAAAACTGAATCCCCACTGAAACGTTGAGTTTTACTTTGAAGAAAAACAAATCAATAAGAGGAAGATCTTCTCTCTTGGCACTGAGAGGGCCTGAGGCCTCCTCTCATTGTGGCTGTGAAGTCCCCGACTCGCCAATGAAATCTCCCCAATACAATTGTGCCCCCCACACCATTAACCCCCAAAGGTGTAACTGCTTTTCTCAGCATTTTCTTGAGCTTCAAAGGATGTAATGAAGTCATGAATTGGACTCTGGTCGATTATCTTCCTCCACCCATTTCACAGATGGCCATAGCATTTTCTTATCAGTAATCAAGGGTTTAAAACTGTTAGGGATAGAAGTTACAATAGCTTACTTTAAGAAATCTATTTCATTCTTTTAAATATCTTAAATTAGCTTTTTAATATTCATTTCACAATATGCTAAATATTACAAATACAAAGAAATGTGAAACAATCACAAAAGCACAATAACAAAGCAATGTTTCAGAAAACAACTGTCATTTGGTGCAGTCCTTAAACTCGGCTTATTTCTCCTCTGCATATTTTTATTTCCAGGTATATTTTTGTCCCCAGTAGATTTATTTATCTTTGTTTCAATTCTTTTGTAAAGATTGTACCGGTCTAGAAAGCATGTACAGCATTGCTATAACAAATGTATTACAAAACAAATTCAATTGCTTAAGTTTCATTTAAATATAATAATCAGGGATGGCTAAAACTTAATTAATTGATGTTCATCCTCTTTTCTATTCCTCTGGGACTCAATTTTATCCTTTTTTTTTTTTTCCTTTTGTGGTAATGAAGTCAAATCAGAATCAGTAAAATGAAGCTGGGTTAATACTGACATGAAATGGTTGTCTCTTGACAGATCTCTTTCGAAAGCTCACCTTTATCTCCATATTTGTTTTATTTTCTGCAGCTTTACAAGCCAATGGCAGCTTCTTCTTCTCCCCATTGGCTCAGACATCTCCTCAGTGCAGATCTCAACAGACTGTGGATGATAAGAATATGAAGAATGTGACATTAGCATCAGAGAATGAGATACCCGCCTCTTTCCAGGATGATTCTCAGCCGGTGACGAAACTAAACACAGTTGGTGTGATCACCACTCAAACTCCGATACCCAATACAGACTTAACCACAGCCTACCAGACACAGAGGGAATTGATTAAAAGAAAATGTAAGTCCAGGAAGGGTAATCTGTGTCAAACACAACAGGAGCCATATAAGTGTTCTGAATGTGGCAAGATCTTCCGAAAAATGAGCGATCTAAAAAATCACAGAATAGTTCATACTGGAGAGAGGCCATTTTCCTGTCCAGAATGTGGAAAAGGATTGACCACCATTGGCAGTCTTCGTAGACATGTAAGAATTCACACTGGAGAGAAGCCCTACTGTTGTTCAGAATGTAGGAAGCAATTCCGAACACACAGCAATCTTCAGGAGCATAGAAAAATTCACACAGGAGAGAGGCCATATTGTTGTTCTGACTGTGGTAAGCGATTCCAACAACTGAACGGTCTAAAGACCCACAGACAAATTCACACTGGAGAGAAGCCCTACTGTTGTTCAGAATGTGGGAAGCAATTCCGAACAAAGTGCAATCTTCAGGAGCATAGAAAAAATCACACAGGAGAGAAGCCATATTGTTGTTCTGACTGTGGTAAGCGATACCTCCAACTGCACAGTCTAAAGACCCACAGACAAATTCACACTGGAGAGAAGCCCTACTGTTGTTCAGAATGTGGGAGGCAATTCCGAACAAAGTGCATTCTTAAGAATCACAGAAAAGTTCACACTGGAGAGAGACCATATTGTTGTTCTGAATGTGGAAAAGGATATACTACCATCGTCAGCCTGCGTAAACATGTAAAAATTCACACAGGAAAGAAGCCATATTATTCTCCATAATGTTGTAGGGCATTTACCAGCATTGCCAACCTTCAGAAACTGCAAAACATGTAAAATGCACACAGGAGAAAAGCTATATTTTTCTGATTGAGGAAAACAATTTGCCATAATGAATAACCTCCAGATCCACACAAGAACTCATAGTGGAGAGAAGGCTCAATTGGGATGATACAAGTACTAAAAACAAGGCTTGTAGCAGTGAAAAGATCACTTCATGTTTCAAGAGTGGGGTTCACATCTGTCTTAAAAGTACTCAAACGAATCCATTGCTGAGAATTTAACTTTGATAGAAGCCCTAAAGTAGTAGGCTGGAGGGTGAAGAATGAAGGAAGAACAGGGATGAGAGAAATGTAAGTGTCCATACTGTTCGAAGCTTGATGAATATCTTCATATTGTGGGCTTTGTTGCATACCACACCTCCTCAAGGTAAATCTGTTTTTATAAAGGACCCTGAAATTAATTCAAGGTGGCCGTTCATCTCCCTCAATGAAAGGTGCCCACCCCCTGTGTCAGCAACATGGTAGGTGATGGTATTAGCAATAGTGCAACATCTTCAGATGAACAGAAGACCTCCAAATGTGGTGGCAGTCCAAATGGACAGTATTGCTGGTCCCACCACAGTGGACATGGTCAGGACACAAACGTGCAACATGAGCAAGAAATGAAGGAAACTGCAGAGAGTCCAGTGGTCACCTGAAGATAATGAAGGGAGGGAACACGGGTGCACGCTTGCCGCCGCTCCTCTCTGTGAATAACACTTTTTGCTGAATTTTGCAGCGATTCTTGTACAGTTTGCATTGCTTTTCACTTTGTCTCACTGTGTGTTTTGTTCAAGGATCCAAATAGATACTTTTTATTACTCCATTTGGATTTATTTTTATAGTTTATGCCTTTGCTGGGTTTGCGGCCTGTGAGACAATTGATTTGAATTTCTGTAAGCTTCACTGAATTAAACTTTTTTTCAATTGTCCAGCCTCTCATCTGATGTGGCAGTCGAGTTTTTGGGAAAGTTTCATTGTCTTTAATTGCTGTCTGCACTTTCTCTATGTGCTTCAACAGAGAAATGACCCGATGCCTGCGCCCACCTCTAAGTCTTTTCTGGTTATGGTGGCCCTGCTTGCCAGTTTATTTTTTTCTTTGTGTACTTCAGTCTGTGTTTCTTGATGTTTTTGTGTGGATTGTTGACCAATTTGTCATCAGCTTTACTTGGAAACTTGTGACACTATGGGGATCACACCTGTTGACTGCCTGTTTCTGTGTACTGGGACCCCCAAGCTTTCTTATGGACTCTTACTGTGTTGTCACCTCTCGCCTTCCCTGCTGTGCCGCTCTGTTTTTACGTCAGCTTGCAGTTTCACAGTTAAGTCCTGGCTTAGCTGTTTGATGAAATACTCTGGGTGTGTCTGCTCCTCTTCCCACCAGCACTTTCAGGTGTGGCAGAAGTGCTGAGGTCCAGGGCTCCATAGGCATTAGGGCATCCCCTGGTGGTGACCACGGACCCCTACAGGGCTGAGCTTCTAAGCTCATACATATATATATATATATATATATATGATACATATCTGTCTATTTAGGTGTTTATTTTTTTAAAGATCTTTCCCAACAAGGTAAATTTCCCCACAGGGAGAAATAAAGTTCTATCTGTTTTCTATTTTTTTATAATGAATGTAGCTACATTAAATAAAGAAAGATAATTTATTAAGTGGTACATCATAATGGAAGTAAAGAAAGGACAGTCATGAAGTGTTTGAGTGTTTATACTGAAAGGTGCTATATGAACAAAGGAAATAATCATTAAGTGGTGTATAATAATGAATAGTATGAAATTCGCTATCTATACTAATAAAAGGCAAAGCCCTCACTCACTCACTCA
>JANRMT010062791.1:208036061-208071264 GCA_026402145.1 Polypterus bichir lapradei
TGCCATGTCGTGCTATGTCCATGGCTCGAAGTCCCGGCACTTAAAACTTTCTCTCGCAGTTTCGCTGAGTTTGTGCCAAACACCACCCTAACCATGTCATCTTCCTCTGCATAAGCACAGTCCTTCACCCGTGAATATTTACCAGTTTTACCAGTCCAATAGCAGTTTGCTATTGGATTGCCGCTGACGGACGGCCTTATATGGGCAGGCACTAAATTACAAACGCCAGCGGCAGCCTATCTATGAACTTAATTTAAAGTTTAGGTTTACATCGTGCTTTGTTTCCGAAGTAGCAGAACTCATGAATATGGTTGTATATGTCACTCGCTCGCTTCTTATTGTTTCGCTGCCTTCTCAATTATATAATGCATGTTTTCTTCAGCGCTTTTTGGGCCTCTTCCTGGTTTTATACGTACTGCGTGATTACGTGGAAGGCGTGATGATGTCACACGAAACTCCGCCCCCACGGGTTTCAAGCTCATCTCCATTACAGTAAATGGAGAAAAACAACTTCCAGTTATGACCATTACGCGTAGAATTTCGAAATGAAACCTGCCCAACTTTTGTAAGGAAGCTGTAAGGAATAAGCCTGCCAAATTTCAGCCTTCTAACTACACGGGAAGTTGGAGAATTAGTGATGAGTCAGTCAGTCAGTCAGTCAGTCAGTCAGTCAGTGAGTGAGTGAGTGAGGGCTTTGCCGTTTATTAGTATAGATTTCAGTAAGCATTTGATAAAGTGCCACATGAGAGAGTGGGCATCAAACTAAACGATGTGGCAGTTCAGGGTGATGTTTGTAGGTGGGTGCAGAATTGGCTCAGACACAGGAAGCAGAGAGTGATGGTGAGAGGAATCTTATCAAAATTGGCTGATAATTGGGTGATTGTGAGAGTAGTGACCCATAGGGGTCAGTTCTGGGGCTATTGCTATTTTTATTATATATACATTTTTGGATAGAAATACGAGTAACAAGCTGGTTAAGTTTTCAGATGATACTAAGCTAGGTGGATTGGCAGTTAATTGAGAATCTGTTGAATTATTACAGAGAGACTTAGACAGCATAAAGTACTTGGGCAGAATTCTAGAAGACGAAATTTAATGTTAGAAAATGTAAAGTACTAGGGGGTTTGCCCCCTGATCTCTTCGCTTGCTGCCGCTTGCGTTGTGAAGAGGGGGGCTGAGCCAATGCCGTCTCAAAAAACAAGGCCCGCTCATGCCTGTGGTGACGTCACAATCGAGGTGCTACAGCAGCAACAGACACATATAGAAAACCTGTCGCGTTGTACTCGTGTAAATAAATTATTCCCGTGTAAAATTAATTAATGCAATGCGTGAAATAAAGGCAAGTCAGTTGCGTTATGCAATTTATTTATTTTTATATAAAACGTCACACATAACGTTTAAATCACATATTTGACATACTTAACAGCGACTATTATATAGATATCAGCAACTCAACATTAATGCAATTAATGCCTTAAACATGAGATTAACCTAAGAAGTAACACTGAATACTGTATTGAATAAAACAATGCAATACTGAATGTTCATATATGAAAATGACTATGATAAAGTAAGAAAAAAAAAAAACCTAGAAAATCACAGCGACGAGTGGTTGGCACCATATGAAAAATGAATATTTACATGCATCTCAGGAAATCACATATTCCTGGATTAAACAGAAGTAACGTGAAAACTAATGCAGATTTACCCGTTAATAATCACAAGAAAAGCTACATTTACCACTTTAATGCAGTTAAATCTAAAAAATAACAAGCAACACCAGATAAAATACAAATAGCCATTATTTTGGCATGACTAATGATAAACGATGATTTTTTTCATACCATCATAAAATAAGCAAAATGAACAAATGTGCTGATATTAATCTGTACGAAAGCAGAACGTTACATCAAAAGAACTGGCTTATTGGTTACCTCTTTTTTGTCAATGTAGCCAGTTTACGTTTGGGGTTAGCTTTTTCCTTAAAAGTACCACGTTTATCTGCGGCGACCTTGCAATAATTATTTAAACAGATGTTGGCCACTGTAGACATGGACGATTTCAGTAAGTCACAGATACTCTTCCCACACACACAATTACCAACTTGCAGTCCACATCTGTTCAGACGTTTGTTAAACAGTGAGATTAATGCAGATTTTTGATTTTTTAACAATAACAAATTTGACTCATATTCAGCATTAGTAACAATTGACTGGAAAATCATAAACATTTGTGTAACACAATTAACCAACAAATCTGAGGGCCATTTCAGACCACCCCTGTCTGAGTCAAGCAGGTAATTATATTCCTGTGAAAATTCTAAATGCAATGACTTATCCATGACTAGCTCATTTCTGCACATGTCACACTGAACTGCGCCTGTGACCATTTTAAACCCTACATAACCAGCAACAAATAGAAGTGATTTTGACTGTGTGTCAGTTAACATTAAATCATCACATTTAGAGATAACAGTAACCAAATACGAATTAAGAACCTCAACATTGTCTTCATTTGAACTATTAGTTGTTTCAGTACATTGGGAAATGAAGTCTAATAATGACACTTGACCTTTAGAAACAGACACAACATGCAATAAACTAATCAGTTTCAATTTTTTTTTCAGATTCCTGAATCTCTTGTACGGAGATGTGATAGTTTGTACCAGATAATTGACGATATTTACCAAAGCGAGCTTCCAAACAGTCAGTTTGGAATTTTCCCGTCAAAACATACCTGTAGTTCAAGTTCAAATTTTCAAGCAAATATGGAATTATGTCAATAAATGTTAATACTGTGTGTTTCAGTGCTACCATTGTTTCATTAGTCAGTCGTCCGTCTCGTGGTTTGCAACTCAATTCTCATTCTGGTTAAATTCAAATATTTGCAACACTAAATAACACCATGCCTGCAGTTTACTGTTCATATACATTTTTACACAACTGTAGCTAAACATTCCTTTCTTAAGCCTACTCTCGACGTTACATGCCCTAACCTCCATTTGCAGCATTATCGAGGTTACGCGGTGCAGTTGTTCACCATTAACATAAAGAAAACACATCAACATATTACCTTGCACTGCACCGCAGACATCTGAACTTATAACCTTTACGACTGCAATAACTTTATATCAAAAACTAAAACGCCATTAACTTTCTTTACAACTTCAACGACGATCTTAGACGGAAAGTTCAGCTGGCACTGTTTGTAAACATAGCACCTCGATTGTGACGTCACCGGACCAATAAGTAACGCATGAGCGGGCCTTGTTTTTTGAGACGGCATTGGCTGAGCACATCCCATGGTGACGTGGTCGCTCCTCCGAAACCCCATCTTAAATGGTGATAAAATGGAAAACAAATACAGTTTTTTTTTGTTTTTTTTTTTTTATTTTTTAAAACCTCCTCTTTGCTCGATCAGCTGCTTGATGGCTGCTGCTGCTGCAGTGCCACGTAATCTGCATTTCGTGCAGTGTTTTGAACATTTAAAAGCCTGTACAGCAGCTGTCCTACTCTTTTATTTCCAGTCCCAAGTGTGGTTAAATCTGCTGGCACAAAGTCTCGTCTCACGGGACGTGAGTTATTGATATTTTTTTAGTTTATAATTTAAAAACTGAATAAGAATCTGAAAATCTAACAACGTCACATTAAAGTTCGATATATTCTGAAAAGAATGATACCAAACATATACATGTAGGTTTTAAAATAAGCCTGATTTAAAGTGTGACATAAAAACATCACATAAAATCATTGCACAAAATCACTGCATTTTTAGGCTTAGGATTTTATATACTGTATATAGAGTAGATTTGGATAGGAATACGAATAACAAGCTGGTTACGATTTCAGAAGATACCATTATTGGTGAATTGGCAGATAATCGAGAATCTGTTGAATTATTACAGAGAGACTTGGACAGCATAAAGGCTTGGCTAGATTTGTGGAAGATGAAATTTAATGTAAGAAAATGTAAAGTATTACACATAGAAAGCAAAAGTGTATGGTTTGAATATACAATGGGAGGTCTGAAAATTATAAGTACACTTGATGAGATGAATTTAGGAGTCATAGTGTTCTTGTCTCTATCAACTTCCAGACAGTATTCAGAAGCCATTAAAAAGGCTAACAGAATGTCAAGTTATATAGCACCTTGATGTGTTGAGTACAAGTCCAAGGAGGTTATGTTGAAGCCTTATAACACACTGATGAAGCCTCATCTGGAGTCCTGTGTGCAGTTTTGGTCTCCAGACTACAAAAAATACAAAGCAGTGCTAGAAAAAGTCTAGAGGAAAGCTAATTCTAGGGGTGAGAGGTAGAATTATCAGAAAAGATGAAACGAGTTTAACCTTTTCAGTTTAAGCAAATGGAGATTAAGAGGAGGCATGACTGAAGTGTTTAAAATCATGAAATTAATTCGAGCAGTGGAGCCTGGCTGTTGTTTTAAAAAGAGTTCAACACACAGTGGGATACTTGTTAAGGGATAATTCCACATAAAGATCTCTAGCAGACTAAAAAACCCAGCTAAGATTCCCACCATTGGTAAGATGGTGATTTATTTATTTTTTCAGTGTGGATTCCAGGAACGTACCCAGCCTTGGCCCGACACACACACTCCCTTGCAGAGACAAAAAAGCAACCGGTAATAGATATTAAAGAATATTAAATGAATATGATCCTACCCCAGTTCCCCTTATGGCGATATACAATAAACACAAATTCAATAATAACAAACCACTAGCAAAAACCACACACAATGAACTCCATTTAAACGGCAACTGATGAAATGAAATGATGGTGGTAGGTAGTCCAGAGATCAGCACGCTGTATATCGGGGTGCCCAGCTTGTCGATCGCAAAGGTAGTGCAGGTAGATCGCATTGCATTCCAAAAAATTTTTTTTAATTGTTAGTCTATATATCCTCCCTATGGCATTTGCCACTTGATTGACATACAGGGCAGCCAGTCTGAGATCTCTTTTCGTCTAAGACACTGGTCATCCCGCACGCACAGTCAGACACGAGAGCTACTGCAAAACTCCGGCTGTGATCTAGTTAGCCTTCTAATTTATATTGACTAAAGAAGGGATTTAAAAAAAAAAATTGTTTGGGGATGGTATGGGCTGGATGTGGAATTGGAAGAGGATTTTTTATTTTCTCACAATGTCACAATCGAAGTGTGTTTGTCTGATCTGTCATTCTATCATTGCTATTCCAAAGAAGAAAAATGTGGAAAGGCACTTTTGAACTGTTCATAAAAACTACGAAACTGACTTCCTTCCGAAAAGCGATGTGAGAAAGAGAAAGGAATGGGAACTAAAATCGCAGTTAATCGGACAGCCGTCATTTTTCACTCGGCTGAATTCAAAAGGTCCTTGACTGCATTATTCGGCTCTACTTATTTATGGGAGTCAGCCTTTTCCCACATGACGATTATTAAATCCAAATACTGTAGTGACCATAAATATATTGAATTGTTATTGTGCCATAAAGGTTATTCAGTTATGCAAGGTACAAAAACATGTATATTTTATGTATTTTTAATGCAGGTAGATCATTTCAACCTGGTCATTTTAATTGTAGCTCGCAAGCCGAAAAAGTGTGGGCACCCCTGCTGTATATGAATGTAAAGGTCAGTCCTATTGGTATTTCCTGATGAGATGATGACGTGTCAATGGGATCAGGAGCGTTCCTTTCTTTGCGGGATGACCATACATCCTCAGACAGTCCTCATGCTCCAGGAAGACACCACACAGTCCATACACCCTAAACAGGAGACGATCTCCAGCACAAAACGAGAAAACTTAAGTAGCAAAATGGGACGGCAAACAGACAGGCAACTCCAGTTATAAAACACAAAAGAGTTTTTGTCCTCTGTTAAACTGACCTCTTTTTAATGTTGTGCCTGCCTCCTTGTCCCCAGCAGCCCCAGCATCCTCAGTAGATGACCAATCAAAGCCACTGCAGGGACTGCTGGGAGTTGAATTTTCATTCCCCAGTAGCACTGCTACACATTAAAGAGTTTTTCTTCACAAAGAAAACAACAGCCACTATTACAAGGTAGTCTGATGGAAAGTAGGACTTTTAGGGACTTTGAAAACTCAAACTGATGTTGTTTTAGAGAGGTTAGGTGGATCAGATTGGCAAGAGTTGTTGAGCCTAATTGCCTTTTCTTAACAGATTTTTTTTGTAATATTTCCAATTTCTGTTTAGTCAAAGGAAAATAATTTTGTAAGGCTGTAACTCTGTCCACATTTCCTTTCTGTGTATGAAGATGGGGTCTACATCGTTTGTATGAAAATGTGCTATATAAGTAAATGTTATTGTTGCTGTCTCTGGCTGTTAGACTGATGTCAAGGTGACTCACACTCAATTTAAGAAACTGAATAATACCCCCAGGGTATCGGCTGCAACACAAGCCCGAAAGATGATCAATCTTCTCCCATTGGTTAACAGTCAGAAACGTGCTCTTGTCATTGAATTCGGCCGCCTTTTTACTCCAAACCCACCTTTGCACATTGTGGCCAACAAGTTCTGTTTTGACTTCATCAGTCCACATGACTTGTTTGCAAAATGCATCGGGCTTGTTTAGATGTTTATCTGCAAACTTCTGATGCTGAATTTTATGGTGAGGACACAGGAGAGGCTTTCTTTTGATGGCTCTTTTGTGAAGGTCATATCTGTGGTGGTGTCACTGCACCAGAAGAACAGCGCATCGCCACTCCAGAGTGTGACTACAAAACATCTTCATGAAGCTGTAGGGGTTTTAAATTGCCTTTCTATCAATCTTATGAGCAGTTCTCTTGGAAATTGTTTTGGTACAAACTGAGGAAATGGCTCCTTGAAAACTCTTTGCTGTCTTCTTGTAGCCTTTTCCTGCTTTGTGGGCGCCACTTATTTTATTCCTCAGAGTGCTAGGCAGCTGCTTGGACAAGCTGTGAGGAGTCTGACAATTGATACAGCTTTGACATTTGCATCCCCTGGCCCTTCCTAATGATGATTTTGAACAAGCCAAAGCCCTTAAGGAGCTTATTTAAAGTCTGACATCTTGGTCGGGGGTGGAGAGTTTTCTGACACCTCTGATCTCTTGGGGTGCCCATACATTAGTGGAGTAATCCTTCCTTTTCTCATACTACAAAACATAAATAATACATAAATCTTCTTTAAATTGCAGAAAAGGATGGTTTATCTTTAACTTTGTGGCTTTTGGAGATTAATTCATCTTCTATTGACTTAACTATTCCCAGTAACAGTTACTTTGATCCAGGGATCCCCACACTTTCGCATGTCACTGCATATGAAATGTCACGAAAGTGTATGTCTTGGATAATGCTACGTCTGAAAAGAACCATTTTATCGTGCATCCATATTATAGGACTTAAATGATGAAATCCTAAACTTTCTACTATAGAAAATGGCTGATTATCTAAAATGATTATTTGCAATTATTTTTGAGTGATACTCTGATGTTTTTTTTTGTCCTGTCCTGATCATTTTTCTGGTTCTTTTCAAACAGTGCCATTACTGACAGCTAAGACACATTTGTTTCCTTAGTGATTTTCCTGCTTTCACTGCATTGTTGAAAGTCGATGTGCTCAGCTGAGTGTTGTACCTACAAGTGTCTCATCAAATAAGTTGCTCCAAATGTCTTTGATTTAAATCCACCACAACTATCACCTAAATTGTTCATTTTAAACTTCACATATAACATTCCTATCACTTTTCAGATATTTCCACACAGCAGTTATTTTCTTCACCACTTTCCGCTCTGTCAGTTGTACGCGTGTCCTCAGATTAACACATTCCATGTCATGAAATCGGTAGACCAGTCAACCAACTGCAAGCCGATTTCACAGTAAACAGCAAAAACTGGTCAATTTTACTTTAAGGCTGATTAATTTGTATAACACTATTGTTTAATTCAGTTGTATTTATTGTTTATAGCGCTCTTCATTGAGTGCAGGCTTAGACTGATTGATGTTTGGAGCAATAACAGAGATGATAACTTACATACATGGATCAAATAGACAGTAAAACCTGGCAAACTTTAGTTAACATAAGTAAGCCTGACAGTAGATACCTGCTAACATTATAATGGCGAGTATAAATGTCACCGGCGTGTCACAAAGCTTACCAGTCCTGGTGTCACCCTGCCACTCCCCTGTAGAGCTGAAACACCAACAGTTTCTCATTTTTCTCCGAGGTCACATCAGCTTCTGTAGGCCTGGGCACTGAGGCGTCACTCATCCGTTGTGCTGTTTTCCTTGGTAAATTAAAGAAGCCATCTTTGTTGTTTGTTTTGGTGTAAAATGGTTTTAGTTTAATTGTGGATAAATGTCAGGACACATTCTGATTATTGAAAGTGTCTTTTTCATGCTTGGCATGTCATTCTGTTTTATACAGTACTTTCCGTAATGGCTGAAACAAAGAAACATTTTTCTTTCATTTACCCCTTTGCTCAACAGATTAAAAAATTACAAATTAAATAATTCATTAATGAAAGTCACATTATACTTAGTCATTTCAGGGGGATTTGCAAACATTTCAGTCACACCCTGTAGAAATGACAGCACTTTTTCTACATGGTCCCGTCCCCCACCCCTTTCAAACCACCGTAATGTTTGGGCCAATTGATGTCAGAGGAGTTTGTGATTCCTCAGGTGTGTTTCATTGCCATAGTCTTTCAGGCCTAAGACAACTCGCCAATGATGGTCAAAGCCGCCATTGAGATTGAAAATCAATTATAAAACCATTAGACACATCAGTAAAATGTTAGGATGACCTAAGTCAACTGTGAAATATCAATTAGAAGAATGAATGCACAGGTGAGCTCAGTAATCACAAAGGGACAGATAGGCCAAGGAAGACCACCACTGCTGATGACAGAAGATGTTGCTGCAGATTGCATTTTGATTACAGCTTGTACATGCTGATAGTAAGGATATTGCATGTATCTCTGTAACATCTTAAATTTACTACCCCATACAGATGACATGATGTGGCTCAGGGTGACTGAGAGATTCCTCACCGGTCAAGCAGATCACACTGAAAAGCTGCCATCACCAAATAACCCACAGCTGTTAAGACATGTAAGAGAACTGAAATTGTGTGATTTCTGAGTGATGGTGTCTGTAAGGAAGACACATGTTCAGCACACACTTCAAAGAGGATGACAGTACGGAGTCTAAATTGGCTTATAATTACCGTAGATACTCGCGTATAAGTCGAAAAATTTATGCCTTAAAATTAATTCAAAAATACAGGGTCGACTTATCCGCGGGGCAACACAATTTTCCATAGAATTTGAGTAATGGCACAGTGCTTTTATTTAAAACAGCCAATCAAAATCAGTGTTCAAAGTAAACAGTGCAGTGATTCAAAAGAACTCTTCCTTAAATAAATAATCCATAAAGCAAACGGAGGTTTAAAAATCAATAAAATAGAAAAACAATCCTTTAAAACCCTGGCCTAGCACCCAGGCTTCCACACAGCTGCCTGCTCGCACCGCCTCTCTCTCCTCCGTCTTTCTTTCTCTTCCTTGTTGTTTTTTTTTTTTTTTTTTTTTTTTTTTTTTAACTCCGTTTTGCCTTCCTCTCTAACTGACTCATGCTTCTCTTTATATGCAGAGAGGACATAGCAGCTGCAGCACATTAGCCACAGGAACAATCACGGATTTGGGCAGTCCCTCACCTGTGTACTAGGTGAGAAACGCCCACACTGCAGATCGCCCTGCGGCTTGCTAAGTCGCAAGCGCGGTGATTATTTATTTAAAAACTAAAACGGCCTTTGCTAATAGATCTGTGGACCCATAACACCACATAAGCCTTTGTTGGAATTTCAAGCATCGGCTGGCAGGTGTACACGGTTTATGAACAGATATGGGCTGTGCCTTCGTCAGCGAACAAAAATCACGCAGAAGCTTCCGAAAGATCTAGAAGAAAAGGTCGGTTCCTTTCATAAATTTATTATCAAGCAAAGACAAAGGCATGACTTTGATCTCAGTAACATGGATGAAACGCCAATGACATTTGATATGCCGGGGAATCGAACTGTAGCAGGTATTGATGAGAAGACCATACTTAAGACAACGGGCCATGAAAAAACCCAAGTTTTACCCTCGACTTATACGCGGGTCATAACAAATTTCGTAATTTTCGGCTTAAAAAATACACTCGACTTATCTGCAAGATCGACTAATACGCGAGTATCTACGGTAAGTTAAAATCATGAGCCGAAATGTCATTGTGATATATCAAAACTCACTTCTTGTGTAGCCTGTCAAACATCAGATTGTGAAATATGCAATGAAATGAGATTTTCTGTTGAGTTTGTTTTTCCACCAGGTGTTGCTAAAATGCCAACACAAATGAAGTCTGCATGGGACTTACAAATGCTGAAAACTTGCCGTAACTTTAAGCCAATTTAAACGGCAAGTTCTAGTTTTAAAAATCCGAACTTTTGTGTGAGAATTGGCTTACAGATGTTGCAGAGTATAAGGAAGTTTTATACATGTGGCCCTGCTAAGTAATTGTAATAGAGAACGTAAAATTAACAAATTGAGTGTGCTTTCCATGTACGAATAAAGTTTTGTAATTGCTTATGCTTATCAAAGGTTGTTCCTAATTTCAGCCATCATGTATTTAATGTGAGTTAATGTTAATAATAAGGCAGTGGATTGAAAGTAAGCTCTTTTTCCCCTTTTCTTTTAAATTTTGTGCAGGAAACAAAGATCAGTGCAGTTTGGAATGTGGAAAAGAATTCGCTGGCAGGAGTGCTCTTCAGATCCACACTAGAGTTCACATGGGAGAGAAGCCATATTGCTGTACTGAATGTGGTAAACAGTTTACACGTATAAGCAGTCTGAAGAACCACACTAGAGTTCACACGGGAGAGAAGCCATATTGCTGTAATGAATGTGGTAAACCGTTTTCAGAAATGAGATATCTTCTGAGACACGCTACAGTTCACACTGGTGAGAAGCCGTATTGCTGTAATGAATGTGGCAAACAGTTTTCACATATAGGCAGTCTTCAGAGACACACTAGAATTCACACGGGAGAGAAGCCGTATTGCTGTAATGAATGTGGTAAACAGTTTTCAAGAATGAGCAACCTTCGTAGTCACCAAAGAATTCACAAGGGAGAGAAGCCGTACTGCTGTAATGAATGTGGTAAACAGTTTTCACATATAAGCAGTCTGAAGGATCACACTAGACTTCACACTGGAGAGAAGCCGTATTGCTGTAGTGAATGTGGTAAACAATTTTCACAAATGATCAGTCTGAAGAGCCACACTCGAGTTCACACAGGAGAGAAGCCATATTGCTGTAATGAATGTGGTAAACAGTTTTCACAAATGATCAGTCTGAAGAGCCACACTAGAGTTCACACGGGAGAGAAGCCGTATTGCTGTAGGGAATGTGGTAAACAGTTTTCACATATAAGCAGTCTGAAGGACCACACTAGACTGCACACTGGAGAGAAGCCGTATTGCTGTAATGAATGTGGTAAATATTTTTCACATATAAACAGTTTGAAGAACCACAGTAGAGTTCACACGGGAGAGAAGCCGTATTGCTGTAATGAATGTGGTAAACAGTTTTCACAAATAAGCAATCTTCACAAACACTGTAGAGTTCACACAGGAGAGAAGCCGTATTGCTGTAATGAATGTGGTAAACAGTTTTCAGGAATGGGACATCTTCAGAGACACACTAGAGTTCACACCGGAGAGAAGCCATTTTGCTGTGCTGAATGTGGTAAACAGTTTTCACGTATAAACAGTCTGAATGACCACACCAGAGTTCACACCGGTGAGAAGCCATATTGCTGTAATGAATGTGGCAAACAGTTTTCACAAATGGCCAATCTTCAGGTACACACTAGAGTTCACACGGGAGAGAAGCCGTATTGCTGTAATGAATGTGGTAAACAGTTTTCACAAATGATCAGTCTTCAGAAACACACTAGAGTTCACACGGGAGAGAAGCCATATTGCTGTAATGAATGTGGTAAACAGTTTTCACTAATGGGCCATCTTCAGAGACACACTAGAGTTCACACCGGTGAGAAGCCGTATTGCTGTACTGAATGTGGTAAACAGTTTTCAGAAATGATCAGTCTTCAGAGACACACTAGAGTTCACACCGGAGAGAAGCCATATTGCTGTACTGAATGTGGTAAACAGTTTTCACAAATGATCAATCTTCAGAAACACACTAGACTTCACAACAGAATAAAAATGGTAGCAGTTCAAAAATCAATCAAGAAAAACAAGCAACCTTTATGACTCGAGAGTGAGGTTCACTCCTGTCTGGAAAAGTAAGCAAACTAAACTATTGTTGACAAATTAATCTCTGAGAGCAGCCATATTGCTGATTGGAATGTGGCAAACAAATCTGTCAGAGGAGTTCTCTTCAGAGACGCACCAGAATTCACACTGGAGAGAAGTACAACTGAACTGTCCTGACTAAAGAGTGAGGTTCACTCCTGCCTGGGCAGTAAGCACATGTAACCGACTGGAATCCGTCCTTCTCAGTGTTGTGTCAGAAACAAGTCAACATAGAGGAAAATCAGAAGTTTTCATCCTTTTTCCTTTTCAGAAACAAAATAAAGAACAGGGTGTCATACAAACTGCTCCTCACCAAAGCCCCTACAGCCTCCACCGTGCGCCTAGCTCTGCTTTCATAACATAAGTATTACATATAGAACTATTTACAATACTGTATATTATACACATTTCATCAGAAGTCTTTACAATATACATAACCTCACATAATAAATCCTAGTTCAGCTATATAATATATATGTTTATATTACAAAAAATAACATACCTTTCCAAAAACAAAAAAAAACAAAACATTGTGCCATACAAACATCTTCTCGCCAATGCTTATTAAATAATAAATCAAATCAGTTACTTATAATTAAAAACACAAACTATTAATACAAAATAAATAAAATGCAAAGTAAAAATGAAAATCTAAAGTATCCATATGGTCATGTTGTACACCATGCTGAATTATATTAAAACACTGTGGCAGTGCACTAAAAGAATCAATGCTGTTTTTTAAAATTTAATTTTGTTTTTGTTTGTTTGCTTTTGATAATAAAACATCAGTGGTAGGGGAGTCACATTAATTAGCATTTGTACTACAAAATACCATTGGTATGAAACTAAGTATACACAATTTCTTTTGGTGAAATTCATAACTAAAAGCTACAAACAAACAAATTAAAAATCAGAATACACTTTGCTACACATACACACGCCAAGAAAATTTGGAGGAATTAATCTTGAGAAGCAATGTTGCTGTACTGGATGTGGCCGACAAGTCTCACAAACCAGAATCTTCTGGGCCACAAAAGAATTCAGACTGGGTGCCACCTCCAGAAGTGGGCTTAGTTGGAGAAGATCTACACCGGGGGCATCAAGCTCATTGTCTTGGCGTACCACCCCAAAGAATTTAAATGTTATGAAGTTCCCCCTTTTTATTTCAGTGTTAAATTGTTCATTCCTAAACTGTTGTTATGTACAAGTAACAGTGGAATTTTTTTTGCCCCACCCAGAAAAATATTCTTTCAAAGAGCTTTCATAAGGTGCTAGCAATGGTAACCTGTCAAAGCTTGCTTGTGCTAATCGTGAAAAAACAAAAGAAATGTAAGCAATAGTGTCTCACATGTTGTAAGTCGCCTTAGCATCAGTCACATAATAATAATAATAATTACAATAAGAAAGAAACAATAAGAAAGTTTAGTAAAATAACACCCTCGGCCAAAAGGGGTTTCATGTTCCCGAGAGATTTTGAGTTCTGCTCTCTTGATTTACTTAAAGTGTGCTTTCTTGTTTGTTGTTGTAAATTGTTTGTTGCTTTGAGTATATTACAAAATACTCAGATTCCCCAGTTTGTCATCTCCAGTCATCTGACGGTGATTCCTGCACTCGGCTTTCTGTTGGCCAAAGCCTGTGAATTAATACATTTTTCAGAGGTCAATGAAACCCCTCTATTATGTGGTCTTTCAACTCAGAAGTTAAACAGACTGACTGAAACCAAAATGGCCAAGGCAGTGTGTGCGGAGGAGCCTAACCTCATCTCTAGTGAACTGGGCATCGATGCAGGAGAGAACATCTGAGCTGATATCTCCACATTCATCCAAACCTCAACTCACACACTGCAGACCACCCATCTGTGGGTACCACTACGTCCTTTCAGACAACGGGCTTGGTGCACAAAGCTTGAAGTGCTTGGCCAATGCTGCTGAGAGACAAAAATTTCATCCCATCATTTAGACTGGGATGTGAGATACTGTCCTTAGAGAAGTGACATGCCCTCCATCGTGAGCTCCAAGGAAAGCACTGGTAACAAACCGAGAAGTGCAGTTAAGTTACCGATCAGTTAAATCAGCAGCAACACATTCAGTGGATGTAAAGCTTTAATCCGACTCTCTGTTTTTTCCCCCCATCGAGAAAAGTGAGGAAAAGAAATGCGCTGAACTGGAGGAGATTAGGATTTTATATTTAATGAGCAATCTGGTGAATTTAATTTAAGTAACGTTTCCCAGCACTTTTTTCTTGTGCTTTTTCTTTCTTCTTCTAACTGGGATATCATCTCTGGAATGAATTTTGGAAATAAACCGTCTGCCTAAGCAACTGGCTGAATAAATAGTCAGAAACGCAGTAATGTCTGATTTGTCTTCCTCATATCGTTTTAATGACAGAATTATTGACATAACCAATCATAGTGCCGACTAATTTGCATTGTTGTGTGGCTCAAAACTAAAAATAAATAAAAATCCTACTTTGAGCCATTTACTGATTAGTGTTTCACTGTTTGTTCATTTGTTTCTGTTACACAAAACTGTTCAATTAACAAACTAAAATACAGTAATTTAATATACATAGGCAACTGATTATTAAAACTGTTTTGTATTAGAAAATAATCACTGAGTTATGTCTGCTTTACAGAAAAATATTAATTGCTTGAAGAAAATATGACAAATTGCAATTAATACTCAGTGACGTTGGATTACAAATTTGAACTAATTTGAATTAATTGCAATTGAATTTTTTTAATCAGTTGTCCTCATGCAGACTAATAATTTGGAGCCATTACAAATGATGAAAATCATAAAAATTGTGTTCAAAATACAGAGCCGTTTGTTGCTCTATGAAGACTCTACACAAGCAGTGGGCCATCAAAGCCACTAAGGGCCCCCCAAGTTACAAGTTCAGCCTCGGTATATTTGGGGAGTATGAACATTACCTGTCAGTTTGTAGTCAGCTAAGCCCCATCATGTTTTTAATGAAGCACTTATATGCTTAAAAATTAAACATTTGATTTAAACAAAACTCACCTGCAGTAGCAGGAAAGCTTTGGCTTGTGTTTGTGGGGTAATCAATGATTCAAAATCAATGATTATCACTAGACAGTCGTGTCGCGCACTGAGTGACATCTACCAACAGGTATGATGGGAAGACTCGATGAGAGTTAGGAGGAAAATATCAGGAGCGAAAGTCACATTGATACCTAAGACGGCATGAAAAAGGGCTTATCAGAAAAAACTTGATGGGGGACAAATGTGCACAGAATAAAGATAAAGCATTTGTTAACGATGATGCAATGGATCAGAGGTGGGAAGAATAGAAGTAAAACGACTTCGTTACTGTGCTTAAGTAGAATTTTTCACATAGGTTATCTGTATCTTTACTTGTGTGTTTTATTTGTTTGAGACTTTTTACTTGAACTCATTGTATTTCAAAGGAAAAAATCTGTAGGCTACTCCCAACAATAAAAATAAATAAATAAAAATTCATAACTTACTATGTTGCCAACAATTTGCTGTGTCTGAAAAACAGGGAAATATAGGTCAGATAATTAAATTCTTCACATGTATATGCGAGATTGATATACTATCCCATAATATTTATTTGCACATTGTATATCTTTGATTTTTGCGTATATAAAACATTAAGCGCATGGGAGAGAAGCGAAAGGAACAGGAACTGTGGTGATTTAAACGGCGAGGATAGTGTCTAAACCAATGTGAAGCAACTCTGGGCTTTTTAATGATATCGAAGATATAAGGAGATCAGAAAATACGCCCCAAACAAGTGGTTGGCACAAAAACTAGCCTTGGTGAATGAGTCGCCTTTTGTCCCAGCCATAAAAAGAGGTAATATCGTTCAAAATTCACCTTCCGATCTTAAAGAAACACATAGAGGAGAGCGTGCGGACATGAACTTTAAGAGAGGAACAACTAAAGGGCTTGTGGTTGTGCAGGAATAGTTGCCATTCACAGTAGGGTGTTGATTAAAACACTTGGAAAGTAGATTTAATGTCCAAAGTTTAATTTGCAGATTTAGACGTACATACAAGTGTGTGTGGTCGACAAAAAGTTTAACTATTCTTAGTTCTCAAATTACACATAAAGGAAAACAGATAACGTTGCAATATTTTACACATATACTAATCACAAAGTTACAATACTGAAGTTGGTCACTAGATGTCTGAATGTGACGTCAGAGTCTCAGTTTACTATCTACATGTGCCAGAAAGCCGCTTTGTGGATCCTCCGGGATCGATGTGCCTGCTGCGATGTTTGCTGAATGGTTCGATGTGGTGAAGCACAATGCTGACACACAAATACATTTGTGGTGCTTTTATATTCAAGCATCGTATATTCCGCAGCAGCATAACTGAGCCACAGAGAAAAAATTTAAGGACATGGTGAAAAGGTCTATTTTGTGACTAAAGCAGATATTTCGGCTTTAACCTCATTAAAGTAGACCATCGTAAACGTCATCTTAAAACCGACCCAGTTGTTGATTGCTACGTGTTTGGCTTCCACCTGAACTGACAGCAGCAATCGCCACACAGAACACATTACATTTATGATATTCCAGCTCTCTGCACATTTAGAATCCTTAGGTTTATACTGGATATCATTTTCATGATGAAATGCATTAAAGTATGTATATATGTTACATTTTACAGATAAGTCGTTAACTTCATTTAAACAATGAATACTGTTAATAATTACACACATGAGGGTGGCACAGTGGCAGAGCCGTAGTGCTGTTGTCTTGCAGGGAGTCACGACGCTGGTGTTCCCTGCCTGGAGTTTGTGTGTTTTCCTGCTGGGTTTCCACAGTGGGCTCCGGTTTCCTTCCAAATACATGAAGGTTTGGGGATTTGGTGACGCTAAAATGATGCTTTTATGTGTGTGTTTGTGTGTAATTGTATTCACCTTGCGATTAGCTGATACCCTGTCCACGGATTGTGTTTCTGTCTCGTGCCCAATGCTTCCTGGAATGGGTGCATCCCCGGATTGAGGGATGTAATTATTAAACATCCTTTTCAGAGATATTGTGGCAAGGTGTCCTCGGAACTTAATGGATGTTTCAGGCAGTGGTGTAGCTAGAATTCGTGCTGCTTGGGGCTGGACTGTGCCTTAATTTGCACCCTCCAACTTATTTGAATATGTTAACCTATTTAAATATAAAATTAAAATGATGTATAGAGAAAAATTGATACATTTTGCATAGATTTGTTCATATATAGAGAAACAGCAATACTTTTTCACATATAATTATTTATATGAAAGGTAGTTTCATTTTGTAAACAGAATGGCAGTGTTACAAAGTCAATAATCATAATAAAACACCCCCTTTCTCCTCCTCTTCTACTTTTGATGATTCATAGCACTTAAACGCCTTTGCAAGAACGTGAAGTTGGCTAAAAGGGCACACCACACCTTGATCACAAAGAACTCCAGAAGACCCAAATTCACCTAAACGTCAGAGCTCGCCGGCCATGTGTGCATAGGGAAATAGTAGTAATGACAATAACGTTAATAACAAAACTACACTTGAAATAAAGAAAAGCCATTAACACTAGAATTACCAGAGCCTACGAAAAAACTAGTAGATCCGTCCCACCTTAAATCGCTTCGCACCTCTCCATCAGCATCTTTTGTCCTATTATGTTAATAAGAAGCAAGCAGTCTGCTATCACATCCCCCACCCCGCACAGTTTTCTCAGCTCAAGTCTGTTTACCTCCATGTCAGTTTCTTGGAGTTGTATAGAGTGAGAAGTCAAGCAAAAATCACACCTTTTATAAATACTATATCGTTATTTGGAACACATGCATTTCATGTGTGTTCCGTGTCTACAATGATCTATTTAAACACATCGTTAAAACGGAAACGTTTTTCATGTTTTAGCAAAAATTGACAAAATGTAGACATGAAGAGTATAATGTGTGAAGCTTGAAGCCCAAATATCAAATAAACACATTCACAAAAGGTACAAATATAACAAAAAAAGTGCGCATTTATTCAAGAATTTAACCGAAGAAAAAGAACCCGCGTTAGGGTGCGACACTGACACGCATTTGCTACGACTGCTTTGGTGGCATAACGGTATCAGCTATTGATTGGTACCTTATACACATGTCATAAATTTAAGGAGGACAGTCCTTGGGTTTGTGTGGAAACTTAACATTTGAGTCTGATGATTGTATATAGCGCGGAACTGACCTGTCTGTATTATTCTGTCCTCTGTATCTCCTGGAGTTAAAAAGAGATACCAACATGCAGCAACATGTGGACATTGGCCAAGATCGGGAAAAAAAACAAAAACAAAAAACAAACGCAGTCACGTCGTGACTACAACCGCATGAAGGTATGCAAATGAATATAATGTTGCATTAGTGCAACAACGTTTTCCGAAATGTACAATATAGGTCATAAAATGAATTATTCCAAATGACATATATATTTAAGTGTCTCTTTTTTTGTCAGAGCAGCTTTGACATCATGGATCAGTAGGCACATACTAATTCAGTGTGAGCAGGAACACTCAAGAATAAAACTGAATAAAAACAATTCACGTCCACAGTCATTCTCAGTCACACACAACACTCACACCCACGTCCACAGTTTTCCCAGTCTTGTTCGCGCACAAGGTCTGACACAGTTTTCAAATAAAGAGGGGGTGTAACAAAACAAGTTTGTACCTACCACGTCTTTATCTGAAAAAGGCGTCACATTGTGGAATCTTGAATTGTGAGAGAATTAAACTGAAAAAAAGAAAAAAACAACACGTACTATAAATTTACAGACGCAAATCAAATGTATGTTTTTATTGTATGATATAAACAATAAGAGTAGCTCACTACTCAAAATGGTAAATTTGGGAAGCAGCTGATATCGAAACTGCGACCTCTTGATTGAAAGGCAGCAGTTCTTAGCATTGTACCACACAAGCTGTCATATCAACCACTTACCGTAACCTGCTTTCTTTTTTCTTTGGTTAAATTCTTTAATAAAAGTGCACTTGTTTTTTTATATTTGTACCTTTTGTGAAATTGTTTCTTTGATATTTGGACTTCAGGCTTCACATATTATAAACTTCATGTCTACATTTTGTCAATTCTTGTTAAAAAAGAAACATTTTTCATGTTTACATAGATCGTTGTAGACACGGAACACACGAGAAATGCATGTGTTCCAAATAACGATATAGTATTTATAAAAGGTGTGATATTGCTTGACTTCTCACTCTATACAATTCCAAGCAACTGACACACAGGTAAACAGACTTGAGCTGAGAAAACTGTGCGCCGGTGGGGGATTTGATAGCAGACTGCTTGCTGCTTATCAACACATTTATAGGACAAAAGACACTGATGGAGACGTTCGAAGCGATTTAAGGTAGAACGGATCTACGAGTTTTTTCGTAGGCTCTGGTAATTCTAGTGTTAAAACAAAAGCACTCCTCCATGTTCTCCACACATGGCCATTTCATCTTTAACATGAAGTGCATGAGAACATTGTAGAGGTCTCTGTTGTGTCTTTGTACAGAATTGTGGGTATCTAAAAATAAATATTTTTAGGTACTAGTATGTTGGTACATGTGCTTTATGTCACAATTTACATCCTATAACAGAGCACAGAAAAAAAATGAGATGAGGGCAGGCCATTCAGTCCAACAAGCTTAACTGTTCTGTTCACTTTGATTATTCAAAATAAAATCAACTCAAGATTTAAAGGCCCCTCAAACTCTGCTCTCTACCACACTACAGGGTCACATCTTCCATGTGCCTGTGGTTCCTTGCATGAAGAAAACTGAACACAAGTTTTTAAAAGGGACAACTTGGAACCACTGTGCCAATTACTTGAATAATATTTAAACACTTCCGTAAGATCAACTGAGAATCCCTGCTTGCTTAAACTCACACCTCTTAGCAGCAATTTAAGGCTACAAGTGAAACTTGTGGTCGCTGAAAGTCAGGAACGACAGGAGACGGACACCAATGTAAAGTAAAAAGCAATTTCTTTATTCTTGGTGAGCAGCCTGTCAGCAGGAAGTCTTTCCTCTTTTTATAACCAGCTTGTTTATTAAAAATGAGGAAATATTGGCAATTCATTTTGACGTCATACATAGATTGCTATAGCTTGTGGTCACATCCTGGGTTGAAACGTGCAGGAGTGCACAGTGTTTCTTACAGATAAAAAAAGAGTTATCAGCACACTCACAATCTTAAGCAACACACCCCTGGTAGCCCCACATGTACACAAAACCAGTTACGGCAATTTTGTCCTAATGGTCACAGGGTATTTGCTACTTCTGCAGATTTAGACAATACTCACTTCCTTATTCTTTTTGTATGCACATAGCTTATACAGTATCAAAGGTTACATAAAAGTTAGTTCAGTACATTACATTAGTTACAAAGAAATTACATTCTTATAGCTTTAGTATCTGCTTTAGATTACATTTGTTCAGTTAGCTTAATACATCCTTATTTAATACATAAGTGACACACTTCTTATAGTTCTGTTAGCACCATACTTTTATTATTTAGAAAGGCTGAAGCACCTTAATTCTAAATATTCTTTCTCAAACTATACATGAAGTATTTTTTTTTATGGGTGATCCCCACCCAGCCCCCATTGGAAAGCATTTGTTGTGTAACTCAGCTTTCACCACCTATGCCATATGAATGATTAAAATTTTGATAACAGAATAGTTCAAGTTATTGCCACAAAAAATACTCGCTTGTCATGACCACCCTTTAATTCAGCGAGGAGTTTAATTTTCACAGCAGCTATCATCTTATAAAATTCAGCTCTCTCATATATTACATGCACAGTTGATCATGGCAGATTAAAAATAAAATATACTGTATGTTTTAAAAAAATTGTAGGAAACATTCAGTGGTAATGGTTATCTACTGTGCTGTCTTGCAAAACAAACACTGTGCGGTTAAAATGGTGCACAGCATCTTTAATAAGCCAATCTGGCAGTCTTTGATTGCACTTTCATATCTAATGTGTCGGCCCATTCCTTCCACCAGAGGGCACTCATTCCCACAGTGGAGCCTTTGCCATATAAACACACACACCCCCAAAACCTCCTACCCCCGTCTTCCACATCGCCACTCCATCCTATCAATGGGAGGACGACACTCATTTGCACAGTTGGGCGCCTTTGTCATCTAAATAGCCTTCTGTTTAAAAAACGAACACTGAAGATCTAAAATTGATCTAAATCTGTTAAAAAAAAAAAAAAAAAATAACTCTGTACTCCTTTGTCTGTTCCCCTAGAAAGGACACTCATTTACAAGACTGCAGCTTCTTGAAAAATGAACATTATAATTTAAAATTGTATCTAAATATTGTGTCAGATCTATTTAAACTGACTTTACATTCTTATCAATAAAAGGAGCCAGAGTGTTTTTTACAGAAATGCCACAGGGAAACCATTTTTGGTTTAAAGATCACCCACCCACCCAAAAGGTTCCAGAAAGAATCCACAACAGGCTCCAAACATTAAATAACCCTGATTAGATGGTAACAGATACGCGACAATGGGTCCTGGTTTTAGAATACAACAGCACAGGCCAAGTCGAAGTTTTCTTGATCCGTTAGTGCACTGAAAAAAGGGGAAATGGCAAGTTGTTACATTTACAAAAATGTATTTAGTTTATATTACATGTATTGTTTATGTTCCACTTTTGAACATAACTCGATCATGTTTAATCTATTGAATCTTGCGGGGTGTATAATATACTAATTTTAGTCATTTAGGCAGAAGTCAACATAGTTATATTTAGTTCTCACCGAAAATTAATAATCATCAAGTAGATTCAACGTCAGCGGAAGTTGGATAACTTGGCGGTTAACATCATGAGACTTTCAAAGAAGGAACATGGTGTGGGTGTGAGTTATTATCGCTGGTTAAGAGCAAAAGGTTAGTGAAATAAAAGTTAAAAAACACACACAATAATAATATAATAATAATAATATATTTTATTTATGTAGGTGCTTAAGGTGTTTAAAATGTTTGGTGTGAAGTCTCAAAAAGGGACATATTTTGGTAAGTTTAATTAGTTAATGTTTATGTCAAGTCAGGCAGTTTAGAAAAATCACATTACAGCAAATTGACCGTAACTCATTATTCACCTCGTCATCTCTTCTTCCCAGTCACATTTTCTATTGAGAGTCATGGTGAGTAACTCATTATTTATTAGTTAGATCATCATCACTCATTAATTAGATCAAATTAGGATGTGTGGGGTAAAGATCCAAAATGTTTGAGGAAACCCACCCCAAGAAGTTCTGCACCCACTGGTATTCACTTCTTTGCTTACATGAATTGTGTTTAACACTAGAATTGGATGCTGGCGGAGATGTGCGAATGGTTTTAAGGTGGGCCGGATCTACGAGTTTTTTCATAGACTCCGGTAATTCTAGTGTTAACAGTAAAAGTGCTGAATGGCAGGCCTCTGGATTTGCTTCATGTATTAGTTTAACTTGTGCTCATTGAATTTATATTAAGACATAGTAGGAACAAAGCAGCAACATGTGATCTACTAAGGCAAACTTACAGCGTGAAAATTAAACGGACCTTAACACAGATGACATTACTGACATTAGGTGGCATAATACGAAGGTACAGCTGTCAGTATGCTAGGAGGCAACATGTAGGAAAAAATCCTATGAATATCCCATGAGCCTGTGTGATTCAGTACATGCATCAGCATTTCAGTATGGCTGTATGCAAATCATGTCCCTCTCCCCTCCCAACTAAACAGCACCTCATTCATTGCAAAGTCCCTCATTCTATTTGTTCTTCCAGCTTCAACGTGGTAAACTCTTCAGTGTGTGTCAGTATCTTCACGTGGCACATACAAAGTAAGCTGAATGTTGATTCTTGCATTTATATACATTGTCCGGTCTGCCATGTTCGTGAGCGAGTAGCTTTACAGCTCCTGACTTGCTTCATCCACGAAGTGCCACTTTAGTGTTCTCCTTCCCCATGTCAGACTGATGCTGGCTGTAAACCTCATATACCAAACTGTATGGAAAAACACTGTGATCCAAATTCAAATGAGTTTGTTAGTCTTCTATTTAAATGAAATATCCAGGGCAATAACAGATTTCCAGATTTTTATTATTCTCTTTATCACATGCAATAATAACAATACAAGTGATTACAAGTGTGATTATTTTCTGGTTGCCTGCAGTAGGCAGAAAGCAAGGTCGCCGTGTTCAAGAATGTCAATAACTGTGGCAGGGCATGATTTGTCGAAGGGATATGAAAATATGGTCAAGATTCTTAATTTTATACAGAACAACAATCTGCAAACTTAAAGAGGTGGTGATTAAAAATAGAATATCAGGGAAATGAAGCTCTCTGTCTGAGGTCTCCACACTCAACATAACTATTAAAATTAGCTGTACCAAAAAAGGTTTCTTAAAAAATCCTTCTAGCAAATCGAACTAAATACCCAATTTCATTGTTAGCAAAATTTTCAGGTCAGAGTTTCTGCTGTTATGACCCAGCAAAAAATAGTAAGGTACCGATAAAATTGACTGCTCTTCATTAACAAGTATGGATGAGTTAACTTTTAATTAATAAACATAATTGTTCATCACATGACTTTTTTCTCCGAGAAATTGAACATGTCCGCCATGAGACTGCTATTCTTAAGTAAATGGTTTAATAATAATGGGGTAATAAAGTTTTTTTTTTTGTTTTTTTTTTTTTATTGTTTGAGAAAAATGATTTAAAAAAATACAACTTTAAAAATAAAAATAACACAATGAAGACTCACTAATGTGCGTGTAGTGCTTACTGAAGTGTCTTGTTATATTCAGTGTTTTTAGTTTTTCCATCTTTAGCCAATATATAAAAGGTTCTTAGGACTTCCCACCCATGAATGTGCCACATAAAGTTGTCCACATTGATTCTAGCAATTTGCAATGATTCAACTTGAGATTTATTTATCGATATGGCAAAAGACAAAATGAACCAGAAATATTTGGTCTATACCTTCGATTTGATAACTTAAATTAGTTTATTGATTTTGAACGTATTAAAAAAAAAAAAACTTCCTATTACTTTTTTTTTTTTTTTTTACCAAAAAAAGCTGTATCACCAACACATTAGCAACAATGCTGTGAAAACAGATGACATTTCCTTCATTAATGAATAAAGAAAAAAAAATCACAAAGAGAGCCTCTGAATCCACAAAATAAATATAGGATGTTTATGGTTGATAAAAAATAAAATTGCTTACTTATCTTATACATAATATAATCTTGATATATAATACGCTACCGTGGCTGTCTGTTTGTCTGTCCAGGATTTTACATCACCCGTAGCTCGCAAACAGTTTGACCAGAAATTTGTTACATATATACTACATGACCTCTACTGTCCGCTTTTGGGGTGATGATTGACCTCCAAGGTTATTCCTCTTTTAATTTTTATTTTATTTTATTGTAGAATCAACTCTCAGCACTGGCCAGCAGGGATTCCATGCGGCGTATGCGTACGGGCGCCGTTCTCATGTCTACCACCTTAGCCATCACTTCCCCTACCTCTTCATATCTTAAATCATTCTTGAGACAGATTGAAGACTTAAGTGCCAGATTAAGTGAAAAATTCAAGAAAAATGTACTAAGTAATTGCAACACAAACACTAACTTAATCAATTTTAACTCGAAAAAATGCCGACGTTTGAAGAGAAGAAGTAGGCTGCTAGGGTGGAGAAAAGAAGAGCTGCTCAGGAAGCAGCAAGCGTGTTAACCTCTGAGCAAACGAATGATAAACGTACAGAGAAAGAAATGGTGGAAAGAGAGGATGAAAACTAGGAATGAGTAAGTCAAGTGTATTCCCTGCATGCTATTGTGCAGTCCGCTGTTACTGATAGCCTATATTCATCAAAATATAATCATGGAATATGTTCAAGGTAGTGTAAAAATGATGGGAAAAGCAAAGCCCTTTTAAGGTTTTTTGACAGATAAATTTTTGTTTTGTGGTGTAGTAATAAGTTTTTAAATGCAGAAGTTTTGGCGACGGAAAAAAAAAGTCAACTACAATATTGTTACAATAAGAATAATCTTCTTCCTTTTGCTGCTCCCGTTAGGGGTTGCCACAGCGGATTATCTTCTTCCATATCTTTCTGTACTCATCATCATGTTCTGTTACACCCATCACCTGCATGTCCTCTCTCACCACATCCATAAACCTTCGCTTAGGCCTTCCTCTTTTCCTCTTCCCTGGCAGCTCTACCCTTAGCATTCTTCTCCCAATATATTCAGCATCTCTCCTCCGCACATGTCCAAACCAACGCAATCTCGCCTCTCTGACTTTGTCTCCCAACTGTCCAGCTTGAGCTGACCCTCTAATGTTCTCATTTCTAACCCTGTCCATCCTCATCACCCCCAATGCAAATCTTAGCATCTTTAACTCTGCCTCCTCCAGCTCTGTCTCCTGCTTTCTGGTCAGTGCCACCGTCTCCAACCCACATAACGTAGGTGGTCTCACTACCGTCCTGTAGACTTTCCCTTTCACTCTTGTTGATACCTGTCTGTCACAAATCACTCCTAACACTCTTCTCCACCCACTCCACCCTGCCTGCACTTTCTTTTTCACCTCTTTTCCACCTTCCATATTACTCTGTACTGTTGATCCCAAGTATTTAAACTCATCCACCTTCCCCAGCTCTACTCCCTTCATCCTCACCATTCCTCTGACCTCATTCTCATTTACACACATGTATTCTGTCTTGGTGGTCCTACAGATCTTCATTCCTCTCCTCTCTAGAGCATATCTACACTTCTCCAGGATCTCCTCAACCTGCTCCCTAACAATACATGCAGACAATAAGAATATAATACAAGATGAAAATATAGTTAACAAAAACAAACATTAAACAACAAATAAAGTATTCTGCAGATTTTTCATGGTAAAGCTGTTAGATGTTTTTACGGAGCACACCAGAAACGTTCAGTGCATCAACTGAATGATAACATACATACAAGAATGCAAAATTGTTAGTCTTTTTTATATATAAGATTATAGCACTAGATAGGTCTTACATAAACAAGATGAGGTTAGAAAGATAACATCAGACAGATAGATAGCCAGCACTGGAATGTTGAATAACTTAGCTAAACTAACAAGTCTGTGATGCTGCCAAAACAAACTTAAGCAAATTTACTACTGAAAGGCTTTTCAACCACATTAAGTTTGAGCGTAATCTAAAAAATATTAGCATCCTGTGCTTTTTTCCTTACTTTCTATATAAATATATCACATCACTATGTAACACAATTTTTGTTCCTGGCTTCCAAGTGTTATATTTCAACTGCTTATGTTTAAAGCCTATGGAAAAACGACTACATTCAGCACAAACTTTGATTTTATGACCACAGCCCAGGAAATTTTGTATTTATAGTGACAAAACAAGGGAATTTTTATCTTTTCGTTCATGCGGTCTGATAAAGAACAACACTTGCATGGTAAATAGACAAAGACAGTCAAAACCACTCAAAAAGGTTCAGAAATGAGTAGGTTTTCTAGATTTGCGACTGTACTGCAAATCGCTTTCTCGAAGAAGCCCCCAAATGTAGTCCCCCATCATGTTTTCGTTATACTGTCCTTGGTAATGACGTTCAAAGTCCAGTATATCCTGATGAAAGCGCTCGCCTTGCTCCTCTGAGTAAGCTCCCATGTTCTCCTTGAATTTGTCAAGATGAGCGTCAAGGATATGGACTTTGAGAGACATTCTGCATCCCATTTTGGCTTAATTCTTTATGAGAGTCCGAACCAACGGCACATAGTTTTCAGCCTTGTGATTACACAGGAAGCCGTGAACAACTGCAACAAAACCGTTCCAAGCCGTTTTCTCTGTCCTGTTCAGCAGCTTGGCGAATTCATCACATTCTATGATCTTCTTGATCTGCGTTCAATGAAGATACCAGCCTTGACCTTTGCCTCGGACAGCTTTGGAAAGAGATCTTGGAGGTACTTGAAAGCTGCTGACTCCTTGTCAAGAGGCGTGACAAACTGCTTGATGAGGCCTAACTTGATGTGCAGTAGTGGCATCAGCACCTTCTGAGGTTCTATCAGCGGCTCCCACTTGACGTTGCTCTTCCCCACAGAGAACTCGGTCCGCTGTGACCAGTCCTTTCTGTGATAGCGCGCCTTAGTGTCACGGCTGTTCCAGAGGCAAAGGAAACAAGGAAATTTCGTGAAACCACCTTGAAGGCCCATCAGGAATGACACCATTTTGAAGTCTCCGATGACCTCCCATCCATAGTCGTCATACTTCAAGGCACTCAGCAACATCTTGACACTGGTGTAGTCCTCTTTGAGATGCACAGTGTGAGCCATAGAGAGAGTCGGGTAGTTGTTTCCATTGTGAAGCGGCACGGCTTTGAGGCTCCGGGATGAACTGTCTATAAATAGGCGCCATTCACTCGGGTTACAGGTGATACCTATAGCCTCGAATAGACCGGCCACATTGTTGCAGAAGCACAGCCCATCTTGCCGACTGAAGAAGTTGGAAAATGTTTGGTGACGCTTTCTCTGATTTGTGACTTGCACGCTTTCATCCAACAAGTTCCACTGCTTGAGCCTGGATGTCAGAAGCTCAGCATTGGACTTGGTAAGACCAAGGTCTCTGATCAGATGGTTGACGTCTTTCTGGTTAGGGAAGTATGGCCTTCTCTCCTCAGCCGCATCTGTGAAACCGCAATCTGGATCTGCAATATCTTCCTCGCTGTCTGACTTGCTGCTGTCTCCTGAAGATGGCTGATCCCTCTTCGAGGAGTGGGAACAGGCAGCTCGGGGCAGTGTGGTACTGGGGCAATGGAAGAAGGAATGTCTGGATAAACGATTTGAGGCGCATTCTTGCCAGTGCGACATTTGGTAGGATCCACCATGCAGAAGTAGCAGTTGCTTGAGTGGTCAGTCGGTTGCCGCCAAATTCGCGGGATAGCAAACTTCATGGCTCTTTTCTCCCCTGTACCAACCTTCAAGAGTTTTCTTGCAATATTCGCATGTGAAATGAGGTGCCCAGGGCTTGTCTTGATCCCCGACAGGTATGTCGAAGTATGCCTTGTAGGCCTTGCACGTCTTACGACATGCTTTCACGGAATACTTTCTCGCTCTTGTCTTAATAAATTGTCCACAGACGTAGCAAAATGCATCTGCTGGGTGCAAGCAACCTCTTGATGCCATCTAAATCAAATCAAAAAAATAACATAAACCGAAATGTTGGTTCGAGTCACCTGTGCTTTTATACTTGTATGACTACTATTGGACAGTCCAAGAATGTTCTAGAAAGTTCTAAAAGTTAATTGAAAGTTTTAGATAATTCTGGAAAATTCTAGAAACCTCCGGACAATTCTAACAGTTCAAGAATATTCTAGAAGACTACTCAGTATTTGAATGCGAATCGAGAATTTTTTTGAAAATAGACAAATTTCAAAATATCATTGTCCTGATCACAAAAGCAAAGTTTTTGTGGAACAACAGCTATTTTCTATTTTTTTTAGGCATAACGGGTTAGGAAAACACACTTTGTACCCAGGAACAAAATAAAAATAAAAATTTGTTACATAGTGTTATGAATGTTTACGTTATATATGAGAAATCCCACATTCTTTAAAGTGACTGACCCGAATTCGGATCACTTACTTTTCTTTCCAAGTATTATGACAAGCCGAGTCACTCAACCACACGAGCACAGCGTCTTCTTTTCTGCCTCCAGCTGACTGCTATTGTCACCCTTGATGACGTATTTGGTTTACTTTGACCTATGACTTCACCGAAAGCAGCAGATATGGAAGTCGGTGCACACTTCTTGCTTGTATGCAGTAAACCGAAACAGGCTGCCGAGTAGGTCGGCTTTAAAAAGTATCACATCACACACACGGTGAAGATAAGTGATATGAGTTTGGGGCCGTCATTTTATGAATGTGGATTTTTCATTTACTCCAGTCACAGTTACAACGTGTGATTTAAATGACAGGAGAGCAGCGCATTCGTGTCATTCAACCCACTTTGTCTTAACACTAGAATTACCAGAGCCTACGAAAAAACTCATAGATCCATCCCACCTTAAAACCATTCGCACATCTCCGCCAGCGTCTTGTGTCCTTTAAATGTGTTGATAAGCAGCCTACTATCACATCCCCCCACCCCGCATAGTTTTCTCAGCTCTAGTCTGTTTACCTGCGCGTCAGTTGCTTACAGTTGGCTGAAAAAGTTTCTGTTTTAACAATGTGTTTACATAGATTACTGTAGACACATAACACAAATGAAATGCAAGTGTTCCAAATAACAATATAGTATTTATAAAAGGTGTAATTTTGCTTGACTTCTCACTCTATACAACTCTAAGCAACTAACACGCAGGTAAACAGACTTGAGCTGAGAAAACTATGCGGGGTGGGGGGATGTGATAGCAGACTGTTTGCTGCTTATCAACACATTTAAAGGACAAAAGACACTGACGGAGAGGTGCGAAGTGTTTTAAGATGGGACAGATCTATGAGTTTTTTCGTAGGTTCTGGTAATTCTATTGTTAAGCCTTTTTCTCGACTTGAACTCTGTCTGTGGCTCATTTCTCTTAAAGTTACGTTTTCGAGTTCAATTTCTACTTAAAATCGCCCAGAAATGTCATTGCCTCTGATTAATGTTCATTCCTTGTTGTATAATACAGTACTTCTGATAGTGGGACCGACGTCCTCTTTTAAGGTCGAGTGTTTCTTCTTTATATATGACTTTAAAATACCTGCACTGACAAACAACATTAAGTCATAGATATAATCTCCAGGAAAGTCTGTATACAGTGCATCCGGAAAGTATTCACAGCGCATCACTTTTTCCACATTTTCTTATGTTACAGCCTTATTCCAAAATAGATTAAATTAATTTTTTTCCTCAGAATTCTACACACACACCCCATAATGACAACGTGAAAAAAGTTTACTTGAGATTTTTGCAAATTTATTAAAAATAAATAAAAATAATCTTGCCAAATACTACAATTTAAATAAATAAATGGTTATTCAGAGACTCGATCAATTTTCCCATTTCAGTTATGAGAGATGGATCTAGATTTCTTTTAAAAAAGTAAGGTTAATATTTGTGTGTGCCATTCCATGTAAGATACCACAATCGACTTATCTTACATAAAGTTCTCATCCGTCGTTTCTCCAAAGATTGCTGCTAAATGCTTTGGAATGATTTTTATATCCTAGACTGCCTGAAAGATGTGCAAAAATGGTCTGAGTGCAGAGCACACCCAAAACATATGACTTTGGCAGGCAACTAATGCCAACATTGTAACCAGCGAGTAGGCGCTCATTCTTAAAGTTATGACGTAAAACAAAGAAAAGGCTTTTTTTCCTTTCTAGTTATGTCTCATAATATAGCAGGATATTCTTGGTTGCTACACAATATTTATAAAATGTAGGTAATACCGAATGATCCAAAGATAATACCGAATAATTTAATACAGTATGCCAAGTTCCAAGGTATGTTAATATAATCTGTTTACTTTTTTTGGAGCATGTGAGTTAGTGGATAACATTTTAACACATATTTTATAAAGAGGCCTACCTTTATTTAAAGCATCACACAGTTTCTTAATTTTTGTTCATATTATGTTGTTTTGTAGCTTTTTTAGCCAATAAACTTTCTCACTTCCATTTACTCCTTAAAATGCTGCAACCTATATATTTAACAGTGCCCTCCATAATGTATTGGACAAAGAACCATTTTTCCTTGATTTTTTCCCCCTCTGTTCCACAGATAAAAATTACAAATTGCACAGTTCAGACATTGTGATTAAAGTGCACATTGCAGAGTTTCAATTAAGGGTATGTGCAGACATTTCGGTTACACAACACTTTCTCCCACCATTTCAGGATACCATAATGTTTGTGACACTATAATGGCAGGTCCATTAAAGCCATTGTCATATTTAGGACTTTGTTACATATGCCTTACATGTAATGACTGCTTGAAGTCTGCGATTCATAGATGTCACCAGGTGCTGAGGGCCTTCTCTGGTGATGCTCTGTCAAGCCTGTAATGCAACCATCTTCTGCTCCTGCTTGTTTTTGGGGCTCGTCCCCTAAAGTTTTCTATTCAGCATATGGAAGGAATGCTCATTTGGACTGAAATCGGGTGACTGGCTTGGTTGTTCAACCCCCGCGATCGAGGAGGGATTACTGTATATACATTACCTTTCTTTTTGCCAGTTAAAATTAGCATCGCTTCTCCGTGATTATAAATATACACCTGACCGAATTGTGTATTCTTTGAAATTCAACTTGTCGTTGCTTTAACTGTTCCGGGACCACAGATTCTTATAGCGTATGGTCTATTATTGTGTAAATCCACATTTTGTGCATTGAATGATGCGAATGTGAAAAAACTTTGTTGTCTACTGTTTTCCTTTTATTTCTGACCTCGATTTGTCCTGCTCTTTTTTTCAATTACACCTGGTTCTGATGGTTAATCACCATTTGTTTTGCGGTAAAGCAATCTTTTCTGTCTTTTCGTTGATACTGTAGTGACTGACATGATAAAATGTCACAAAAGTTTTACTTGAACAATCGCTGACTTCGTAACCCCAAACACAACTTTCTAGCACCTTCTCCAACCCCTCATCCCCCGCATCTCGCACCCCCCTTACCACATCAATCAATACCCCGCTATCAGTCTTCCGTGCTGTACTCCGCTCTCCCTCAATCAGACCGACCAGTCACTTAAAACCAAAAAGGCCTCAACCTGGCTGGGATGCTACAATACTTTCGAATTTTACTGCTTTCATATTCTGTACCTTTCTCCGCATGTGCATCACGCCATTGTTTGTTTGAGCCTTTCGAATTCCACTGGTTTCATAATCTCTTATCTGCCTTTTTTCTCTCCAACGCCTTTGGGTCTCTATTCTCCGTATTGTCCTTATACGCTTTATATGTGTTGAGAGCACAGGATCTATGTGCACTATGTGCTTTTTACTGCGAGTGAGTGTTTTTTTGATGGCTGTGCTCTTATTTGATATATGTTGTAAGTAGGGCATGTCTTTCAAGAATCTCATGTTCCACGTCCCCGCGAGACGGCCCTGGGACAATCTCTTGGCACCGAGTCTCATGTTTACGGTCCCTGCGAGACGCTCCGTGGCAAGTCTGTTTTGTCTCACGGGTCTTTTAAATGTCTACTGAGAACTTCCAATTCGGATATAAATAAAATGCCAGATGAAGGACTTTATGTCCTTGAGTTCTGAACACCCTACCAAAGTGAGTCGGTTGAAATAACTCCTTAAAAATCCTTCTAATAAATGGAATTGCATACTCAATTTCATTTTTAACAGAGTTCACAGACTACAGTATCTGAAATTATTTCCCTTCATATTTAGTTACCCGTCATAAACAAGTTTTAATGGGTCTGCTTTTACTTTACAAAGGCCATTACTCTCTGCATAGCTTTTCTTCCCCCTCTGTGGCAATAAATATCTCACTCATAATAGAAGATCACTATTCCTAGACAAGAATTATCATACATGAGCTATTCTGGCTTTTGTTCATACTTTGTAAATTTCTTGTCATTAAGAAAGTATAAAATGGTATTTGACTTTATCCCAGATGCTTTTTGCTCTTATAATAAAGACAGTCATACAAATGTGAACACGTTTTTTTATTAGATAGTTTATTATCTATAAAAGGAGTTAACCTATCAGACATCAACAACAACATTTATTTCTATACAAATGATGTAGCTTAAAATACTTTACATGATGAAGAAAGAGAAAAAAGACAATACACTAAATTAGAAAATAGAATTAGGGAGCACTAATTAACAAAGAATAAAAGTAAGGTCTGATAGCCAGGGAGTACAGAAAAAAAAAAAATTACCAGAATTGTAATAACCGTATATGGCACTCATTGAATCATAACACTGCTCTTCCAGTGATGTTTCAATTGACAGCTCAACAGTAGAAATGCTGTTGACTCCATCTGTACATTATTAAAAACAAAATGAGAGAACTTCTGTCTAAAATATGGCACTGATACTAACCAGTTGATAAAACACTATGCAAGACCCTTGACGTAACATGTGCTTGTATGTTCCATAAAGTGGTTATACATTTTTTTCTTTAGATTTACTTTTGAGTATTTGTCAGCCATTTTTGGAGAAGTCGGTTATTGAGCTAGAATAAAATAGATCCATCTTCAAAGCTGCTATATACATTATAGTAATACCATCAGGTAAGCACTATATAATTATAAATAATACAAGATACATGTTATAAATATAAGAGAAGGATACCATCATTTACAGAATAAAGTTTGTAAGCACAAGTTTATTAAATACCTCGATAACACTCATACATTTGCAATCTCAACAAAACAAAACATTAAGTAAATCAACTACCTGCTCTGCTGCGGTGGGCTCGCTCCCTGCCTGGGATTTGTTCCTGCCTTGCGCCCTGTGTTGGCTGGGATTGGCTCCAGCAGACTTCCATGACCCTATGTTAGGATATAGCAGATAGGATAATGACTGACTGACTGACTGACTACCTGCTCTGTTAGGGCTTTTCAACTTCACTTAAATTTAAAATATATTGGTATTCAATGATCTATGCATAGGTTTTCCTTTTTCTGTCCTCTGTATTAAAAACTAAGAACTGTAGGTCTAGTGGTTATGACAATGTTTGCAGTATGCATTCTTAGTATGTGAAATCTTAAAAAAAAAAAATCTGTCCTATACCTGTCTCTCAATACCCTTGAGCATGAGAAAGGCACTATATAAATAACATGTACTATTATTACCGTATATATGCTCACGTATAAGTTGGGTCTTAAAACATGTAAAGTCGATCATAAAATCAGACCCCGACTTATACTTATTCAAAAATGTGACGATTTATTTTTTATTTACATCTTCTTGCCTCCTCCAGTTTCACAGACGCATCAAATTTTGTTGCAGCGGCGCAGTAAATTTCTTTCGACACTTCAACGACATTTAATTTAAAATCAGCTTCCTATTTTCTTCTGATTGAACGCTCCATCGTAGATAAGGATGAGGATGCTCTTACGATAAAGGTGTATGAGGATGAGAGATACGAAAAACACAAAACAGTGCAAATGTCACTTCAGAATAGTTTGGGTATTACTGTGTGGTCACGTAGGCACGATAAATAGAAACAAACGGCCGTGTGCTCAGTGGTTACTCTGTCTGGTGGGCGTTAGCATATCATAATCTCTTTGATCAAGAGCGTGAGTTTTCTGCATTCAACTTATACAACCGACATTATAAAATACCGGAAAATATACGGTAAACTCAAGAACGACTTAACCGCGGAAGAACTTAAACGCGAGTATATACGGTATTTGTATGAGTTCAAATACACCCCTCGTAACTCAATGGAACATGAAGTCTTAACTGCAGTTAAATAAAATGTAATTGTCTCTCTGAGGACTTGTTCAGGTTCCTATGGAATTTACTACAAATTAATTTATTGTAAAATCGCTTGCCGGGTATTCGGATGAGTTTTACTGCATGCTGTACTGTATGTCGATACAAGGAGAAGGTTGTGTGTGTTCTTAATTTTATATGTTGGATTTTTCTGGAACATGATACTGCTCTGTTTTCATTGGTATATTACCCTTAACGTGCTGTAACTGAGTGAAATGAAATGAGAAAAAAAAATCCATATCCGAAAAGTTTTGACCCCAAACTAACTGCTGCTGCCGCGTGACGGAATACTTTCTAAAAGTCTGCTCACTCCCTTGTCTCGTTGCCTTTCTACAGTTTACTATTCAGAAGCGAGAGACACGAGCCGCGCGCCAGCTTTAGTTTTTGTCGGCATTGATGACGTCACAAGCAGGGCCT
>JANRMT010062791.1:208121264-208132841 GCA_026402145.1 Polypterus bichir lapradei
CAGTTTTTTTCGTATTTTTAATAACTTTGTTTTGCATGGTTATGTTTGTACCGTGAACCTTTACGTTTGTATTAATAATAATTTTCGCTGTAATAATTGATTTATATTCAGTGCTAGAAGTGGATCGGCACTCAGCGGTACCGGCAACTAAATTATACGTGAGTCAGATTGACAGTCGCGATGTTCACAGAGCTTTTCAGTTTAATTACAAGTGACATTTATATATTTTTTTCCTCTCATCCAGCTTGCTACAAGAATCTTCTGGAAATTGGATGTTAATGAAAAATCAGGTAAATTGTAAACACCCATTTCTTAATTTTGTAATTCACTTGTAGTGTTTGACTTTCACGTGTGTCTTTTTTCTTTCCATTTCCTAGGACATCCCTGCTGGTTCAGTAGACTGTGGAGTAGACACGTTGATGGTGTTTGAATATGAACTGTAAGCTTTATGTAACTTTACATTTGTGTTTAGATTGTTTAGGATTTCAGTTCTTTTTCTCTTATCCTCTGTCAGTCTGCTCTTTATCTGACCAGGAGGAAGCCTTTGATTTTACTGTCCTTCTTTTAAAGATGCTGATAATATATATTTTTTTCTTCATGTCTGACATTCCTTTAATTGTGGCATTCATTTAACATGCCCTCCACTATTAATGACACCCCTTATAAAAATGTTAATTTTAAAAATATTTATTTCTTGATGACGGCTTTGTTTTTCTTTGAATGAAATTGTTTCAATTAAAAGTCAGATGTTTCTAACTTTTACAGTGCAAGGTGACATTTCTTCAGCAAACAGGGATTTATTTTCTAACCCTTCTTACTAATTTTTATAAGGGGTGCCAATAATAGTGGAGAGCACTGTATTTATCCTTTTTATCTTAGGATGACATGTCTGTGACTTGCATATCACTTTAGGTAATGTCCAGATTGGGCTATTCATAATACTCTGAAATAATTGATGTATTCTAAAAAACTATTGAGATAACCATGAATGAGAGTTTTTGTAATGAACCACAGAGGAATTCTCACAGTTTGAACTTTATTCCAAAGTGTCCACTTTTATGCGAAAACAGGAGTGTTCAGACAAAACCAGACATCTTGCACGAGACAAACACTCCATGTGACAGTCTGATGTATTTATTTGTGTGTCCACCGTGTAGGAGAGCAGGCTGGCTGTGTGGCTGCAGTAGGGTGACTCATGAACAAGGGGCTCAGGTTTATGAGGCTGCAGAGATCAGCAGGGTCTCCAGGAGGACTCAACATGAAACTGTTGGAGTTCATCATAAAGGGCCATGGAGCAGATGATCACTTGCTGGTAACTTAGTTCAGATAACAAGTAAAGTGTTCTTATTGTAATCTATCTAGTAGCAAAGACCTGTGATGACTTTAGAGCCCCAAACTCTTGTATTTGCTTGTCCAACAGGCTGTTGTATCTGAAAAGGTGTCATCCAAATGGTTTAAAAATGATGAAGATCCTAAAGGTCACCGGGTAATGACCTCTATACAGTAGAAGATGAGGAGCTGACAGATGGCCTCTACAACTACCTGATGAAGTGCTGAAAAGATCAACAGAGTTCATATCATTCTGGATGTGCTGATTTGGCTTTAGTGAGTCGCTAATGAGTACAGAAAGTGGCTCTATGAGTAAGAAGACAGAAGGTCTGTTCATTGATGGACCAGCAGACGGTGAGTGGGATGTCATGTGGTGTTGGGAGCAGACGGTCCTTTTTTTTTTTTCTTTTCAACACCATTCTGTTAATCAGAATACCATTTTACTTGTAGTGAATTTAGACAATAATATAAACTAAATACATAGAAATGTAAATATATGTTTAAGGAGAATTTTAAAATATGCGGTAATACACTTTTAATATTGGTAAAAGTACTTTTTGTTTTTTTAAAGTGAGCAAAGAGTTTGACACACTTGAGCTTCAACTGTTGGAGTTTGAGGACAGACAGCAGCGCTGAGACTTTTCAACTTGGGATTCCATCTCAGCCGCTCCTCTGATAAACGTGTCACGTGCTTTGTTTGTTTGTCTTTGGCCTTTTTTATTTCTGAAAGTTAAACTGACTGTGCATAATAGAGTTGTGTATACAGTATTTGATTTAACGATGTAAATAATAAAGGACACTTGTTGATTTAAGTTCTGTATATTTGAAATTGTCTGTGGATCTGTTTTAGCCAATTCATGACATCTGCATTTTTTCTTTAATTTTTATAACTGCATTGTACAGTTTTATTGCTTTTTTGAAAATTACAAGCAAACATGTCTATCCCATTACATATTATTTATATATAATATATAGAAGTGGACGTGCTTCAGTATATTTCCCGATCAGTCTGTTTGTTAGAATGTACAAAGAAGATTAATTGTTCTTTCAGTTCAACTGACCTATCATTATTGTTAATTTTAAATATTTCTTGAAATGGTTGTACAATTTACACTGAATAATTATTAACATTTTGTTTTTGGCAGTAACAATAATGAGTGTTTTAATTTGTGCTAGTCCAGTCAACTCGCGTATTAACACAACTAGAACTGATAGATTTGAGCAGAGCCTCCTCGTGTATCAACACCGTCTACAAATGGCACTCGCTTGGCAGGACTCGCCGGTAATCCCACAGCTTGGAAACTGAGCATCCTGATCAAGACTGTGCTGTTTACTTACAAACACAGTCTACAACAATAAGGGTCTTACTTATCTTTATTTAGGAGTCACATTTTCAATAAAATTTGCAATGTCATTAACTGAAAATTCAGCTTGTGTATACAGCAACAAATTAAAGGAAAAGGATGGAATACTCCTGATAAATGGAGAGTCAAAACCTTTGCAGCTCAATATTCTAAAACCAAAACTCACAGCAAGAACCTCGCTATTCTAAGGTCTTGACATAAATTGTGTGTCAGTGTGTGTGTATGTGTGTATGTGTATATATATAATATAAAACTGCTCAAAAAAATGAAAGGAACATTTTGAAAACACATAAGATCTCAATGGGAAAAACATCCTGCTCGATATCTCTACTGCTTTGAACTGATATGGTGATGTGTGAGGAATGAAAGGATGGAAATGAAAATGATCAACATCGGTCAAGGTGCTGTTGTCTAGCTTGTAGAAGTCTGTGCGTCCCTCCATGGATATGCTCCCCCAGATATACCATCACTGACCCACCACCAAACCAGTCATGCTGAACGATATCACAGGCAGCATAACGTTCTCCAGACCCTTTCACGTCTGTCACATGTGCTCAGGGTGAACCTGCTCTCATCTGTGAAAAGCATAGGGCGCCAGGGGTGGACCTGCCAATCCTGCTTAACGGTGCCCACTAGAGGACGTCGGGCATTCATGAAGTCTGTTTCTGATTCTTTGGTCAGAGACATTCACACCAGTGGCCTGCCTGCTGGAGGTCATTTTGTAGGGTGGTGGCAGTGCTCATCCTGTTTCTCCTTGCCAAAAGGAGCAGATACCGGTGGGTCCTGCTGATGTGCTAAGGACCTTCTACGAGGGGCCCTGTCCAGCTCTCCTGGAGAAACTGCCTGTGTGGCTCCTGGAATCTTCTCCATGCCCTTGAGACTGTGCTGGGTGACACAGCAAACCTTCTGACAATGCCACGTGGTATTGATGTGCCATCCTGGAGAAGTTGAGCTACCTGTGCCAGCTCTGTAGGGTCCAGGTATGGCCTCATACTACCAGTAGTGATGCTGACCATAGACAAATACAAGCGAATGACAAAACAGATGAGGAGGGAAAAATATCAGTGGCTTCTCTCCACCTGTTAAACCATTCATTCCTGTTTTGGGGGTCGTCTCTCTCAGTGTTGCCCCTCTAGTGTACCAAAGCAGCTGAAACTGATGAACAAGCCCCTCGGCTACTTAACTGATCTGATCAATAGCCCAGATGTTTCATTGACTTGATGCTACACTCTTGTTAAAAAGGGTTACTTTAATTTTTTTGAGCAGTGTGTATATATATACACAGTACAGGCCAAATGTTTGGCGACACCTCCTCATTCAATGTGTTTTCTTTCTTTTCATGACCATTTACAGCACTCCATCACTCTCCTTCTTGGTCAAATAGCCCTTACACAACCTGGAGGTGTGTTTGGGGTCATTGTCCTGTTGAAAAATAAATGATCATCCAACTAACCTGACTTCTGCACAACACAACTGCTGGTCCCAACCCCATTGATACAGCAAGAAATTCCACTAAATAACCCTGATAAGGCACACCTGTGAAGTGAAAACCATTTCAGGTGACTACCTGTTGAAGCTCATCGAGAGAATGCCAAGAGTGTGCAAAGCAGTAATCAGAGCAAAGGGTGGCTATTTTGAAGAAACTAGAATATAAAACATGTTTTCAGTTATTTCACCTTTTTTTGTTAAGTACATAACTCCACATGTGTTCATTCATAGTTTTGATGCCTTCAGTCATGAAAATAAAGAAAACACATTGAATGAGGAGGTGTGTCCAAACTTTTGGCCTGTACTGTGTATATATATATATATATATCTACAGTTGAGCTTGAAAGTTTGTGAATCCTTTAGAATTTTCTATATTTCTTCATAAATATGACCTAAAACATCATCAGATTTTCACTCAAGTCCTAAAAGTAGATAAAGAGAAACCAGTTAAACAAATGAGACAAAAATATTATACTTGGTCATTTATTTACTAAGTAAAATGATCGAATATTACATATTTGTGAGTGGCAAAAGTATGTGAAATAGATCAACACCAGAGGCAGCACATCACCACCCTTACTTACAGTCTGTGGCAGGCCACATCCCAGAATACTAATGGATAATAATGAGATAATACTGGATACTAATGGCCATATTCTGCTACTGCTTGGAAGAGACATCATCAGATTGCACAAAGTGAGGCAGCAAATTAATGGCCCTCATAATACAATACAATACAGTTTATTTTTGTATAATGCACCCTTTGCTCAAAAACTTGACCTAGGTTGGGTTCTTGTAGGCGAAGTTTGCCTCAGAAATGCTCACAAGCCGGCAGTTTGTACTTTCAAAACAAGTCTGCTGGAAAATGGGCGACCTTCACTCTTCACTCCTTGCTACAACCGCCTTTGCTTGAGAGAAAGGGTGACTTACGGCGGGGAGCCAACACCATTGGCCCCTTTGATCAAGTCTGAGCATAATGATGTGCTGAGGACAATTTTTGACTCCATGTTGCCACGGATCAGTCTGTCTGTACTTCCTGGTGGTTTCACAGAGAATGATCTCTTTAAAAGCCAATGGAGACAAGTGCAAGCCTTGGCAAATGAATTCTGGACATGCTGGAGACTTGAATACCTTTCCGCTTTGCAGAGCAGGTGCAAATGGACTTGCCGATCCAGAAATATACAAATAGGAGACATTGTGCTGTTGAAGAAGATTCCACTATCACGCAATAAACGGCCTATGGGATTTGTCACCTTGGTATTCCCTAGCAGTGATGGTACAGAACAAAAAATAGAAGTTAAGACTGCCTCTCAAGGCATCTCCAGAAACTCTGTCAGGCGTATCACAAAAATCTTTCTACTAGAAAATGGATAAGTTAACACAATGTTTGCCTCTTCTTACTGTTTAGTGATATAATGTTATTATATCATCACATCTTGTTAGTTGAGACTGTTATTTGTTGAGCTGTGCTCCCCCTTCATCTTGTCATTTATTAACACACCAGTCAGTCACATCCCACACTCACAGTGGTGCTATAAAAGTCTATGAAACTCACGTAAAGCACGTAGGTGCCATAATAAACATTTGAATACAATATACCCCATGTTTCTCACGTAGGCACCCCTTTATCTCTTGTTTCGGTCACGTCCAAAACGTATCCTTAGGGTATATAAACCCCTGTGTCTGGTTAGTTGTGGTACGCAGCAATTTGAACCTCTGTCTACGTGCTTCTCTTCGTCTTGATCCAACTCGCCTTGTAAGTGTCTTTTAAAGCTTTATTGTTTAATATACACTGTCTGTTATGTACTGTTTTGTAAATCATTCTTTATTGTCTTTGATTGTACACCTGTAAATATCTGTACATTTCTTTTGTATATGTTTCAGTTTACAACGAGGTACGCCAGTAAAAGCCTTCAAGAAAGCTCGCTCACCCCTTGTCATTTCTTATCTGGATGTGCCGAGTTGTTTAAGCTCTCTGCGGCCGCATTGCACAGACAGCGCGGAGTGAGGCAGAAAACCCAATGTTGCTTCACATATCCTCGCTGTTTAAATCACCAGTTTCTGTTCCTTTCACTTCTCTCCCAAACGCTTAATGTTTTATATACGTAGAAATCAAAGACATATAATGTGCAAATAAATATCATGGGATAGTACCTCAATTTCGCATATACATGTGAATAATTTATTACAATTATCTGACCTATATTGTCCTGTTTTTCGGACACAGAAAATTGTTGGCAACATAGCAAGTTATGGATGTTTATTTATTTTATTGTTGGGAGTACAGATTTTTTTCCCTTTGAAATGCAGTGAGTTCAAGTAAAAAGTCTCAAACAAATAAAACACACAAGATACAGATAACCGACGTGAAAAATTCTACTTAAGCACAGTAACGAAGTTGTTTTATTTCTTTTCTTCCCACCTCTGATCCATCGCGTCATCGTTAACAAATGCTTTATCTTTATTCTGTGCACATTTTTCCCCCTTCAGTTTTTTTCTGATAAGCTGTTTTTCATGCCGTCTTAGGTGTCAATGTGACTTTCGCTCCGTTATTTTCCTCCTGACTCTCAGTGAGTCTTCTCATCATACCTGTCGGTAGATGTCACTCATTGCGACTGCCTAGTGATAATCATTAATTTTGAATTAATTACCCCACAAACACAAGCCAAAGCTTTCCTGCTACTGCAGCTCAGTTTTGTTTAAATCAAATGTTTAATTTTTAAGCGTATAAGTGCTTCATTAAACACATGATTAGCCTAGCTGACTACAAACAGACAGGTAATGTTCATACTCCCCAAATATACTGAGGCTGAACTTACAGCTTGGGGGGCCCTTAGTGGCTTCGATGGCCCTCTGCTTGTGTAGAGTCTTCATAGAGCAAGAAACGGCTCTGTATTTTGTACACTTTTTTATGATTTTCATCATTTGTAATGGCTCTAAATTATGTGTTTGCATGCGGAACTCTGATTAAAAAATTCAATTTCAATTAATCGCTTAGTTCAAATTTGTAATTGAAAGTCACTGTGTATTAATTGCAATTTCTCACATTTCCTTCAACCAATTAATATTTTTCTGTAAAGCAGACATAACTCATTGACTATTTTCTAATACAAAAGTTTTAATAATCTGTTGCCTATGTACAACCCCAATTTCAATGAAGTTGGGACGTTGTGTAAAACGTAAATAAAAACAGAATACAATGATTTGCAAATCCTTTTCAACCTATATTCAATTGAATACACTACGAAGACAAGATATCGAATGTTCAAACTGATAAACTTTATTGTTGTTTTGCAAAGCTTCACTCAGTTTGAATTTGATGCTTGCAACACGTTCCAAAAAAGCTGGGACAGGGGCAACAAAAGACAGGGAAAGTTGAGGAATGTTCAAAAAACATCTGTTTTGAACATTCCACAGGTGAACAAGATAATTGGAAACAGGTGTTTGTCATGATTGGGTATAAAAGGAGCATCACCAAAAGGCTCAGTCGTTCACAAGTGAGGATGGGGCAAGGTTCACCATTTTGTGAACAACTGCGTGGGCAAATAGTCCAGCAGTTTAAGAACAACGTTTCTCATCATCTACTGTCCTTAATATTATCAAAAGATTCAGAGAATCTGGAGAAATCTCTGCACGTAAGCGGCAAGGCTAGAATACCAACACTGGATGCCCGTGACCTTCGATCCCTCAGGCGGCACTGCATTAAAAACCGACATCATTCTGTAAAGGATATTACCATGTGGGCTCAGGAATACTTCAGAAAACCACTGTCAGTTAACACAGTTCGTCGCTACATCTACAAGTGCAAGTTAAAACTCTACCATGCAAAGCGAAAGCCATATATCAACAACACCCAGAAACGCCGCCGGCTTCTCTGGGCCCGAGCTCATCTGAGATGGACGACGCAAAGTGGAAAAGTGTGCTGTGGTCTGACGAGTCCACATTTCAAATTGTTTTTGGAAATTATGGACGTCGTGTCCTCCAGGCCAAACAGGAAAAGGACCATCCAGATTGTTATCTGCGCAAAGTTCAAAAGCCAGCATCTGTGATGGTATGGGGGTGTGTTAGTGCCCATGGCATGGGTAACTTGCACATCTGTGAAGGCACCATTAATGCTGAAAGGTATATACAGGTTTTGGAGCAACATACAGTGGGTACGGAAAGTATTCAGACCCCCTTCAATTTTTCACTCTTTGTTATATTGCAGCCATTTGCTAAAATCATTTAAATTAATTTTTCCCTCATTAATGTACACACAGCACCCCATATTGACAGACAAAAAAAAGAATTTTTGAAATTGTTGCAGATTTTTTAAAAAAGGAAAACTGAAATACCACATGGTCCTGAGTATTCAGACCCTTTGCTCAGTATTTAGTAGAAGCACCCTTTTGAACTAATACAGCCATGAGTCTTCTTGGGAAAGATGCAACAAGTTTTTCACACCAGGATTTGGGGATCCTCTGCCATTCCTCCTTGCAGATCCTCTCCAGTTCTGTCAAGTTGGATGGTAAACGTTGGTGGACAGCCATTTTTAGGTCTCTCCAGAGATGCTCAATTGGGTTTAAGTCAGGGCTCTGGCTGGGCCATTCAAGAACAGTCACAGAGTTGTTGTGAAGCCACTCCTTCGTTATTTTAGCTGTGTGCTTAGGGTCACTGTCTTGTTGGAAGGTAAACCTTCGGCCCAGTCTGAGGTCCTTAGCACTCTGGAGAAGGTTTTTGTCCAGGATATCCCTGTACTTGGCCGCATTCATCTTTCCCTCGATTGCAACCAGTCGTCCTGTCCCTGCAGCTGAAAAACACCCCCACAGCATGATGCTGCCACCGCCATGCTTCACTGTGGGGTCTGATGAGACCAAGATAGAACATTTTGGCCTTAATTCTAAGCGGTATGTGTGGAGACAACCAGGCACTGCTCATCACTTGTCCAATACAGTCCCCACAGTGAAGCATGGCGGTGGCAGCATCAGCGTGGATTCGTAGTAAAAGAGTGCGGGTACTAGACTGGCCTGCCTGCAGTCCATACCTGTCTCCCATTGAAAATGTGTGGCGCATTATGAAGCGATACGACAATGGAGACCCCGGACTGTTGAGCAACTGAAGTTGTACATCAAGCAAGAATGGGAAAGAATTCCACCTACACAGCTTCAACAATTAGTGTCCTCAGTTCCCAAACGCTTATTGAGTGTTGTTAAAAGGAAAGGTGATATAACACAGTGGTAAACATGTCCCTGTCCCAGCTTTTTTGGAACGTGTTGCAGGCATCAAATTCAAAATGAGTGAAGATTTGCAAAACAACAGTAAAGTTTATCAGTTTGAACATTCGATATCTTGTCTTCGTAGTGTATTCAATTAAATATAGGTTGAAAAGGATTTGCAAATCATTGTATTCTGTTTTTATTTACGTTTTACACAATGTCCCAACTTCATTGGAATTGGGGTTGTATATTAAATTACTGAATTTTAGTTTGTTTATTGAACACTTTTGTGTAACAGAAACAAATGAACAAACAGTGACACACTAATCAGTCAATGGCTCAAAGTAGGATTTTTATTTATTATTAATTTTGAGCCACACAACAATGCAAATTAGTTGGCACTTTGATTGGTTATGTCAATAATTCTGTCTTTAAAATAATATAAAGAAGAAAAATAAGACATTATTGCGTTTCTGATTATTTATTCAGCCAGTTGCTTAGGCAGACAGTTTATTTCCACCATTCATTCCAGAGATGATATCCCAGATACAAAAACAAATGTTCATATGCGACCAGTGCTGGGAAACATTAAATTAAATTTACTACATTACTCATTAAATATAAAATCCTAATCTCCTCCAGTTCAGCGCATTTCTTTTCCTCACTTTTCTCGACGGGGGAAAAAACAGAGTCGGATTAAAGCTTTACATCCACTGAATGTGTTGCTGCTGATTTAACTGATCGGTTACTTAACTGCACTTCTCGGTTTGCTACCAGCACTTTCCACGGAGCTCAAGATGGAGGGCACGTCACTTCTCTGACAGTATCACACATCCCAGTCTGAATGGTGAGCTGCACTCTTAGTCTCTCAGCAGCCTCGGCCAAGTTCTGCAAGCTTACGGCATAGAGCCCATTGTCTGAAAGCCCATAGCGGCACCCACAAATGGGTTGACTGCAGTGTGTGAGTTGGGATTTGGCTGAATGTGGAGATATCAGCTCAGATGTTCTCTTCTGCATCGATGCCCAGTTCACTGAAGACAAGATTAGGCTCCTCCACACACACTGCCTTGGCCATTTAGGTTTCAGTCAGTCTGTTTAGTTTCCGACTCGAAAGACCATGTAAAAGAGGGGTTTCATGGACCTCTGATAAATGTGCTAATTCACAGGGTTTGGCCAACAGAAAGCCGAGTGCAGGAGTCACCGTCAGATGACTGGAGATGACAGACAGGAGAATTTGAGGATTTTGTAATTTATTCAAAGCAACAAACAAGAAAGCACACTGTAAGTAAATCAAGAGAGCAGAATTGAAAGTCTCTCGGGAACAGGAAACCCCTTTTGGCCGAGGGCTTTATTTTACTAAACTTTCTTGTAATTATTATTATTATTATTATATGACTGATGCCAAGGTGACTTACAACATGTGAGACACAATTGCTTACATTTCTTTTGTTTTTTCACTATTAGCACAAGCAGGTGAAGTGACCTCCTCCTGGTCACACACTATCAGTGTCTATCAGTCCTAACATATCAAATCCTTTTGAAATTCATTCTAAAACACGTCTTTGACAGGTTACCATTGCTAGTACCTTATGAAAGCTCTCTGAAAGAATATTTTTCTGGGTAGGAAAAAAAAATTCCAGTGATACTTTTACATAATAACAGATAAGGAATTAACAATTTAACACCAAAATAAAAAGGGGGAACTTCAGAACATTTAAATTCTTTGGGCGGTACGCCAAGACAAAGGGGTTGATGCCCCCGGTGTAGATCTGCTCCAACTAAGCCCACTTCTGGAGGCGGCACCCAGTCTGAATTCATTTGTGGCCCTGAAGATTCTGGTTTGTGAGACTCCAGTACAGAAATATGGCTTCTCAAGATGAATTCCTCCAAATTTTCTTGGTGTGTGTATGTGTAGCAAAGTGTATTCTGATTTTTAATTTATTTTTTTGTAGCTTTTAGTTATGAATTTCCCCAAAATCAATTGTTTGTGTGTCCTTAGTTTCATACCAATGGTATTTTGTAGTACAAATGCTAACTAATGTGACTCCCCACAGACTGCAGGCACCCTCAGGTGATGGTGGATGCTGTACAGGTAAGTCTGCTCTCTTCAAGCCTTTTCTAATTTTATTCTATTGATTTGACATGAATATTATTTGGTAATTCTCAAGTGTTAAATAACTAATGTTTCCCCCCCCCACCCG
>JANRMT010062791.1:208132941-208144396 GCA_026402145.1 Polypterus bichir lapradei
AAGTGTTAAATAACTAATGTTTCCCCCCCCCACCCGACTGAGTTCTTATATACAGTCTTTGTCTGTTTTATTATCAAAAGCAAACAAACAAAACTACATTTTAAAAAACAGCATTTCTTCTTTTAGTGCGATATCACAGCGTTTTAATATAATTGAGCATGGTGTACAAAATATGGAAACTTTGGATTTTCATTTTTATTTTACATTTTATTTATATTGAATTAATTGTTTGTAATTATTAGTAACTAAGTTGATTTATCCTTCTATATAAAAGCCGTCAGGATTGTCCTTCCGTTCCGTGAGTGCTACGCAGGCGCGGAGTTTCACACACGCCCCGTCCATTTTGCAATGCACGATGGGATTCGTAGTTTTGTTTTTCTAGGTGAAAGATGATTTTCTACTGCAGACTGTGCGAGTAGCACGGAGTTTCACACACGCCCCGTCAATTTTGCAATGCACGATGGGATCTGTAGTTACGTTTTTCCAGGTAAAAGATGATTTTCTACTCCAGACTGTGAAATATCTTCTTCTTCTTTCTTACTATATAAAAGCAGTCGGGATTGTCCTTCCGTCCCCATCGTTCCCTTGCTTTTGTGCGCAATGCACTGGAAAAATAGACAAAATTATGTCTCTGGAAATAATTAATGTTGATGGAGTACAAATGCCTCACGGCGTAGTAAATATCAGGGGGGTTCAAAAGGGCGACCTCAATATAAAAAAAAAAATTTAATTTCATCACAAAAATAACAGAAACTACGAGTATTAAAGTAATACCGCTCAAATGCAATATAACCAAATTAATGAGTTTGTATAAAATATCAAATTGATCTACATATTGAATTGCCTTAAGAAGTGGTCAACTTAAAAGTCGGTCGCCTTATCATGATCATGATCATGGCCGAAATTATCGGCACGCCTGGAATTTTCCCAGAAAATGAGCCATTTCTCCCAGAAAATTGTTGCAATCACAAATGTTTTGGTATACACCCGTTTATTTTCTTTATGTGCATTGGAACAACACAAAAAAACAGAGAAAAAAAGCCAAATCTGACATCATTTTACACAAAACTTAAAAACCGTGCTGGACAAAATTATTGGCACCCTCAACTTAATATTTGGTTGCACGCCCTTTGGAAAAAATAACTGAAATCAAGCGCTTCCTATAACCATCAACAAGCTTGTTACACCTCTCAACTGGAATTTCCGATCACTCTTCTTTTGCAAACTGCTCAAGGTCTTTCAGATTTGAAGGGCGCCTTCTCCCAACAGCAATTTTGAGATCTCTCCATAAGTGTTCAATCGGATTTAGATCCGGACTCATTGCTGGCCACTTCAGAACTCTCCAGTGCTTTGTCTTCAACAATTTCTGGGTGCTTTTAGAGGTATGTTTGGGGTCATTGTCCTGCTGGAACACCCATGACATCTGACGCAGACCCAGCTTTCTGACACTGGGCCCTATATTGCGCCCCAATATCTTTTGGTAGTCTTCAGATTTCATGTTGCCTTGCACACAATCAAGGCATCCAGTGCCAGAGGCAGCAAAACATCCCCAAAACATTTTAGAACACCCACCATGTTTGACTGTAGGTACTGTGTTTTTTTCTTCGTAGACCTCATTCTGTTTTCTATAAACGGTAGAATGATGAGCTTTACCAAAAAGCTCTACCTTGGTCTCATCTGTCCACAAGACGTTCGTCCAGAAGGATTTTGGCTTCCTCAAGTACATTTTGGCAAACTCTAGTCTGGCTTTTTTATGTTTCTGTGTCAGCAGTGGGGTCCTCCTGGCTCTCCTGCCACAGCATTTCATTTTGTTCAGATGTAGACAGATAGTTTGAGCTGACACTGTTGTACCCTGAGTCTGCAGAACAGCTTGAATATGTTTTGAAGTTGATTGGGGCTGTTTATCCACCATTCAGACTATCCTTCGTTGCAGTCTTTTATCAATTTTTCTCTTTCCGTCCACGTCCAGGGAGATTAGCTACAGTGCCATGTGTTGTGAACTTCTAATGTTTCGCACAGTGGACAAAGGAACATGAAGATCTCTGGAGATAGACTTGTAGCCTTGAGATTGTTGATATCTTTCTACAATTTTTGTTCTCAAGTCCTCAGACAATTCTCTGCACTTCTTTCTGTTCTCCATGCTTAGTGTGGCACACTCAGACACACAACAGAAAGGTTGAGTCAACTTTTCTCCATTTTAACTGGCTTCAGGTGTGATTGCTATATTTCCAGCACCTGTTTCTTGCCACAGGTGAGTTCAAACGAGCATCATATGTCTGAAATGAAACGATTTACCCACAATTTTGAAAAGGTGCCAATAATTTTGTCCGGCCCATTTTTGGAGTTCTGTGTGACATGATGTCAGATTTGGATTTTTTTCTCTGTTTTTTTGTGCTGTTCCAGTGCACATAAAGGAAATTAACGTGTATACCAAAACATTTGTAACTGCAACAATTTTCTGGGAGAAATGGTGCATTTTCTGGGAAAATTCCAGGGGTGCCAATAATTTCGGCCATGACTGTAGTTATTTAATAAGCATTGGCGAGAAGCTGTGTGTATGGCACCCTGTTTTTTTTTTTTTAGTTTCTGGAAAGGTATTTTATTTTTTGTTATATAAAAATAAATATTATATAACTGAACTATGATTTATTATGTGAGGTTATGTATATTGTAAAGATTTCTGATGAAATGTGTATATTATAAATAGTTCTATACATAATATGTATGTTATAAAAACAGAGCTAGGCACATGGTGGAGGCTGTAGGGGCTTTGGTGAGAAGCGGTTTGTATGATGCCCTGTTCTTTATTTTGTTTCAGTAAAAGGAAAAAGGATATAAACTTCTGATTCTCCTCTGTGTTGATTTGTTTTTGACACACCACCACTTAGGATGGATTCCAGTGAGTTACATGTGCTTATTGTCCAGGCAGGAGTGAACCTCACTCTTTAATCAGGACAGTTCAGTTGTACTTCTCTCTGGTGTGAATTCTGGTGTGTGTCTAAAGAGAACTCCTCTGACAGAATTGTTTGCCACATTCCAAACAGCAATATGGTTTCTCTCAGAGATTAATTTGTCAACATAAATTTAGTTTGCTTACTTTTCAAGACAGGAGTAAACCTCACTCTCGAGTCCTGAAGGGTGCTCGTTTCTCTGGACTGATTTTTGAACTGCTACCCTTTTTATTCTGTTGTGAACTCTAGTGTGCCTCTGAAGACTGCCCATCTCTGAAAACGTTTTACCACATTCATTACAGGAATATGGCTTCTCTCCTCTGTGAACTCTAATGTGTCTGTGAAGATGGTCTATTTGTGAAAATTGTTTACCACATTCATTACAGCAATAAGGCTTCTCTCCCGTGTGAACTCTAGTGTGTCTCTGAAGATGGCCCATCTCTGAAAACGTTTTACCACATTCATTACAGAAATATGGCTTCTCTTCTCTGTGAACTCTAATGTGTTTGTGAAGATGGTCTATTTGTGAAAATTGTTTACCACATTCATTACAGCAATAAGGCTTCTCTCCCGTGTGAACTCTAGTGTGTCTCTGAAGATGGCCCATTTGTGAAAACCGTTTACCACACTCATTACAGCAATACGGCTTCTCTCCTGTGTGAATTCTTTTGTGACTATGAAGGTTACTTTTTCTTGAAAACTGTTTACCACATTCAGTGCAGCAATATGGCTTCTCTCCCGTGTGAGCTCTAATGTGTCTCTGAAAACGGATCATTTGTGAAAACTGTTTACCACATACATTACAGCAAAATGGCTTCCCTCTGGTGTGAACTCTAGTGTGGTTCTGAAGACTGATCATTTGTGAAAACTGTTTACCACATTCATTACAGCAAAATGGCTTCTCTCCCGTATGAACTCTAGTGTGGTTCTGAAGACTGATCATACTTGAAAACTGTTTACCACATTCATTACAGCAATATGGATTCTCTCCCGTGTGAACTCTATTGTGTTTCTGAAGACTGATCATTTGTGAAAACTGTTTACCACAATCAGTACAGCAATATGGCTTCTCTCCCGTGTGAACTCTAGTGTGGTTCTTGAGACTGATCATTTGTGAAAACTGTTTACCACATTCATTACAGCAATATGGCTTCTCTCCAGTGTGAACTCTAGTGTGGTTCTTCAGAATGGTAAGAAGTGAAAACTGTTTACCACATTCATTACAGCAATAAGGCTTCTCACCCGTGTGAATTCTAGTGTGTCTCTGAAGATCGCTCATTTGTGTAAACAGTTTACCACATTCAGTACAGCAATATGGCGTCTCTCCCGTGTGAACTCTAGTGTGGTTCTTCAGACTGCTTGTATGTGAAAACTGTTTACCACATTCAGTACAGCAATATGGCTTCTCTCCCGTGTGAACTCTAGTGTGGTTCTTCAGATGGTTTATACGTGAAAACTGTTTTCCACATTCAGTACAGCAATAAGGCTTCTCACCCGTGTGAACTCTAGTGTGTCTCTGAAGATCGCTCATTTGTGAAAACAGTTTACCACAATCAGTACAGCAATATGGCTTCTCTCCGGTGTGAACTCTAGTGTGGATCTGAAGAGCACTCCTGCCAGAGAATTCTTTTCCACATTCCAAACAGCACTTATCTTTGTTTCCTGTACAAAGTTCAAAAGAAAAAGGGGAAAAAAGAGCTTATTTTCAATCCACTGCCTTATTATTAACATTAACTCACATTAAATACATGATGGCTGAAATTAGGAACAACCTTTGATAAGCATAAGCAATTATAAAACTTAACTCAATTTGTTAATTTTACGTTCTCTATTACAAGTACTTAGCAGGGCCACATATATGAAACTTCCTTATGCTCGGCAACATGTGTATGCCAATTCTCACACAAAAGTTCGGATTTTTAAAACTAGAACTTGGCATTTAAATTGGCTTAAAGTTCTGAGAAGCTGTGAGCATTTGTAGGTCCCAAGCAGACTTTATTTTTGTTGGCATTTTAGAAACAGCTGGTGGAAAAACGAACTGAACAGATAATCTCATTTCATTGCACATTTTACATTCTGATGTTTTACAGGCTACACAAGAAGTGGTGAGTTTTGATGTATCACAATGACATTTTGGCTCATGATGAGGACTTAATTATAAGCTGATTTTGACTCCCTACTGTTATCCTCTTTGAAGTGTGTGTTGAACATGTGCCTTCATTACAGAGACCATCATGCAGAAATCACACAATCCCAGTTCTCTTACAGGTCTTAATAGCTGTAGGTTAGTATGGGATGAGGAATCTCTCAGTCACCCTGAGACACATCATGCCATCTGTATGGGGTAGTAAATTTAAGATGTTACAGAGATACATGCAATATCCTTACTATCAGGATGTGCAAGATGTAATCAAAATGCAATCTGCAGCAACATCTTCTGTCATCAGCAGTGGTGGTCTTCCTTGGCCTATCTGTCCCTTTGTGATTACTGAGCTCACATGTGCATTCTTTCTTCTTATTGATATTCCACACAGTTGATTTAGGTCATCCTAACGTTTTACTGATGTCTCTAATGGTTTTATTATTGTTTTTTCAGCCTCATAATGGCTTCTTTGACTATCATTGGCACAGCTGTTGTCCTCATGTTGAAAAATGACCACTACAAACTCCAAAGGGTAGAAGCAAGCCGAAGTGTCTTAGGCCTACAGAACTAAAGCAATGAAACACACCCGAGGAATCACATTGCAGTGCCCTGAAATAAAGGGGACCATGCAGAAAAACTGATGTCATTTCTACAGGGTGTGACTGAAATGTTTGCAAATCCCATTTAAATGAAAATGTGTAATGTGACTTTAATTAATGAATTATTTAATTTGTAATTTTGTCATTTGTAGAGCAATGGGGTAAATGAAAGAAAAATGTTTCTTTGTTTCAGCCATTACGGAGAGTACTGTATGAAACAGAATGCCATGCCAAACATGAAAAAGACACTTCAATAATCAAAATGTGTCCTGACATTTATGCACAATTAAACTAAAACCGTTTTACACCAAAACAAACAACAAAATGGCTTCTTTAATTCACCAAGGAAAACAGCACAATGGATGAGTGACGCCTCAGTGCCCAGTCCAAAAGAAGCTACTGTGACTTCGGAGAAAAATAAGATTAGAAAACCAAGGAAGAGCGCAGCTGTTGGTGTTTCAGATCTATAGGGGGGTGGCAGGTGACACCAGGACTGGTAAGCTTTGTGATATGCTGGTGACATTTATACTCACCATTATAATGTTAAAGGATATCTACTATCAGCACTTATTTATATTAAGTAAACTAAAATTTGCCAGGTTTTACTGTCTATTTGCTCTAATGTGTGTGTTCACGTATGTAATTATTATCTCTGTTATGGCTGCAAACATCAAGTAGTCCAAGACTAAACTCAGTGAAGAGCGCTTTAAACAATAAATACAACTGAATTAAACAGTAGTGTTACACAAATTAATCGGCCTTGAATTAAAATTGACCAGATTGACCATGACATGGAATGTGTTAATCTAAGGACACGCGTAGAAATGACAGAGTGCACAGAGTGGAAACTGGTGAAGGTAATAACTGCTGTGTGGAAATATCTTAAAGTATCTAAAAAGTGATAGGAATGTTATATGTGAAGTTTAAAAAGAAAAATGTAGGTGTTAGTTGTGATGGATTTAAAGTAAAGACATTTGGAGCAAGTTATTTCATGAGACACTTAAAGGTACAACACTCAGCTGAGTGCATTGACTTTCAACAATGCAGTGAAAGCAGGAAAACCGCAAAGGAAACAAATGTGTCTTAGCTGTCAGTAATGGCACTGTTTGAAAAGAACCAGAAAAATGATTAGGACAGGACAAAAAAAAAAATAAAAAAAAAAAAAAAATCAGAGTATCACTCAAAAATAATTGCAATTTATCATTTTAGATACTCGGCCATTTTCTATAGTAGAAAGTTTAGAATTCCATCATTTAAGTCCTATAACATTGATATACGATATACACTGGCGAGAGGATGGTTCTTTTCAAACGTAGCATTACCTGAGACGTACACTTAAGTGACATTTCATATACAGTGACATGTGAAAGTGTGGGGACCCCCAGATCAAAATAACTGTTACTCTGAATAGTTAAGTCAATAGAAGATGAATTTATCTCCAATAGACACAAAGTTAAATATAAACCATTCTTTTCTGCAATTTAAACAAGATTCGTGTATTACTTTTGTTATGTAGTATGAGAAAAGGAAGGAGTACTCCACTAATGTATGGGCACCCCAAGTGATCAGAGGTCTCGGAAAACGTTTTTCTCCCCCAAGATATCAGATATTAGATCCTTAAGGGCTTTGGCTTGTTCACAGTCATCATTAGGAATGGCCATGTGATGCAAATGTCAAAGCTGTATCAATTCTCAGACTCCTCAAACCTTGTCCCAGCAATCAGCAGCCAAGGGCTCCTCTAAGCAGCTGCCTAGCACTCTGACGAATAAAATAATTAATGGTCACAAAGCAGGAAAGGGCAACAAGAAGACAGCAAAGAGTTTTCAAGGAGCCATTTCCTTAGTTTGTAGCGTTATTAAGAAATGGCAGTTAGCAGCAACAGTGGAGGTCAAGTTGAAGTCTGGAAAACCAAGACAACTTCCAAAAGAACTACTCATTAGATTGCTAGAAAGTCAAATCAAAACCCCTAAAGCTTCATGAAGGTGTTTTGTAGTCACAATATGGACTCGTGATGCACTGTCCTTCTGCTGCAGCGACATCACCACAGATATGACCTTTATGTATGAGCCAGCAGAAGAAAACCACTTCTGCGTCCTCACCATAAAATTCAGCATCAGAAGTTTGCAGATGAACATCTAAACAAGCCCGATGCATTTTGCAAACAAGTCCTGTGGACTGATGAAGTCAAAACAGAACTTGTTGGCCACAATGTGCAAAGGTGGGTTTGGAGTAAAAAGGCGGCCGAATTCAATGACAAGAGCACATCTCTGACTGTTAAGCAATGGGAGAAGATCGATCATCTTTCGGGCTTGTGTTGCAGCCGGGAGCCTGGGGTGCTATTCAGTTTCTTAAATTGAGTGTGCGTGAGTCACCTTGATTGATATCAGTCTAACAGCCAGAGACAGCAACAATAACATTTATTTATATAAAACATTTTCATACAAACAATGTAGACCCCATCTTCATACAGAGAAAGGAAAGGTGGACAAAGTGACAGCCTTACAAAATTATTTTCCTTTGACTAAACAGAAATTGGAAATATTACAAAAAAATCTGATGAGAAGAGGCCATTCAGCCCAACAACTCTTGCCAATCTGATCCACCTAACCTCTCTAAAACAACAGCAGTTTGAGTTTACAAAGTCCTTTAAAGTTCTACTTTCCAACACACTGCCTGGTAATGGTGGCTGTTTTCTGTGTGAAGAAAAACTCTTCAATGTGTAGAGGTGCTACTGGGGAATGAAATTTTATCTCCCAGCAGTCCCTGCAGTGGCTCTGATTGGTTGTCTGCTGAGGGTGCAGGGGCTGCTGGGGACAAGGAGGCAGACGCAACATTTAAAAGAAGGCCAGTTCAACAGAGGAGAAAGTCTTTTGTGTTTGGTGTCTGGAGTTGCCTCTCTGTTTGCCTTACCATTTTGCTACTTGTGTTTTCTCCTGGAGATCATCTCCTGTTTTGGGTGTATGGACTGTCTGGTGTCTTCCTGGTGCATGAGGACTGTCTGAGGATTTTTTATCATCCTGTAAAGAAAGGAGCACTCCTGATCCCATTGACACATGATTATCTCATCAGGAACTACCAGTAGGACTTACCTTTGCATTCATATACAGCGTGCTGATCTCTGGACTACCTACCACCATCATTTCATTTCATCAGTTGCCGTTTTCATGGAGTGTGTGTGGTTTTTGTTAGTGGTTTGTTATTGTTGATTTCATGTTTATTGCATATCGCCGTAAGGGGAACTGGGGTAGGATCATTTTCATTTAATAATCTTTCATTTCTGTTACCAGTTGCTTTTTTGTCTCTGTGAGGGAGTGTGAGTCGGGCCAAGGCTGGGTGCATTTCTGGGATCCCCACTGAAAAAATAAATAAATCACCATCTTATCGACGGTGAGAATCTTAGCTGGGTTTTTTACTCCGCTAGAGATCTTAATGTGGAATTATCCCTTAACAAGTTTCCAGCTGTGTCATCATGTTCTTGTTGAACTGTTTTTGTAGTAACAGCCAGGCTCCACAGCTCTAATTACTTTAATGATGTTAAACACTTCAGTCATGCCTCCTCTTAATTTCCATTTGCTTTAACTGAAAAGGTTGAACTCATTTAATCTTTTCTGACAATTCTACCTCTCATCCCTAGAATTAGCTTTCCTCCAGTTTGTAAAGACAGGAGGGTCACAGAGTGGACTGTGAATGTTAAAATGACGTGTTCAGGACTGACAAGAAGTTGTCCGATTGTTTGTGAGTTATTAGCTTAGGACAACTGTGGTGGCCTGTATTTGGGGCATAGTTGAAGATCAGACCACATTGTTAAGATGAATTAAAGCAGATATCCAGGGAATTCCAAAGGGTTCAAAACCTTTTTTTTTTGCAGCTGTACATTTGTATAGCACTCTTTACCAAGGACATGTTTAGGGCTTTTGCCTGAAATATTGCTAAACCTTACATAAACATTGATGAAATCTCAAACTACATTTAAGCACACAATAAAAACACAGTATTTCTCATAAAGACTGCAAGACCCGACCTTTCAAGCCCATAAACCCCAACCCAAAAAGTTGCCCATTTTTTATTTTGCACTTACTTTTTCCAGACTTCTTTGTAGATGGTGGCTGATTTTTCTGAGCTCTAACAGATGTAGTTTTCTTAGCCCAATTTGCTTCAGACTCTAACGATTCAGTCTTCACATTGACAGAATTCTCTGGAGATGATGAGTTTCTGCTTTGAGAAGAGTCTAACCAGGTCACCACTACATCTTGACACCCATCATAAGAGCGGTCTTCTTTTGCACTGTCCAGATTTGTATGGTTAAACGTCTCAATACTGATGGACCTCTCTTCTTTATCTTCTTTAATGCCCACAGACTGCAGTTCACAGTTCTCCTCCTTAATACTCAGACTTTCCTGTTTAAGGTAGATGGACTCCAACTCACAGTCCTCCTCCTTAATATCCATGATAATTGTGTCCACATCACAGCTCTCCTGTTTCAGATCCATTGAGATGTTCCAGTAAACAGCAGCTTTTTCTTTTTCTCTGTAAAAAGAACAGGAATCAACTTCATTACAACTTCATCACTTAGATCTGAAGTCACTTGAATGTCATTTCACAACACCCTCTCTGTTAAGGTTTATATAAAGATTGACCGTTCATAGTATGCTGACAGTAACATTACTCTTTATTTCAAATTATCAAATGTGAAACAATCTTGGGAGCGGAGGGAAGGTCCAACAAGCTGAACCAAGATGACCAATCTGCAGTGGGTTATCCTAAGAAAAGAAACTAGATAAGTAGCAACCAATTACTAACCTTCATGAATATTCTACTCAAAGAGGATCTTGATAAGAGGAGAGAGGTCAGGTGGTATGTAGGGATGACTGTTATTGGTACCAATACTGCGGTCAGAAAGCTGTTATTGATATCAAAGTCAAAACACTTAGTATCGATCTAAAACTACCTTGCAAAGCAAAGTTAGATTTATCAGTGCATCCTTAGAACGTGGGAGAAAAAGAAAATAATAATAATAATAAAAATAAAGGCAGAAACAGGGCACACATGAAAACTGCAAATGGGAAGTAAACAGGCTGAGGTTTAAACTCACACTACTGGAGCTGTGCAACAGTAACACAGACTTCAAATTGTTAATAACTTCTCTAATACTCATTATCAGGCATTACCAGTTGAATTTTAGCACCAAAAGATATAAAATTGTGCAGTACGGTGGGATAGGATTAGGGAGAGAAAAAAAAAAAAAATCCAATCCCACTCAATGCATGGAAATGTATGCTATTTAAACTGGATTAAGCAGTTTACAAAAAACGTATATTGGCTCCAGCAGACCCACGTGACCATGTAGTTAGGATATAGCGAGTTGGATACTGGATGGATGGATGGATAAACCATATGGAGGCTTCATCAAGTATTCAGGGCCTTTCATTATCTGCACACTTGATTGTGTTGCAGGTTTAATTATAAATGGATACATTTGACACTTTTGCCCATCAATGTACACTCAATAACCCATAATGACAACATGAAAATACATTTTCAAAAAAGTTTAAAAACTGTATTCTCTCATTTCAACAGCAGAAGTATTCAGACCCTTTGCTGTAGCTCTTCAGATTGTGTTCAGGTGCATCCTGTTTGCTTTTGTGGTCGCTGAAAGTCAGGAATGACAGGATACGGACACCAATGTAAAGTAAAAAGCAATTTCTTTATTCTTAGTGAGCAGGAGACCACAGCAGCTGTCAGCTCAGTTTGCTACAGACAGC
>JANRMT010062791.1:208175613-208217918 GCA_026402145.1 Polypterus bichir lapradei
GAAGAGTAATATTGGTACTTTCTTGAACACCAGATCTTGGAGTATAGATCATTGGCAAATGTCAGATGGCCCCCGTAGACCAGTCCTGCAAGAGTGGGTCAGATCAATGTATATTAGACTTTTGTGAAGAAACTGATTCTGACAAATGAGATGTTACTCCTCTGGTGTCTGCTAGGAGTTAGAGCTCATGGACGAGGCTGAAAATTCAAGGTATCCTGTGACTTGCCTGTACACAAAGCGTCATTTCTAGAAATACATTTCTAAATCAAGGGTGATCTCTCTTTTAGATGGGAATGTGGATACTCACAAGACCTTGCCTGGGTGCCTTATAGTTTTAAGTTTCTTGTAGTACAGGGGTCTCCAACTCCAGTCCTGGAGGGCACCAGTGGCTGCAGGTTTTCATTCTTACCCTTTTCTTAATTAATGACCAGATTTTGCTGCTAATTAACTCTTTGCCTTAATTTTAATTGATGTGCAACTTAAGACTCAGGCCCCTTAATTATTTCTTTTTTTTCCTTAATTAGCAACCAAACAATATTAAGACACAAAATGAACCAAACAACAACCTGCATCCATCACACCATACCTGAAAATAAAGAAAGGTGAAAGCCTCCGTAATGTTGATCTGCTTGGGTCAACAAAACATTTTGACAGCCAGTGCTCTTAAAAAAGAAGTCCAAACAGTTTTGGAAATGTCTGCCATGGCTGAATGAGCGCCATGGAATTAAGTAACGGCTTCAACTACCAACGAGAATTGGATTCAAATTAAGAAACTGAATGAAGTGAAGTTGGTGAGAGTTTGAGGTCCCAACTTGGTTGCTCATCTGTTGGCTCACTTCTCTAAATTTATGTTTAGGTGTCGTTTAAGGAAAAAAGAATCAATTCAGCAGTCAGAGTCTCAAGAAAAGTCAACTAAAATAAAGGGAAATGGTTAATTAGCAGCTGGTCACTAATTAAGGAAAGAGTTAGAATGAAAACTTGCAGCCACAGTAGCTCTCCAGGACTGGAGTTGGAGACTCCTGCTCTAGTGGATTAAAAAGTTGCCTCAATGAGATTTAGCATTGCAAAGGAGAAGTTTCACCATTATTTGTCCGTGTGTACCCAACAACCATTTAAAGTATTTGGCCTTTTTAGAGGGTTTGGATTCAGTGCTTCAGTGACTGTGTAGACTTTAGGAAGACTTCAGACAGGATCACCACTTGGGGCTGAACTGGTTCGATTAGATGACCCAGACAGCAGTGAAAGCCTCTGTACAGAAGCTCCAGAAGAGCGTCTCCTGCATCACGGTGTAGACTCTGAAGAGACGACATTCAACACCTCCGCGGTGCACTGCAAGCAGCTCTTGGAGATTGTTGCTGCCTGCCATGACAGCCCTAGCTGTAATGAATGTGGTACAACAACAACAACATTTATTTATATAGCACATTTTCATACAAACAGTAGCTCAAAGTGCTTTACATAATAAAGAATAGAAAAATAAAAGACACAATAAGAAAACAAAATAAGTCAACATTAATTAACATAGAATAATTAAGGTCCAATGGCCGGGGGGGACAGAAAAAAAAAAAACTCCAGATGGCCGGAGAAAAAAATAAAATCTGTAGGGATCCTAGACCATGAGACCGGCCAGTCCCCTCTGGGCATTCTACCTAATAGACTGGTAGACAGTAAGGTAAATGGACAGGCTGAACAAAAAGTCCTTTCATGTCAATTTTAGTAGGAGGATTACCCCTCTTGTGACTGATAGGAAGGTGGCAGACGTCTGTCTTTGATTAATACAAACCCGCAGAATGAGTGCACTACAGAGCCTTGTGTTAACAGTTTGGCTACTATACCGTGTTCTTTTTGTCTTTCAGTTCAACTTCATTTATTTTCATGTAGGGATCTTCATTTAATACAGGCTTGGAACGCGTGAAGTTTTTGGCTTTAATGCTGGACAAAACCAGAAATAATTTACATACATGAATGCACATGACAGATTAACTACACAGTAAAACAGAGCAAATTTCTCTTTGGTTAGCATACATAAATCCTGCCAGCTCATATCCATTAATTATATATTGGGGTATGTAAATGTCACTGGTGTGCCACAAAGCTGACCAGTCCTGCTTTGTTCTCCCACTCCCCATCCAAGGCAAACACAAATATCTACTCATCCAGATCTCTCATTTCCTGTGTTTTCTCCCAGACCACACTGTCTCGCCTGTAATTCGGTGCATTGATATGCCACTTTGTCCATTCCTCTGTTTTGCTTTTGTCATTTAAATAACAAATCCAAATCATATTAAGTGATATCATCTACTGTTAAATTCTGCTCCGTACTTGTAATAATTTTATTTTCATACTGTATTGAGGTTTTCTTCTGTGTATTGTATTGTATTGACCCCCCTTCTTTTTGACACCCACTGCACTACCTGGAAAGGGGGTCTTTCTTTGAACTGCCTTTCCTGAGGTTTCTTCCATTTTTCCCAACAAGTTTTTTTGGGAGTCTTTTCCTTGTCTTCTTAGAGAGTCAAGGCTGGGGGGCTGTCAAGAGGCAGAGCCTGTTAAAGCCCATTGTGGCACTTCTTGTGTGATTTTGGGCTATACAAAAATAAATTGTATTTTTATTCATGTTTTGGAGTCGAATGACTCTGGCGTAATTATGGGGAGCTTTCACAATACATTCTGATTATTAAATGTGCATTTCACACGCTTGGCCTGGTGCTCTGTGTTAATAAATTAAACTGTCTTCAATATCATGATCACTCAAGATTAGCAGTTTTTACTTCCATTAAGCAGCAACAACAAAAAGAACAACATAATTTTGAATAATATTTTAAAGAGTATGATGAAAAAATAACATTCTGTAGTGTAGTTAAAATGTGACGATTAATCTTGTCAATTACACATGTAATCTACTTTTGCTGTTCCAACGTCTTTTCTACACTGGTTGCACTTGTGTAGGAATATTTGGAAAACTTGCATATGGAAAGCCACTCAACTTCTTATTTTTCCTTTATATATTACAATTACTTATACAAAGTTTGTTCATACGTACTTTCAGCCAGCATTTATTTAATGTTGTGACTTAATATCAGAGCAGCCAATTAAGAAATAAACTTCATGTTTTCTTTTTAAACTTTATACAGGAATCGAGTATGGCTGTTCTTCTGAATGTGGTAAACAAATCCATAAAAGGAGTACACTTGGGAGCGTTCACGCAGGAGAGAAGCCGTACTGCTGTTCTGAATGTGGCAAGCAGTTTTTACATAGAAACTGCCTTCCGATCCACAAACGGAATGAAATGGCGGAGAAGGCATATTGCTGTAATGAATGTGGCAAACAGTTTTCAAGAGGAAGCAACCTTAAGAGCCACAAAAGAATTCACACAGGGGAGAAACCATTTTGTTGTTCTGAATGTGGTAAACAATTCTATCGCAAGAGTGGACTTCAGAGCCACAAAAGCATTCATATAGGAGAGAAGCCGTATGACTGTAATAAATGTGACAAACGGTTTTCACAAAGAAGGACTCTTCAGCTCCACCAAAGAATTCACACAGGAGAGAGACCCTTTTGTTGTAATAAATGTGGCAAACAGTTTTCGCAAAGAACCTACCTTCAGAGCCACCAAAGAATTCACACAGGAGAGAAGCCATATTGCTGTTCTGAATGTGGCAAACAGTTTTCACAAAGAGGCCATCTTCACACCCACAAAAGACTTCACACAGGGGAGAAGCCATATTGCTGTTCTGAATGTGGCAAAGAGTTTTCACAAAGAAGCTATCTTCAGAGTCACCAGAGAATTCACACAGGAGAGAAGTCCTATTGCTGTTCTGAATGTGGCAAACAGTTTTCGCAAAGAAGCTACCTTCAGAGTCACCAGAGAATTCACACGGGAGAGAAGCCGTATTCCTGTTCTGAATGTGGCAAACAGTTTTTACAAAGAAGGAAACTTCAGCTCCACCAAAGAATTCACACAGGAGAGAAGCCGTATTCTTGCTCTGAATGTGGCAAACAGTTTTCACAAAGGAACTACCTTCAGATCCACCAAAGAATCCACACAGGAGAGAAGCCATATAGCTGTTCTGAATGTGGCAAACGGTTTTTACGAAAAAGGAATCTTCAGGTTCACCAAAGGATTCACACAGGAGAGAGACCATTTTGCTGTAATGAATGTGGTAAACAATATCCTTCTATTGGCAGTCTGAAGAGACACTCTACACTTCACATGAGAGCAAAGCCTTGAAGGAGAACATTGTCAGGTGAAGAAGGAACAAATTTTATCCCTTTTAACTACTCAATTCTTGATAAGTACCTTTAGGTGGTGGGCTTAATTGGATGAGATCCATACCCAGTCTTATCAAGGTAACCCTACTCTTACAGTTAAAAAACAAAATCCAAGAAATTAATTCATTCTGTGCATTTGTCTCCTTGCTTAAAATGGTAACAACCCTCTGCCTCTGCTCTGTAGGACAAAGTGGGCATTGCCCGTTCTACAACGCTTGTTAAGGAAGAAGATTTAACAGACATGCAGGCATCCAGTTTCACCTCCTCCCACTTCCATTCCAAGCTAAGTGACTGAACTCCAGCTCGTACCAGGATCTACCTGGACTTCCTCTGGTAACAAAGGTGTAAATTTAATGTTGCGCTGACTCCTTTTCCAAATGTCCGTCTGCAGGATTATTAAGTCAGAAGGTGCAAAATAAACTCAAGTAGGAACAAAGCTCTAACTCAATGAATTTTGACACTGATGGACAGAGATTGCCTATGAGGACACACGGATTTACTAACTGAAAGTAACATTAATACAATTAGGTGAAGTTATGCATTCCCTTCAAACTAGTTACACTGATCCCATTCAAGATATTCTCTGGACACTCTCACTGAATTCCCTGGAGATACTCTTAGGGAGGTGGAACTCACCAAAAACCTCTGAAACCTGCTCTCTGAAAGTAATGAGCCGTTCTCCGTTTGGGGAGTAGAAAACTGGCAACCTCTTTCTCCATGGATCAAAAATTGACAGTCTTCCTGCCAAGCCAAGCTGTGGGCCATTGGGCTGAAAGGGCTAAGAAACAGCCATCACTTCAAGAAGGCAACTCCAGCATCTAAACTCTTGTGCCAGAAATAGTAACGTGTTTTATTAATTTGCCGATGACACAAAAAAGCAGCATCAGCAAACCCAATGAACTAAAGATCACACAGTAAAGAGGAGGAATGCACTACAACACAAGAAGAATTCTCCACTTGAACCTGGAGCAGCAACGACCCCACAGAACATCGGACAACATCTACAAAGAGTTGCTATCGTAAAACTGTTTATCTGTGCCACAATAAATCAGAACTCTAAATAGCAATTAAACAGCTAGCCTCTCTGCATTATATTTTTGTCAGAAACTGAAATGTTTCACTCTGTTACTAATATTCTAATGATGAATCATTCTGACCTTGAAATGCTGAGAATTTCAATGAGGGGGACAAATGTCTGCCAGCACGATCTATTCCTGCACACCACAAGCTGGATCTGCGATTCAGATTTCAATGTATTTAAATATGAACATGGGGTAAAACTGGGCAGGTCTGACCAGCTACACTGCCACCTACAGGCCTGTTCTCGATTGGCAGCATCTGTCATCATCCAAGCCAGACACTCTTATGTGTGTTTGGTGGAAGTTATTGTTTACTTTAAAACTTTACAGATGCTCAAGAATATAAATATTAGTTTCTCCTTTGGAACAAATAATAACTTTAGTAATAACGTATTGTACATTTTAAATGCAAAACAAGGTGTTTTCTACAGAGTAATCAACAAAAACAGTAAAGATATACAATAGCTTCTTGGATATTATCATTGATTAGTATTACAATAAATTCTAATAAAACAAGTATACTAAATGGAAAACCAACCTGGGCATTTTCAAACAAAATTTAAACACTGAAGAGCAAAACAAACGTTCATCACTTATCAGGAACAGGCTCATGTTGGTTTTCTTTTTTACTTAAAAACCTCACTCATAAAGATGGCATGAGAACAACCAGAACTTATTTACATCTACAGTCGTGGTCCAAAGTTCCGAGAATGACACAAGTATCAATTTTCACAAAGTATGCCTCTTCCAGGTCCTTGGATCTTTTTGTCAGATGTTTCTATGGTATACAGAAGTAGAATTACAAGCATTTCTTAAGTTTCAAAGGCTTTTATTTACAATTGCATTAAGTGTATGCAATATTTTGCCCTGGCATGCTGTCTGTCAAAATCAACTTCTGGGCTGATGGCAGCCGCCCATTCTTGCATAATCAATGCTTGGAGTTTGTCAGAATTGGTGGGTTTTTGTTTGCCCTCCCGCCTCCTGAGGATTGACCACAAATTCTCAATTGGAAGTTTCCTGGCCATGGACCCAAAATTGTGATGTTTTGTTTCCCGAGCCATTTAGTTCTCACTTTTGCCATATGCCTCGGCGCTCCATCATGCTGGATTGTTCATTGTTGGTCACCAAACTGTTCTTGGATGGTTGGGAGAAGTTGCTGTAGGAGGATGTTTTGGTGCCATTCTTTATTCATGGTTTGAGATCAGGGGGCGTCACCAGTGCAGAGCTTGCTCAGGAATGGCAGAAGGCTGGTGTGAGTGAGGTGAAGACTTTTGGAGGATGGCCTGGTGGATGTCAAGAAGCCACTTCTCTCCAAGAAAAACATCAGGGACAGACTGATATTCTGGGATTGGACTGCTGGGGTCAAGTCATTTTCTCTGATGAATCCCCTTTCTGATTGTTTTGGGCATCTGAAAAAAATAAAAGGTGAGCGGCGCTACCATCAGTCCTATGTCAGGCCAACACTAAAGCATCCTGAGACCATTATTGTCATCCAAGGCAGTGGGCTCACTCACCAGTTGGCCTAAGAACACAGCCATGAGTAAAGAATAGAACCAAAACATGACCCTCCAAGAAGACATACACAAGGTACCCTAGTCGAATGGTTTACAATAGCATACATAGCTCTATATGGTATGACCGTTTTGCTGTATTGGAATTCAAAGTTTAGTACAGAACTTGTAAAGAAGATGTCAGAGCTGTGGACATTTGATCAATTAGAGACAGAGTCACTCTGGAGCAACTCTTGCGTACGAGGGTCTTGTTCAATGGCAGGGTAGTTGTGCTTGGACTGGGTTTGTACCCTGGACTCTTTTATTCATAGTGTTTTACCTTTTAAAGCTACAACCACTAAAGGACAAAACACAGCAGCGTTATTTTGACTAGACTGCTTATCTGGACAAATTGGTATCCGAGTTCCTTCACACGTACACCGTTCCTCTCAAATGGGACAGTGTGTATACGTGCTTTTGTAATACTCTGGCAATTGTAAAGTGTGATGCTGAGGTGTCACCCGTTGCATGGCTGCACTTGGATTTAGGTGATTTGTTGTATGGTGGGTGCAGCAATGTGTTGTAATCAGTGCACAATCCCAACCTCCTCCACCTGGCAAAAGTTGCCATGCTGACACCTGCCATGTGGCCAAATACTGTGTTGTCAGCCAGAAATCCGTCCTGAATTTCACCAAGTCTTATGGCGTTGTCAGCAGTGACCATGTTAACAAAGGCAGTTTCCTGTGAATCATTAAAAATTCTGCCTCTGTCCCCCTGTGCAGGGCAACCTTTGGATCATCCATTATCCAAACCGCTATATCCTAACTACAGGGTAACGGGGGTCTGCTGGAGCCCCACACACAGGGGGCAATGCAGGAAACAAACCCCGGGCAGAGCGCCAGCCCACCGCAGGGCAACCTTTGAATCCTAAGGGACAAAATCAATACTCAATGTATGTCAAGGGGCTGTGCTGTATATATGTAGTGCATATTGTAATGAGCAGTGCTGACACCGCAGAAGACCACCTCCTACCTGCTAGTTTGGTGGAATATCTCCATGACTGATACAGCTGTGGGAAAAATGTGATCACAAAACTCACGGCAGCACTAAAGCAGAAACTGATCATAGGATGGCATTTCTAGCACAGAACCTGCAAAGAGCATACTGGTGAATTTTAAGTGATAAAAGGAAATTTGAAAACCTCCAGTTTAGAACACACAATGAGGGAAAAAAAATCAATTTTCAATAACAATTGACAAGAAACAGTTCTGCGTTAATTATATTTAGCAACACTATTTTTGAGAAGGAAGAAAAATGTATAGGTGTAAGTTATTTACAGTAGATATTTGTAATATCCCAAGTATTTATATATTTTTTTATTCATGTTTACTGTTCAACATTGAGCTGATCACACAAGCAGTCACACAATATAAGAAGAAAATACAGTCATATGAAAAAGTTTGGGAACCCCTCTTAATTCTTTGGATTTTCGTTTCTCATTGGCTGAGATTTCAAAGTAGCAACTTCCTTTTAATATATGACATTCCTTATGGAAACAGTAGGATTTCAGCAGTGACATTAAGTTTATTGGATTAACAGAAAATGTGCAATATTCATCATAACACAATTAGACAGGTGAATAAATTTGGGCACCTAAACCGAGATATGACATCAATACTTAGTTGAGCCTCCTTTTCAAATATAACAGCCTGTAGACGCCTCCTATAGCCTTTGAGGAGTGTCTGGATTCTGGATGGAGGTATTGTTGACCATTCTTCCATACAAAATCTCTCCAGTTCAGTTACATTTGACGGCTGCCGAGCATGGACAGCCTGCTTCAAATCATCCCATAGATATTCGATGATATTCAAGTCAGGGGACTGTGACAGCCATTACAGAACATTGTACTTCTCCCTCTGCATGAATGCCTTTGTAGATTTCAAACTGTGTTTTGGGTCATTGTCTTATTGGAATATCCAACCCCTGCATAACTTTAACTTTGTGACTGATGCTTGAACGTTATCCTGAAGCATTTATTGATATTGGGTTAAATTCATCTGACCCTCAACTTTAACAAGGGCCCCTGTCAGTGAACTAGCCACACAGCCCCACAGCATGATGGAACCTCCACCAAATTTGACAGGAGGTAGCAGGGGTTTTTCTTGGTATACGGTATTCTTCTTCCGCCATGCAAAGCGCAGTTTCAACAGCTTTTTGTTATGTCCAAATAACTCAATTTTTGTCTCATCAGTCCAAAGCACTTTGTTCCAAAATACAATACAATACAATACAATACAATACAGTTTATTTTTGTATAGCCCAAAATCACACAGGAAGTGCCGCAATGGGCTTTAACAGGCCCTGCCTCTTGACAGCCCCCCAGCCTTGACTCTCTTAGAAGACAAGGAAAAACTCCCAAAAAAACCTTGTAGGGAAAAATGGAAGAAACCTTGGGAAAGGCAGTTCAAAGAGAGACCCCTTTCCAGGTAGGTTGGGCGTGCAGTGGGTGTCAAAAGAAGGGGTTCAATACAATACAATACACAGAACAGAACAAATCCTTAATACAGCATAATAATAAAAATTGTAGAAGTATGGAGCAGAATTTAACAGTAGATGATATCACATAATAAGATTTTGATATTTTTAGAGTGCTGGAGACCTCATCCGTCAAGCTGCCTCCCCATTTGGCCATTCCACGGCTGAAACGTTGCTCGGCCAGCCAATCCGATGAAAGGGCCCCTCTTTCCCATGATTCCTGTGATCCTCCACCAGGGATGACTTTACCATCGGCAGGCAAACAACTTGGCAGGTGGGCCGTGGCACCAATTGCCACATTTGAGTACCGAGAACAGAAACAGAATAGGTGAGGGTTAGTATTCAATTATACTTATCATGTTACTTATGTTTTAGTGCTAATGACTAACAACAGAGATGCAGTATGTACAGTTAATCAGCAGCTCTAGTCAGGATATGCTAAACTGAAGTAAATGAATCTGGATTGTCTAAATGAGCATCTGCATACAACTAGTGACTCTGTTTGTGGCGTGAGTGCAGAAAGGGCTTCTTTCTCATAACCCTGCCATACAGATGTTCTTTGTGCAAATTGCGCTGAATTGTAGAATGATGTACAGATACACCATCTGCAGCAAGATGTTCTTGCAGGTCTTTAGAGGTGATCTGTGGGTTGTCTGTAACCATTCTCACAATCCTGCTTGTGCATATGCCGCTCCTGTATTTTTCTTGGCCTGCCAGACCTGCTGGGTTTAACAGGAACTGTGCCTGTCCATCCATCCATCCTCTTCCGCTTATCCGAGGTGGGGTCGCGGGAGCAGCAGCTTAAGCAGAGAGGCCCAGACTTCCCTCTCCCCGGCCACTTCTTCCAGCTCTTCCGGGAGAATCCCAAGGCGTTCCCAGGCCAGCCGGGAGACATAGTCCCTCCAGCGTGTCCTGGGTCTTCCCCGGGGCCTCCTCCCGGTTGGACGTGCCCGGAACACCTCACCAGGGAGGCGTCCAGGAGGCATCCTGATCAGATGCCCGAGCCACCTCATCTGACTCCTCTCGATGCGGAGGAGCAGTGGCTCTACTCTGAGCCCCTCCCGGATGACTGAGCTTCTCACCCTATCTTTAAGGGAAAGCCCAGACACCCTGCGGAGGAAACTCATTTCAGCCGCTTGTATTCGCGATCTCGTTCTTTCGGTCACTACCCATAGCTCATGACCATAGGTGAGGGTAGGAGCGTAGATCGACTGGTAAATTGAGAGCTTTGCCTTACGGCTCAGCTCCTTCTTCACCACGACAGACCGATGCAGAGCCCGCATCACTGCGGATGCCGCACCGATCCGCCTGTCGATCTCACGCTCCATTCTTCCCTCACTCGTGAACAAGACCCCGAGATACTTGAACTCCTCCACTTGGGGCAGGATCTCTCCCCCAACCCTGAGAGGGCACTCCACCCTTTTCCGGCTGAGGACCATGCTCTCGGATTTGGAGGTGCTGATTCTCATCCCAGCCGCTTCACACTCAGCTGCGAACCGCTCCAGAGAGAGCTGAAGATCACGGCCTGATGAAGCAAACAGGACAACATCATCTGCAAAAAGCAGTGACCCAATCCTGAGTCCACCAAACCGGACCCCTTCAACACCCTGGCTGCGCCTAGAAATTCTGTCCATAAAAGTTATGAACACAATCGGTGACAAAGGGCAGCCCTGGCGGAGTCCAACTCTCACTGGAAACGGGCTCGACTTACTGCCGGCAATGCGGACCAAGCTCTGACACCGGTTGTACAGAGACCGAACAGCTCTTATCAGGGGGTCCGGTACCCCATACTCCTGGAGCACCCCCCACAGGATTCCCCGAGGGACACGGTCGAATGCCTTTTCCAAGTCCACAAAACACATGTAGACCGGTCGGGCAAACTCCCATGCACCCTCCAGGACTCTGCTAAGGGTGAAGAGCTGGTCCACTGTTCCGCGACCAGGACGAAAACCACACTGTTCCTCCTGAATCCGAGGTTCGACTATCCGACGGACCCTCCTCTCCAGAACCCCCGAATAGACTTTTCCAGGGAGGCTGAGGAGTGTGATCCCTCTATAGTTGGAACACACCCTCTGGTCCCCCTTTTTAAAGAGGGGGACCACCACCCCGGTTTGCCAATCCAAAGGCACTGTCCCCGATGTCCATGCGATGTTGCAGAGACGTGTCAACCAAGACAGTCCTACAACATCCAGAGCCTTAAGGAACTCCGGGCGTATCTCATCCACCCCCGGGGCCCTGCCACCAAGGAGTTTTTTGACCACCTCGGTGACTTCAGTCCCAGAGATGGAAGAGCCCACCTCAGAGTCCCCAGGCTCTGCTTCCTCATTGGAAGGCATGTTAGTGGGATTGAGGAGGTCTTCGAAGTACTCCTCCCACCGACCCACAACGTCCCGAGTCGAGGTCAGCAGCACACCATCCCCACCATATACGGTGTTGACACTGCACTGCTTCCCCCTCCTGAGACGCCGGACGGTGGACCAGAATCTCCTCGAAGCCGTCCGAAAGTCGTTCTCCATGGCCTCTCCAAACTCCTCCCATGCCCGAGTTTTTGCCTCAGCAACAACCGAAGCCGCGTTCCGCTTGGTCTGTCGGTACCTATCAGCTGCCTCCAGAGACCCACAGGACAAAAAAGTCCTATAGGACTCCTTCTTCAGCTTGACGGCATCCCTCACTGCCGGTGTCCACCAACGGGTTCGGGGATTGCCGCCACGACTGGCACCGACCACCTTGCGGCCACAGCTCCGGTCAGCCGCCTCAACAATAGAGGCACGGAACATGGCCCATTCGGACTCAATGTCCCCCACCTCCCTCGGGACGTGGTTGAAGTTCTGCCGGAGGTGGGAGTTGAAGCTACTTCTGACAGGGGACTCTGCCAGCCGTTCCCAGCAGACCCTCACAACACGTTTGGGCCTACCAGGTCTGACCGGCATCTTCCCCCACCATCGAAGCCAACTCACCACCAGGTGGTGATCAGTTGACAGCTCCGCCCCTCTCTTCACCCGAGTGTCCAAGACATATGGCCGCAAGTCCGACGACACGACCACAAAGTCGATCATCGACCTGAGGCCTAGGGTGTCCTGGTGCCAAGTGCACATATGAACACCCTTATGCTTGAACATGGTGTTCGTTATGGACAATCCATGACGAGCACAGAAGTCCAATAACAAAACACCGCTCGGGTTCAGATCGGGGGGGCCATTCCTCCCAATCACGCCCTTCCAGGTCTCACTGTCATTGCCCACGTGAGCATTGAAGTCTCCCAGCAAAACGAGGGAATCCCCAGAAGGTATGCCCTCTAGCAACCCCTCCAGAGACTCCAAAAAGGGTGGATACTCCAAACTGCTGTTCGGCGCATACGCACAAACAACAGTCAGGACCCTTCCCCCCACCCGAAGGCGGAGGGAGGCCACCCTCTCGTCCACTGGGGTAAACCCCAATGCACAGGCTCCGAGTCGGGGGGCAATAAGTATGCCCACACCTGCTCGGCGCCTCTCACCGGGGTCAACTCCAGAGAGGTAGTGTGCCTGTGGCCTTCCATTTCCTGATTCCATTCCTTACAGTTGAAACTGACAGTTTAAACCTCTAAAATAGCTTTTTGTAGCCTTCCCCTAAACCATGATACTGAACAATCTTTGTTTTCAGATCTTTTGAGAGTTGCTTTGAGGATCCCATGCTGTCTGTCACTCTTCAGAGGAGAGTCAAAGGGAAGCACAACTTGCAATTGACCACCTTAAATACCTTTTCTCATGATTGGACACTCCTGTCTATGAAGTTCAAGGCTTAATGAGCTAATCCAACCAAGTAATCAGTATTGAGCAGTGACAGGCATTCAAATCAGCCAAATTACAAGGGGACACACATTTGTGCACAGCCAGTTTTTCACATTTGATTTAATTTCATACAACTAAATACTGCTTCACTAAAAATCTTTGTTCGGAAAACACCCCAGTACTCAGATTTTCTAGGAAATGAAAGACATACCATTGTTATCTTTTATGTTGAAAGTCAATTATTATGCCGGCTGAGAGGGGTTCCCAAACTTTTTCATATGACTGTATTTTCAGCGGCAAACAGTGTCTCACCCTGTTTATCTCTATAATTTTATGAACTTTTAAGAGCTTATTTATTTATTTATTGATATTGTGATATAGTATTGGTATAGTCAGGATTGTAGAAAATTTTGTGATGTCAGTTTGAGGTCATCTCACCCAATCCTAGTGAGCAAACAGAATAGTTAGTTTTCACTTCATTAATAGTACCAGTTAAACTTTGCAAACTAGACCAGTTGGTCTTAAACTTGTTTTCCTCGCGACCAAATTTTGGTTATCATTTGTCTTTGTGACTCATAACCACAGTGAAACAACGGCTGATAATCATGCCGTTCTGTTCCCCTTGGAGAATCCCTTTATGGGTGTGTCCATTGGTGGAGAATTTCCACCAACCATCATCAGTGGGTGGGGTTTCAACAGCGTCATTGGAGAGGGTGGGGATTGCATCAGCCATTCAAGCAGCAACCCATTGACCCATTTGTGAGCCACTCTCATTCACTTTAACTGTAATTCATGACTCAGTGTGAACGAGTTAGAGATATCTGGTGACCCAAAATGGGTCGTGAGCCATAGTTTAGGAGACACTGCACTAGACAGTCATTCACTAATGGACTCCAGAGCAGCAGGCACATTTATTTCCACCAAACTAGTAGCAAACCTGCCATTAAAAACCTTTACATTCTGCACATAAACCACATATAATATCTGTTGAGGGCAAATCTTTGGAAACAAATAACACGTTTTGTAAAATAGGTGAACATCATTTTGGGGGAAAATGTGTTTCTTTTTAATTCCATGTCAATACTTTCAGGTTATTTTAGGGGATCGATGGCTACAAGAAGATGACCTCATCATCGTCTGGCAGCTACAACCATAAAACAGTGGGATTCTTTCTGTATGAACAAATATTCAACACCTTCTGTATCACACTGTTGGACAATGGAGTCTTTACTTACTTAATGATATAAAGGTGCATCTCAATAAATTAGAATATCATCAAAAAGTTCATTTATTTCAGTAATTTGATTCAAAAAGTGATACTCATATTATATAGGATTCATTACACACAAAGTGATATATTCAAGTGTTTATTTCTTTTCATTTTGCTGATTATAGCTTACAGGTAATGAAAACTCAGAATTCAGAAAGTTACAATATTACTTAAGACCAATAAAAGCAAATGATGTTTAATACAGAAATGTTGTCCTACTGACAAGTCTGTCCATAGGCACTCAATACTTGGTCGGGGCTCCTTTTGCATCAATGCAACGTGGCATGGAGGCGATCAGCCTTCAGCTCGTCTGCATTGTTGGCTCTGCAGTCTCTCCTGATAGATTCTCAATGGGGTTTAGGTCAGGAGAGTTTGCTGGTCAATCAAGCACAGTGATACACAACATGGTCATTAAACCAGGTATTGGGACTTTTGGCAGTGTGGGCAGGTGCCAAGTCCTACTGGAAAATGAAATCAGCATCTCCATAAAGTTTGTCAGCAGAGGGAAGCATGAAGTGCTCTCAAATGTCCTGGTAGATGGCTGCATTGGCTTTGGACTGACTTGATAAAACACAGTGGACCAACACCAGCAGATGACATGGCTCCCCAAATCATCACTGACAGTGGACAATTCACACTGGACCTCAAGCAACTTGGATTCTGTGCCTCTCCACTCTTCCTCCAGACTCTGGGACTTTGATGTCCAAATGGAATGCAAAATTGACTTTCATCTGAAAAGAGGACTTTGGGCCACTGAGCTGTTAACAGTCCAGTCCGTTTTCTCCTTAGCCCCGGTGAGACGCTTCTGACTTCTCTCTGGTTCAGGAGTGGCTTGACACAAGGAATGCTGTGACATTTGTGGCCCACGTCACGGATACACAAGTCTGTGTGTGGTGGCTCTTGAAGCACTGACTCCAGCCACAGTCCACTCCTTGGGAATCTCCCTTGAATTCTTGAATGGATTGTCAAGGCTGTGCTCATCCCTGTTGCTTGTGCACCTTTTTCTGCTGCCAAAATTTTTCCTTCCACTCCACTTTACATTAATCTGCTTGGACACAGCACTCTGTGAACAGCCATCTTCTTTAGCAGTGACCTTTTGTGGTGTCCCCTCCTTGTGGAGTGAGGGTCTCAATGACTGTCTTCTGGACAACAATCAAGTCAGCAGTCATTAGGAGTAGTAAGCAATGCCCTATGATTTGGCAAATTCACCAGCTCTATTGGAAAACTTTAAATGATACATTCAGAGGTTCATTACGACATACTGTTTAGATTTACATATATATATTCTGTGGTATAGCGGGTCTGCGGCTTCCGAAAAAAAGGGTTGTGTTTTTAAATCCTTATAGCCGTGTTGTTCTCCGTGGGCGCAATTGCACGACCGCGGGGAGTTAATGAGGTGATTGGAGCGAGTTGCACCTACATGTGTGGGTGCGGTCGTTCTTGTTTGCCTCATTGGCTTCCTGCAGTCGTAGGTCACACTGAATCAGACTGAGAGACCATTTCAAGGCTTGGGCACCCTCTGCAGGTGTTTTGGGTTAATTAGCTGAGCAGAGTGGGACACCAGGAGTCTTCAATTTTCTAATTTTCTGAGATACTCAATTTTGGGTTTTCATTACCTGTAGGCCAACATCAGCAAAATGAAAAGAAATAAACGCTTGAAATATATCACTCTGTGTGTAATGGATCAATATAATATAGTAGTTTCACTTTTTGAATTGAATTATTGAAATAAATGAACTTTTTGATGATATTCTAATTTATTGAGATGCACCTGTATTTAATAAATGAAATGATCTACAGAACTTTCCCCACACTGTACAATTGACTTACTCCCTGGTGCATCTTAACCTAAAAGAAAACGTTTTGTCCTTTCACACCCAGAAAGTCTTGCCTTGAATGAACATATCTACAAAAATGTAACAGCAGGTTTAATTTGATAGTCTCCTTGGGGTGGGCTTATTGTTTGTGTTTTGGGGACTTAAATAAGGTCAGTATATAAAAAAACAATAATCCCCTCCCTCTCACTTTTTCAATGTTGACTCAAGAGATCAAGTCTACCATTTTTACCGAGTGCCTTGAATTTAATCGGAATTAACTTTGTGTCTCTTGCACTTGCGGGGGTGGGGGGGTATGGGATTTGAACGCATGCTAAGGAGATGCGGACGGATCAGCTGCTGGCTTGCTGCTGCCGAGCTGCGTGTTCTGCTTGTCGCACTGCGTGTCAATCATTTAAAAGCCTGTGCAGCAGCTGTCCTTTTGTCTCACTGCTTTGTCTTGTGGGACATCAAAAGTGTCTTCCGAGAAGATCACGTCTCAACCCAAGATTTTTTCATTATAATAGAGAGACATGAGAAGGAGATGAGTGGGATGCAGCCTTTACTACATCTGTTGGTCATTAGGAGTATTAAGCAATGCCCTATGATTTGGCAAATTCACCAGCTCTATTGCAAAACGTTGTGAACGATACATTCAGAGGTTCATTAGGACGTACAGTTTAGGTTTACATAGATATAGTCATCTTCCATAATGGTACTGACAATCGCATGAAACATGTATGAGAAGTCCAAAGTAGACTTAAAGCCAGTAAACCTTGTCACACTAGATGAGTGCGAAGATGTTTTCACACTTGTCCATTTCCTTTGTTCCAAAGCAGAAGAAAACTATGAAGGAGGCTCAACAACAGTCATGTTTGTGCACCGTTGCATCTTCCATTATTAGCTGGTTCATTTACCACACACGACCTCAAAACTTCCATTGAACAAGTGGAATGCTACTTGAAAATCATGTACTACCAAGTATGGTTAGAAAAAAGGACACACTGGAAATTGGCGAGTGTAAAAAAGACGACAAACTCTGAGGCGCTTCACTTTCATGACAGGAGACACGTATGAGAGCAGTTCAGTTTACCTGTATGAAGCTGCATGCTTATTCTCCAGTACCCACCATATTAGTCGTGCAGGGTGACACGAAATGTTCAATAACAGGCTTGGAGCTGGGAATGCAACGAACCAGATTGTGGTCAGATTTGACTTAAAGGTGCCAGCAGTTTACACTCGAATGCATCTTTAACATTTGAGTACAGCAGGTCCAGCTCATTTCTTCAAGTGGAACCGGTCGCAAACTGGTAGAAATTTGACATTGTTCCTTCCAAAGTCACCACATATTACAAATGCAGAGTTGGAGTGTGTCATCATTGAAGTGTTGGTGATGGAATGAATCCCTTCTGTTGCAAAGTCCCTATGTGCAGAGGGAGGATTATAGACATTAATAAGGATGATGGAATTTATGTCGCTGGGCAAATAACGTGGACAAATTTCTGACGGTCAGAAATCCAAAATCAGAATTACAAACTGTAGTTTCAACTGTAATCTTCTCCCTTTAATGCTTTTCCTCATTCACATAGATGACCCCTCCTGTCTTTTTTTCCCCAAAATGCACTGGGACTCTATCAGATCAAAGAAGATGAAATTGTCATATATACCCGCTTTCAGCCAGCTCTCTGTAAACACAAAACGCCACAATACTTGCACACTCCATGACCAGCTATAAGCGCAGACATCTTATTTGACAGAAATCACAATCGATTTCCCATTACAGTAGATGGTAGAGTGGGCGGCATGGTGGTGCAGTGGGTAGCGCTGCTGCCTCACAGTAAGGAGACCTGGGCTCACTTCCCGGGTCCTCCCACAGTCCAAGGACATGCAGGTTATGTGCATTGGTGATCCTAAATTGTCCCGTGTGGGGGGGGGGGGTGCCTTGCACTGCCCTGCCCTGGATTTGTTCCGGCCTTGCACCCTGTGTTGGCTGGGATTGGCTCCAGCAGACCCCCCATGACCCTGTAGTTAGGATATAGCAGATTGGACAATGGATGGATCGATGGATAGATGATAGAGCAGTTCTAAACCCTTTTCACTTTGCTTTTACTCTCCATCATGCACGTCACCCTCTCTGTCTGTTTACCGTAAATAGCAGGGAAATCTGCCACCAAAAAGGCTCTCCTTGCAGGGTTTCTTCCTAAAAACCCACGCCCATTTCCCACCAGTCTGTGAACTTTAAATAGTCGGTGTGTTCCACACACACAAAATTTACTATTCAAATGCATAAAACCACCAAAAGGCAGGGAGACAGAAAAAAAACGGAACAAAAGACTTAATACTGAGTGAAAATGAAAAAAATAAATGAATAAATTGCTGTAATCAATTCAGGAGCTCTGTAACACGTGGTAACAGAACTCTTTCACGGCAGGTGTTGACTTTTATCGAAATTCACTGGTAGAGGATGGTCAGCTGTAAACTGCGAGAAAACTGGCCGTTCCATTTTAGTTTGACTCTCTTTGCTAGAAGGAAAGTTAGCTTCCTTGATTTGATCTCGATTCCCTACACGTGCAGGAGTAGCAAAGAGCAAACAGCCTCTGAAATGGCTTCGACATCTGGCGAAGAGACCAAAGCGAATGTGCAAAGCAAAATACTCCGTGGACAATGTTTTACATATTATCGCTGAATCGATTTTTGGAGGTTGAAACCAAAAGTGTGGTACCAGCATTCGCTGATCAGTCCCCAGCTGATTGTGGTGCCGAAAACGTTTGTGTAGCTGATGTTCCTGGGAGGATCGCGGCTTATGATGACGAGACGCACAAACCAGATTGCATCACACTGTGACTGCCACCTGAGACATGAAGACAGCCAGGCACCTAGCCCGCTATGCATTTCTGCTGGCCATCGAGCTGCCCCTCTGCTCAGCTGTTGCTGCCAGAAATGGCGAACAGGCACCGACAAGCAGCCATAGCAGGCAGGTACAGATGTTTAATGTTGATTTATGTGGGAAACCATTCCTTTGAGTGCTTCTCATAAAGCCATTTTTTTTTTGTTTAGAAAAACTAGGGACTTCACCCCTGCTTGCTTCATTTGTCAAACCCCCCGACACGCTACGAGCCATCAACTTCACGTCTCTGCCGCTCGCGTATGTGGATTTCACTTTCACCAAACAACAAATCTTTTAATTCTCGTGGATAAGCCTCTTCATTGGGAGGCAACAGTTCTTTTCTCTGATGGCAACACCAATTAGATGATCTACAAGTCTCCGACTTAAAGTTTAAAGCCAAACAATATCTCCATACTTCTGTCATATCACCTATGTCCACATATTCGATCTCTTTTTGATTTTACCTTTTCGTCAATATTGCATTGAATTTTGATTCCATGTTTGGAATTACATCGTGACAACTCAATGTATAACTGCCCGTGAGTGAATATTGTTTCTTTCTCTCTACACGAACTGCATCTGACAATAGCATTCAAATGAGAAATGATTGAACCGTGTGTGTGGTTGTGTGGGCAGGACTTTTCCAAACCTCTTTGCATAAACTCTTGTCTCGTGGGGCTTGAAATTTTCTCTCACGGAGGTTTCACTTTCATCAAACAACAAATCTTTTAATTCTCGTGGATAGGCCTCCTCATTCAGAAAAAACACTACTTTTCCCTCATGGCAACACAAATTAGACGATCTACAAGTCTCCTACTTAAAGTTTAAATCCGAACAATATATTTGATCTCTTTTCGCTGTTCTATTATTTCACCGGGTAATAATTTCCGTTTATTTGCGTTAATGTGATCTTTACTATCATTTTTTTGAGACCTTCAAATTTTCGTACTAACATTATCTCTAACCTTCTCTGCATGTGTATCGCGCCAACGTTTTTGAATTCTTTATGATGTTGTACTTTGTCACCTATTCTTTGTCTTTTATTTCCGGTCCCCGGTGTGGTTAAATCTCTTGGCACAAAGTCTCATCTCGCGGCAAATGAAGGTGTCTCTCTGAGAAAATCACGTCTCATCTCTCTTCCCAAGATTGTTTTATTATGATAGAGAGAAATATTGAGCCCTCAAAGAGTTAATGATTAATATGGACATTATACTGAGCTTAGCGACAGATGAGACCGGCAGACAGACAGACAGACACACACACACACAGACAACTGTAGGAGGTACTTGGCCCCACATGTTTGAGAAATGCTTCTGTCTGCTATGGTTACTTTCTGTCATATTTCATGATTGCATCACTACATGGCATAAGATATGTGTTGTGATCCACGTGTATACTATGTGTTAAAGCACTGCAACCATGTTCTGGCATGGCATTTGAATTTCCAATAAGACCGTGTTAACTTCCGTTCATTATTCATTTGGACATTCAGCCTTATCCGTACTTCTGGAATGGTGTCAAGTGTCGTTAGGCACATTTACTGGTTTGGGTGTTTTGAGTAACAAAATCGGTATCAACTGTGGTGCTTCATTATCGACTCTCCTAATTGACAGCCCTTTTAACGTTCTTTTTATTGCATTTACTTTGAATGTATATTTTGCAATTCACACAGCAGCTAATTCTTTTAATCTTACTTCAACTCCGACACCACTGAAACTGCACAACAGCACACACAGCATCTCCGACAACACAACATTCACATTTACAATTAGTCCACAGATGTCTTCATATACAGTACCAAGGTAGAATCTGAGTTTACAGAAAGGTTTTTCCTTGCAACGGGTTATGTTTATTTTAAACATGTGTAATGTGCTCTCCATCCACATATTTATATGTTTAATAAGTGTCTTTTCAGAAGACCTTGGCTGTAGACAGTGTCACGCACAGGCAGGCACATGGGAGCCAGCTTATTGGCTGCCGAGCCAGGGGTTGGCACTGTTTTCTGATGTTTTCCCTCTGCAGACCGGGTGATTGACAGCCCTGCCATCACGGATTTCATCTGCATTTTCCGTCCTCCTGGACCCACCTCATCCTACCATCTTCCATCATAAACCAGCAAACTGGTTACCTACTTTGTGTTTGTAACGATAGCCCCCACAACTTAACTGCGTGTTGATCTCCTCAAAAACTGTCAAATTATATGGGGGTTACCAAGGTGATACCCCAACTGTTTATCCGTGTCCTCTGTGTCATTTTACAATATTTTGACATAATCAAAACTATGGTGCCTGTTGGGCCAGTTTGATGAGCACACCTCTGCTCTTTACAGTTCGAAGTCTCCATCCCCATTTTGAGCACCGTCTTCAAGAGGCGTTGGATTGGTTTAGAAATGTGACAGTCGGTGAGCTGTGTAATTGTGTGTAATCACAAATGGATGTTTCCAGATGTATATATGTCTGGTGCAGCGAGACTATCACCATGAGAACTTCACCTCAATTTAGTTTATCTCAAATCGCACATCTCCCGTCTTAAATCTTGTAAATATCTGTTAATTTTTTTTTTAAATGCTTGATTTGATTAGCATTTACTGTGTATGACAAAGCTAGTGTGCGCATTGAACAGATGTCCATCTACACACATCAATTTCATGGTGTAAGATTAGGGGGGTCTGACTGCTGGATTTACAAGGCAGTGCTAATTGTATCTCAGCACTTCTGTATGTGTTTTAATGAACCTGATCACAAGTGGATTTACACCCTTTAATATCTCTCTATTATACAAAAAAAATCCTGCAACAAGACTTTTTAAAAGAGATTTTTTCAAGTCCCGCGAAATGACACTTTGGCCCTGAGATTTTTTCAAGTCCCGCCCTCCTCTCAACCATATTCAACCACGCACACGACCCTCTCACCTCTCATTCGTGTGAATGCTTTTGACAGACACAGTTCCTGCTTTCACAGCTCTCAAGTTTTAACGTTTTTCTCACTTTAAGTTCCCAATTAAAGAAGACGTATTATGTTGAAATCTTATTGAAGAATTTCATCACGAAGGGTTATCAACAGTAAAAATGAGTACACGGGGAATCCTAGCACAGAGAAACGATGAAGTCAAACAAATTAACGGCAAAAATGTTGATCTGTTACAAATTGTTTAAATGCGTTATCAATAGACTATGCTGAAACAGTTGGTGGTGGTGGTGCAGAAGATGAAAACATCAACTTACAATATCACGAAGAATATCTACAACCGTTAACACCGTCTGGTCTTCCAACGGCCGAATTACTGTAGAAAGAAGGATGTATCCATATGTATGCAGTAGTACATCTACCGCGGATAACATTACACACCAAAGGAGATCTTGATATGCCATTCGTATTAAAACGTTTACAGTTTCACGTTAGAATAGCTTTTGCTAGGACAATTAACAAATCTCAGAGACAAACATTCAAAAAAGTCATTTTATTTAATAAAGAGAAACAAAATTCACTCACTGGCAGTTATACGTTGCGTTGTCACGATGAAAGTCCAAACACAATCAAATTCAATGCGATATTGACGAAAAATTTAATTCAAAAAATTGTTTCTACTGAACGCAACATGAAACAATTTACTTTCAAATTAGTACATTTTACTATGGTTAATTACACGCTGTAATGTAAAATAGTTCTATTATGCATATGTAACCATTCCCATGAAAATAACAATCTAACAATCTGTTTAAATTGTACAACCGCATCCCCATACGCAAGCAGCAGAACCACAAAGAGGCTATTGTGTAGCACAGGCCTGGGAATGGGTGAGCAGGGGGGCAAGCCCCTTAGTAGTTTATATTGCCAAAAGTAATGATGCCTGCCTTTCCACATACATGAACTTTAATGACATCCTATTCTTAATATGGAGTTGTCCCATCCTTTGCAGCTATGACAGCTTCAACTCCTCTTGGAAGGCTTTCCACAAGGTGTAAAAGTGAGTGTGTTGATGGAGATTTGTGACCAGGAGAGCATTTGTGAGGTCAGGCACAGATGTTGGGGCGAGAAGGCCTGGTTCGTTCGCAGTCTCCACTCTAATTCATCCCAAAGGTGTTGAGGTCAGGGCTATGTGCAAGCCGGCTCCACACCAAACTCACTCCTCCATTTCTTTACAGACCTTGCTTTGTGCACTGGTATGTGCCCAGTCATGTTGCCATCCCCAAACGGTTCCCACAAAGTTGGGAGCATGAAATTGTCCAAAATGGCTTTGTATGCTGAAGCATTAAGATTTCTTTTCACAGGCCCAACCCCTGAAAACAACCCCACACCATAATCCTCCCTCAACCAAACTTTACACAATGTATTCAGATGAGTACTGTTCTCTTGGCCAGACTTGTCCACCGGATTGCGTGATTCGTCACTCCAGAGGACATGTCTGCACTGCTCCAGAGGCTAGTGGCGGGCTTTACACCACTGCATGCGACACTTTGCGTTACAGTAGGTGATGCTAGGCTTGGCTGCAGCTGCTCGGCCATGGAGACCCATTCCATGAAGCTCTCTTTCTGTGCTGCACTGTTCTTGAGCTTTTGGAGGTCTGCAACTATTGACTCTGCAGAAAGTTGGTGACTTCTGCACACCTCAGCATGCGCTGTCCCCCACTCTATGATTTGACCACTTTGTGGACGAGTTGCTGTTGTTTCCAATTGCTTCCACTTTGTTACAATACCACTAACATTTGACCGTGGAATATTTAGTTTAGAGGAAATTTCACGAATGGACGTCCTGCACAAGAGGCATCCTATCACAGTACCAGGCCTGAATTCACTGAGCTCCTGAGAGCGACCCATTCTGTCACAAATGTTTGTGGAAGCCAGCAGTCTGCATGCCGAGGGGCTCAATGTCATACACCTGTGGCCATAGAAGGGACTGGAACACCTGAATTCAATGACTTGGAGGGGGTCCCAATACTTTTGGCAATAGAGTGTAAATTAGGGTGAACTGCTGTCTCATCACGTGTGAGGCTGCAAGCCTGAAACAGGTGCTAGGGATGCTCTGATTTGATGAGTAATAATGTGAGTTGTTTTACGTGAATTGTGTTAAATGTGCACATAGTTACAAATGTATTTTTATCGTTTTTAATTTGATATACTTTCTTAATCCCCAAGGGATAATCATCTAATGCTCCACATTAACCCTTGAGTCATTACACTGTGACTGATATTATATGATTACTAAGATGCTTAGCCTTCCTACATTAGTTTGGACAATTTCACCCATAAAGCAAGGTATTTCATGTACACTATGTGGACCTCTTAATTACTGAATTCAGGTATTTCAATCAGACACATTGCCACAGGCATATAGAATCAAGCATCTGGCCATGCAGTCTCCATTTAAAGACATGAGTGAAACAAAATGGGTCATTCTGAAGAGCTCAGTGATTTCAAGTGTGGTACTGTGATAGGATGCCACCTTTTCAATAGGATGGTTTGTGAAATATCAGTCCTGATAGATACTCCGTGGTCAACTGTAAGGGGAATTTCTGGAAAGTGGAAACATTTATGAACAATAGCATTTCTGCCATAAAGTGGAAAACAACGTAAAGTCACAGATCGGGTCAACAACTGCTAAGGTGCATGGTGTTTAAAATGTCGCCAATGTTGTGCCGATTCCATAGCTGAAGAGTTCTAAACTTCAACTGTCATTAACTGTGTAGTGGGAGCTTGATGGAATGAGTTTCTATGGACTAGCAGCTGCATGCAAACCTCCCATCATCAATTCCAATCCCAAGCATCGGATGGAGTGGGTAAAGCACACCGCCGCTGGAATGTGGAGCAGTGGAAACATGATCTATGGAGTAACAAATCCCGTTTCTCTGTTTGGCAGTCAGATGGGCGAGTCAGTTTGACAGATGCCGGAACAACATTACCTGCCGGACTGCATTGTGCCAACTGTGAAGTTTGATGGAGGAGGGATAATGGTGTGGGGCTGTTTTTCAGGGTTTGGGCTCGGCCCCTTTCTTCCAGTGAAGGGCAATCTTAATGCTTCAACATTCCAGGACATTTTGGACAATGCTATGCTTCCAACTTTGTGGAAGAAGTATGAGGAAGGCCCTCTTCAATTCCAGCATAACTGTGCCCCAGTGCAGAAAGCAAGGTCCATAACAACATGGTTGGATGACTTCAGTGTGGAAGAACTTGACTGGCCCACAGAGTCCTGACCTCAACCTCACTGAACACCTTTGGGATGAACTGGAGGTGAGATTGCGAGCCAGGTCTTTTCATCCAACATCAGTGGCTGACCTCATAAATGCTCTACAGAATGAATGGGCACAAATGCCCACAGAAACACTCTAAAATCTAACAAAAAGACTTCCAAAAAGAGTGGGAATGTTAGAACTGTAAAAGGGGAACCAATTCCATATTAAAGTCTATGGATATGAGCACAATGTCATTAAAGTCCCAGTTGGTATAACAGTCAGGCGTCCCAATACTTCTGTCTATATAGTGTAGATTGGTCCTATGTCGAATTACATTCATACCTCCTGCTTAGTATCACACCAAGACCGCCCAATCTTGATATACAGGTAAAATTCCATCACAAAGAACTCCCAGGGACCTAAAAAATATTTTGCTGTAATGAAAATTTCGGTGTAATGAGATTCAGTATTTGTCACTACAGGGGGTCCTCGGGTTACGACACAGTTCCGTTCCTTCAACAGTGATGTAACCCGAATTTTGGTGTAAGTCGAAACACACTCTAGCCTAAGTCACTTACCTATCTTAACACATTTGCAAAATCATAATCTGGAACATAAAAACACAAAATCTAAGCCTGAGAAAAAAGAAAAGGACATAAATATACTGTACTGTACATTGTATTGTAGTAACAGAAAAAATGAGTGTAAAAAAATGCTTACCTTTATTCCTTCTCATGTCTCAATTTTTTTAAGTTTATATGGGAGTGAGTGTTGTAAACTCTAAACGTTGTATGTCGAAACATTGTAACCCGAGGACCCCCTGTATAGTGCTTTCTTTAACTTCCGTCCAGGCGTTTGCAACCATTTCAATGGCTTCTTTCACGTTAATTTTAATCTCCTCCTGCCTACAAGTTATGCCGACAATTTTTCTCAGCATTTCCTTGCTATAATACACTTTCAGGGTGCGAATGATGCCCAAATCCAAAGGCTGAAGCACTGCTGTGGAGGAATTCAATGTGGTATTATCTAAATGTGGAAGCATGTTGTGGGCAGCACAGTTATCAATCAGGAGCTGAATCATCCGTTTCTTCTTCTTCATATTGTGAGGTTTCTGAACTCTTTTGAGCCCCCCCACCGCCCCACTCCCCACCCAACAGGCATGATACGCTGAAGTGCGTCCTGAAGCGCGATTGCAGCGTCTGTGGAAGATTGTTTGTCCGTTGCTGGGGCAGGGCAACAGCAGGCTCACAGCGCTTCAGTGAAGCGCCACAGAAGCAAATCATAAAAGATCAGGGTCGGGGCATAAGTCCCTGTCTTGCACCCCAAAACACGAGGCTTAGTCTCAGTACTTTAGCAAAACCAGCTTTATTCAGCTTGAAACAGGAATGGCAGTTATTTATTGAAGTGTGATCTGCCACTCTGCTATACACAGACACAGCAGTCAGGCAGGGTCGTGGCCAGGTCAGTGACCAAGTAATCTTGCATCACCCATCGATATCTTTTCTGTTTGCTTTGGCGGAGAGACGCAGAATAGCTGTGAGCTTGCTGTTGCCCCAGCAACAGATAAACAGTTTTCCACAGACGCTCTTTGGCGTGCTATCTAGTTGTGGGAGGTCCCAAGAGAGTTTACAAACCTCATATTTTCTTGAATGAGTGCCGCATTAATAGGAATGTTTCTTGAACAAGCATCACTGAACCACATAAAAACTGCTTTTTCGACGTCTTCAAATGCAGCAGTTCACACACGTTTGCAACCCAAGATTTCCCTTTTTTGCTCGGTCTTTCAAGAAAGTTGACAACGTTGATGATGAAATTCCGAATTCACTGGCAGCATCTTTTTTCTTTTTGCCACAATCAACAGCTGCAAAATGTAAAGTTTTTTTTTTCTTGATATGAACTGTTATCATTTTTTCGTGTCTGCCGTTTCTATAGGAGGGTGACAATGAGATAAATTCCAATGGGTGTTTTTCAAATGTTGACGAGCAATAAGCAAAAGGTATCACTGAAAACCGCAGGAAACAAACACAGCAAAAAAAAAAAAACAGTACGAGGAAAGTTCGAAAAAAGAAAAAAAAAAAGACAGTGTTTGTTTGGGGATCGTTGTGCACAACTGAGCTGCGGCCAGAGAACTAACTGCTATGTGAATGATCCATTCAGGCATTTCAAGGTCTTTTAGGCACTTCGTTGTAATGAAAGTATCTACTGAATGTACTTCATAGTAAGGAGATTTCTATAGACTCCTGTCATATGGGGAAACTGTCGGGACCATAAAAATACTTCTCTGTAATGAAAATTTTGTTGTAAAGATATTCGTTGTAACGAAATTTTACCTGTATTTGATTTAGACTGCGCCAGAGTGCCAAAGGCAAGTTCACGTCTACTTAAATGAACCAGACTTTTGGGTACAATAACTCGCTTTTAGTTTTTGGATTAAAATATTTCATAAGGAGGATTACGGGTAGATGGAGCTTACTTACAGCTTTTTAAACTTGAAAATATCCAGAAACCCATAAATAAGTGTAAAGGTCTGGAAAGGTTAAAGTATTATCTGTTTGTTCCAAACAACAAATTAAAACTTTAGACGCTCAAGGGGAATATAAATATTAAAGTAAACAACAAATACCCACCAAACACATATGAGAGAATTTGGCTTGGATAAGAAGAGAGAAGCTGCCGTCAATAACAGGCTTGTAGGTGACAGTGATATGGTCAGACTTGTCCAGTAGCACAGGTTTTTATTTTAATGTATTGAAAGTTGAAGAGGAGATCCAGCTTGTTGTATCCACAAGTGGATAACGTTGGTGGATTTTTGTATTCCTGGTGGAAACTCTCAGCGTTTCAATGTGAGAATGATTCATCATTAGAATAATAGTAACAGAGTGAATCATTTCTGTTGCTGAGATAATAAACATTAACCAGGATGATGTTATTTATCTCTCCAGGCAACAACTTGGATGAATTCAGTGTCTGGATCACGTTTTGCCCAAAGTGGGGGAACCAGCAACACTGCCTGTGCTGACACCACATTGGAGGTCATCTCCTCAACATGTTGCACTATTGCTATTACTATCACCTACTCTACCTAAGTGATGTACGAAATGATCATTAATAATCAATGACACACCTACCCAGAAGTACACCAATAATTGTAGAAAGGAGTGTGATTTATTGGGTCCACATAGAGGGACAACAATAAATGTTGGAAATGGAAAGATGAATTTTAAGTTGGTTAATATACAGTTTGGTTTTTTGCAATACTGGTAATTACTCAAATTACTTAGTAAGGCTCCTATTTTATTTACCTTACCTTTTGCTTTTGTAGGAGGTGGGACACCAGCCATTAAACTTGTTTCAAGGTAACTGGAGCAGAGAATAAAACAATTTACTGGTAAACACAAGGATTACAGAAATAGGATCACTGCACATATACAGTGCATCCGGAAAGTATTCACAGCGCATCACTTTTTCCACATTTTGTTATGATACAGCCTTATTCCAAAATGGATTAAATTCATTTTTACCCTCAAAATTCTACACACAACACCCCATAATGACAACGTGCAAAACGTTTAATTGAGGTTTTTATAAATTTATTAAAAATAAAAAAATTGAGAACGCACATGTACATAAGTATTCACAGCCTTTGCCATGAAGCTCAAAATTGAGCTCAGGTGCATCCTGTTTCCTCTGATCATCCTTGAGATGTTTCTGCAGCTTAATTGGAGTCCACCTGTGGTAAATCCAGTTGATTGGACATGATTTGGAAAGGCACACACCTGTCTATATAACGTCCCACAGTTGACAGTTCATGTCAGAGCACAAGCCAAGCATGAAGTCAAAGAAATTGTCTGTAGACCTCCGAGACAGGATTGTCTCGAGGCACAAATCTGGGGAAGGTTACAGAAAAATTTCTGCTGCTTTGAAGGTCCCAATGAGCACAGTGGCCTCCATCATTCGTAAGTGGAAGAAGTTTGAAACCACCAGGACTCTTCCTAGAAGTGGCCGGCCATCTAAACTGTCAGGGAGGTGACCAAGAACCCGATGATCACTCTGTCAGAGCTCCAGAGGTCCTCTGTGGAGAGAGGTGAACCTTTCAGAAGGACAACCATCTCTGCAGCAATCCACAAATCAGGCCTGTATGGTAGAGTGGCGAGACAGAAGTCACTCCTTACTGTAGTAAAAGGCACATGGCAGCCCGCCTGGAGTTTGCCAAAAGGCGCCTGAAGGACTCTCAGACCATGAGAAACAAAATTCTCTGGTCTGATGAGACAAAGACTGAACTCTTTGGTGTGAATGCCAGGCGTCCGTTTGGAGGAAATCAGGCACCGCTCATCACCAGACCAATACCATCCCTACAGTGAAGCATGGTGGTGGCAGCATCATGCTGTGGGGATGTTTTTCAGCAGCAGGAACTGGGAGACTAGTCAGGATAAAGGGAAAGATGACTGCAGTAATGTACAGAGACATCCTGGATGAAAACCTGCTCCAGAGCGCTCTTGACCTCCAACTGGGGCGACGGTTCATCTTTCAGCAGGACAACGACCCTAACCACACAGCCAAGATATCAAAGGAGTGGCTTCAGGACAACTCTGTGAATGTCCTTGAGTGGCCCAGCCGGAGGCCAGACTTGAGTCCGATTGAACATCTCTGGAGAGATCTTAAAATGGCTATGCACCGACGCTTCCCATCCAACCTGATGGAGCTTGAGAGGTGCTGCAAAGAGGAATGGGCAAAACTGGCCAAGGATAGGTGTGCCAAGCTTTTGGCATCATATTCAAAAAGACTTGAGGCTGTAATTGCTGCCAAAGGTGTACCGACAAAGTATTGAGCAAAGGCTGTGAATACTTATGTACATGTGATTTCTCAATTTTTTTATTTTTAATAAATTTGCAAAAATCTCAAGTAAATTTTTTCACATTGTCATTATGGGGTGTTGTGTGTAGAATGAATTTAATCCATTTTGGAATAAGGCTGTAACATAACAAAATGTGGAAAAAGTGATGCGCTGTGAATACTTTCCGGATGCACTGTATGTTGATATGTAAGACAGGACACAGAAACACTAGACACACAAAGATATAACAAGAGGCTGGCTGTTTATTTGCTATTTAGAATTCTAATTTATCGTGGCAAAGATAAATAGTTTTACAATACCAAGTCTTTAAAGAGGACATCTGATGTTCTGTGGAGTTGTTGCTGCTTCAGTTTCAAGTGTTCAATTCTTCTTGCATTGGAATGCACTCCTCCTTTTTACTGCATGATTCTTTGTTTATGGTGTTTGCTGATGCTGCTTTCTGCTGTTTGTTGCGTCATCTGCAACTTACTGTTTCTGGCACAAGAGTTTATATGCTAAAATTCCCTTCTTAAAGAGATGGCCACTTCTCAATCCTGTTGGATGACTGGTCTACAGCTTGGCAGTGAGACTGCCAATTTCCAATCCTCTAAATGAAAGAGGTTGTCAGTTCTCTTCTCCCCCAATCCAAAATATCTCATCAGCTTTTAGTTTCAGAGATTTTCAGTCATTTTGGAAAGCCCCCTTCCCTGAAAGAATCTCCAGGGAATTCAGTGAAAATATCCAGAGAAAAACTTGAATGGAATGATTATAATTCTCCTGATGTTACTTCCACTTATTAAATCACTGTGAACTCATAGGCGAGTTCTTCTGTCCATCAGAGTCATCATTTATTGATTAAGTGCTTTGTTCCTTCTTGAGTCAACTTCTAGCCTTCTGGCTCAAAAAACTGCAGGGGGCATCTGGAAAGATGTGAACTCAACATCAGATTTACACCTCTGTTATCAGATAAAGCCAAGGCAGATCCTGATACAAGCTGGAGTTTAGGCACTTAGTTTGGAATGACATGGAGTAATGGACATAGAGATGGGTGAAGCTGGATGCCTGCATCCCAGTTAAATCTGCTTTCTTCACAGGTCTGGTGTGCCACTAAAGCCTAGTAGAATGGGTGATGCCTACAGTGCCTAGGCAGAGGGCAGGCACCATTTTATCCAAGAAGACAATTGGCCAGAATGAATTACTTACTTGGATTCTTTTTAAATCATATGAGTAGGTTTGCCTAGATGGAACTCAGTATGGATCTTATACAATGAAGCCCACCACATAAAAGTACTTAAACAAGACTTGAGTAGTTGGGAGGGTTATGTTTGTTCCTTCTTCACTTGACAATTTTCTCCTTCAAGGCTTCCTCCTTCTCTCATGTGAAGTGTACAGTGTCTCTTCAGACTGCCTATAGAAGGATATTGTTTACCACATTCATTACAGCAAAATGGTCTCTCTCCTGTGTGAATCCTTTGGTGGAGCAGAAGATTCCTTCTTTGTGAAAACCGTCTCTTACATTGACTACATTCATAAGGCTTCTCTCCCATATGAATTCTTTTGTGGCTATGAAGATCACTCATGAAATGGAATTGTTTGCCACAATCAGAGCAAGAATATGGCTTCTCGCCGGTGTGAATTCTTTCATGGGTCTGAAGAGGGCCTCTTCGTGAAAATTGTTTGCCACATTCTGAACAGCAATATGGCTTTTCCCCCGTGTGAATTCTTTTGTGGGTCTTAAGATGGCCTTTTCGTGAAAACAGCTTGCCACATTCAGAACAGCAATAAGGCTTCTCTCCTGTGTGAATTCTTTCGTGGGTGTGAAGATTGCGTCTTTTTGAAAACTGTTTGCCACATTCATTACAGCAATATGGCTTCTCCCTCATGTGACTTTTTTTGTGGTTCTGAAGATAGCTTCTTTGTGAAAACTGTTTGCCACATTCAGAACAGCAATATGGCTTCTCTCCTGTGTGACTTATTTTGTGGCTCTGAAGATGGCCTTTTCGTGAAAACTGCTTGCCACATTCAGAACAGCAATATGGTTTCTCTCCAGTGTGAATTATTTTGTGGGCCTGAAGATTGCTTTTTTGTGAAAACTGTTTGCCACAATCAGAACAGCAATATGGTTTCTCCCCTGTGTGAATTCTTTTGTGGGTCTCAAGAATATCTCTTCGTTGAAACTGTTTACCACATTCAATACAACAATAAGGATTCTCTCCCATGTGACTTATTTTGTGGGCCTGAAGATTGCTTCTTTGTGAAAACTGTTTGCCACACTCAGTACAGCAATATGGCTTCTCCCCTGTGTGAATCCTTTTGTGGTTCTTAAGGTATCTTCTTTGAGAAAACTGTTTGCCACACTCAGAACAGCAATGTGTCTTCTCCCCTGTGTGAATTCTCTTGTGGTTAGTAAGGTATCTTCTTAGTGAAAACTGTTTGCCACAGTCAGAACAGCAATATGGCTTCTCTCCTGTGTGAATGCTCCCAAGTGTACTGCTCTTACAGATTTGTTTATCACATTCAGAAGATAAGTCATATTTGATTCCTGTGTAAAAAGCAAAAAATAAAAGTATATTTATTAATCAAATACTTTAATACTAACATCACTACATTAATTAAATTACATCTGAAATTATAAGCAACCTTTGCATAAGCAATTGTAATATACAGTACAAGGGAAAAAGAACAAGTTGAGTGGCTTTCCATATGCAACTTAATTTTTCCAAATATTCAAGCACAATCACTGTAGAAAATCAGTTGGAACAGCAAAACTAAACAGATCACATTTGAAAGGTACATTTGAGAAGAAGAAAATGTTCATCATTATTAACTATAGTATAGAATGTTATTTTGTCATCATACTCTTTTAAAATGTTATTCATATATTTTGTTCTTTTTTTGTTTTTGTTTAATGGAAGTAAAAAGTGCCAATCTTCAGTTATCATGATATTGAAGACAGTTTAATTTATTAACACAGAGCACCATGCCAAGTATATGAAATGCACTTTTAATAATAAGAATGTATTGTGAAATAAAGTTCAAGTTTATGGTCATGTGTACAGTAAGGAAACATGTTTCCCTGTACAACAAATTTTTTTCTTTGCTGTCCACACCAAATGAAAAAAACAACGTATAAACACAAATAATAAGTAGCAGATAGATAATAAGTAACAGAGTCAGCATAAAGTATAAAAACAGAATAGAAGTATAAAGAGTAACATGCAGGTAGGTGTGTGATGGACAAGTCAAATACAGTTGTGTGAGGTAGATAGAATGAGGTGGCCTATGGTTATAAATTCCAGTCAGTTATTCAGGAGTCTAATGGCCTTGGGAAAGAAAGAGTTCTTTAGCCTGGAAGTCCTGCATTTCATACTTCTATACATCCTGTCTGAGGGTAGAAGTGTGAACAGTTTGTGTTGGGGGTGGGTGGGGTCCCTGAGCATCGACGCAGTTCTCCTGCGGACTCTGCAGTTGTAGATGCTCTGCAGAGAGGGCAGTGGGGTCCTGGTGATCTTCTCCGCAGTCTTTACCACTCTCTGCAGGCATTTGTGGTCCATAACAGTAGTGTTGCTGTACTACACGGTGATGCAGCTGGTCAAGATGCTCTCAACAATGCAGCTGTAAAAATTGCCAAAGATCTTAGTCGACATACCAAACTTCCTCATCCTCCTCAGAAAGTACAGCCGCTGTTGAGCCCTCTTGACCAGTTGTGTGGTGTGAACAGTCCAAGTGAGGTCCTCGCTGATGTAGACACCCAGGTATTTAATACTGCTCACCCTTTCCACTTCAAGCCCTCGGATGAACAGTGGCCGGTGAGGTCTCCTCTTCTTCCTCATGTCCACTATCATCTCCTTCGTCTTGTCTGTGTTGAGGGCGAGGTTGTTGTCCTCACACCATGACGCCAGACTGTCCACCTCCCTCCTGTAGGCCGCCTCATCCCCATCAGTGATGTGTCCAATCACTGCGGTGTTATCTGTGAACTTCAGGATGATGTTATCTTTGTGGGAAGCGACACTATAATGATAATGGACATGAGCTGCCAGGATTTATGTATGCTAATCAAGTCCTCCAAAGACTGCTAAAGCTCTCATAACAGCCACCAGAAATCTCCAAGAGCTCCTTGTAGTGCATCTAACCAATTCAGTTCAGCCCCAAGTGGTGATCCTGTTAGAGATCATGAATGCTGAAGTCTTCCTAAAGGCGTTAGAGTCACTGAATCCAAAGTCTCTAAAAGGGCCAAAAACTTTAAATGCTTGTTTGGTACGCATGCCCAAATAATGCTGAAACATCTCTTTACAATGCTAAATCTCATTTAGGAAACTTTCTACTATCTCTCTATTATTAAAAACAACCTTGGAAGGCTAGGAAGGAGACGATTCGTGATCTTCTCGGAAGACAATTTGACGTCCCAAGAGAGACATTTTAACGTAATATGAGACCAAAGGACAACTGCTGTACAAGATTTTAAATGATCGATGCACAGCGCGACAAGCAGAACACGCAGCTCAGAGACAGCAGCTGATCAGACCACATCTCCTCAGCGTGCGTTCAAATCCCCCCACCCCCCCAACAATGTGAGTGGCAGAGACAAGAAGTGGCTGGAGCGTAGTGTGTCTGGGGCAGGGGATGGGAGGGGGTGGGCAAGCGAAGCAAGCAGGGGGCAAATCACCCTAGTAGTAGGTGAAACTAAAAGCTATAGTCACCCAACCGAAGTCTTGTGAGTATCCACATACCCATCTCAAGTCTTTTTGCAAGAAAACTTCAGAGTACAAGTGAGATCGCCCTTGATGGAGAATTTTATTTCCAGAGCCTATGCTTTGTGTACAGGCAAGTCCCATGATATCTTGCCTGGATTTTCAGCCTCCTCCACACGCTCTAGCTCCTACAACACACCAGGGGTCTCATGTATAAATGGCGTGTACGCACAAAAATGTTGCGTAAGAACGTTTCCAAATTCAAATCGCGATGTATAAAACCTAAACTTGGTGTAAAGCCACGCACATTTCCATGGTAGCTCATACCCTGTCATACGAAAGTTCTGCGCTCGGTTTTGCAGACTGGTGGCACCCAGCATCAAAGTAGTGCTACTGTTCCTGTGTGGTTACCCTTTCTTTTTAGATCCACATCCCTGACGCAGCTTTATAAATACACTGAAATTAAACACATATTGTTTATTAGTTTAATGAATCTGATTGTAATTAACCTGTAACAATATAATGGCCCAAAGAATGGTCAAACTATTCCAAATACCATAACTGCTTTAGCATTGTTACTCTCATTGCACCTTCTTCTTCTTTCAGCTGCTCCTGTTAGGGGTTGCCACATCAGATCATCATTTTCCATATTACTCTCACTGCACCTCTCGGAGTATTTATATCACTGTATCTGAGTGTGAATCACAGCTGTACAGCAGCTGATCGGAAAAAGAATTATTGGTATACAGCATCAAGCACATGCTGCCTCAGCCATGCTGTCTATTGAACTGCTCTCATAAGGCAAACGCTTCTGAGCCTTTCCTCGCGGTTCAGAAACAGTTTCATCCCAAGAGCTATAAACGCACTCAATCAGTCCATCAAGTGGTCCTTGCAGAACTGTTACTACTTATAAGTACAATCACCTCACTGTAAACTTGTGATACAGTTATAATATTGCACAACCTGAGCCACTTTATAGAGCGCGTATTTACATATGATGACGATATCATTGCTAAGATGAAATGCAGCAAAATATGGTTATTATATTATACAGATAAAACTTTAACTTCATTTTAATAATCTATATTGTTAATAATTAAACATGTGAGGACACGGTGCTGCAATGCTAGCGAGGCGCTGGCGCTCTGTTCACAGTTTGTTCCTGCCTCGCGCAGTATTCTTGCTGGTGCTGACACGACACTGGAAGGATAGATGGATAGAATAATTAAACATGTACTACGAAGATATTTCAATGTTCCCTACAAGTTTTGAAGAATCGGCGTAGGATGATCACGAGGGCTCTTTATGGATTGTTCTGTCTGGCAACTCTTCTTAAACGAACCCAATCATCAGTGCAAATCTCCACACAACAACATCTAAAGAGCACTGAGGCACATAAGCCATGGCAACAGTAGGAGGGGTTTATAGTGCAAAAGAAACACACAAAGCATTTCTCTCATTGCTCATTAACTGCATTTCCAAAGGCAACAAATATAGACTCAACAATAGTTCATAAGGACTGGAGCAGGATCAAATCCTCCAAGACAGAACAAAATGGTCTTGTTATTTATAACCACCGTATATACTCGAATATAAGCCAAGTTTTTCAGCACCCAAAATGTGCTGAAAAACGTCACTCTCGGCTTATATTCGAGTTAGGTCCCGCTGCCCCCGTCAACCCGACAGAAAGTTGGAATGTACAGTGCAGTGGAACCTCGGTTCACGAACGTCTCTGAACACGTACAAATCGGGTTACGACCAAAAAGTTTGCCAAACTTTTGCATCTGTTCACGACCACACACTCGGTATACGAACAAGCCAGTTTCCCTTTCGGTTTGAGCGCGCCAATGATTTCCGCACATGTTCAGCCTCTCCCTGTGCATTCCCTGTGCAGCGAGTGAGTGAGAGAGAGACAGAGAGAGAACGAGACACGCGTGTGCGCGCGAGCAAGAGAGAGAGAGAGAGAGAGAGAGAGGGCTGGCCGCATAAGGCCGAGAAGGCAGTTAAAGAATGCATCGGGGTTGTTTTTAAAGAGACAGATTCGAGCATTGTTTTGACCTCGTATTTAATGAAGACTTTTTTCTATTGGATTTTAACCTCCACTTCACTTCTGTTTACAGTGATCAGTTCGTTGTGTGCATTGTTGCAATGTTACTTTTCTTGGTGGTTTATTAAATTACTGATTTTTCAAATGTTAATTGTTTTCCCTGTGCTTAAAACTCATTAAAAAAAAAGTGTTTTTAGCGAGCGATTCGTAGCACTATAGCAGTGTTAGTTTTCTCTGTTGTTCAAGGTTTTCTCAGTGTTATTCAATGTTTTTACATTTAGTTTACTATTATGCTGTGCATTCAATGGTATAATCTATACTAATAAAAGGCAAAGCCCTCACTGGCTGACTGACTCAACACTAATTCTCCAACTTCCTGTGTAGGTAGAAGGCTGAAATTTGGCAGGCTCATTCCTTACAGCTTACTTACAAAAGTTGGGCAGGTTTCATTTCGAAATTCTACGCTTAACGGTCATAACTGAATCCTACTTACGTACATATATACGGCCATAGCATGCAGCTCGGTCGCCGTGTGAGGCGGATTTGCGTCCCCCATCACCACGCCTCCCACGTAGTTGGCTGCCTGCCCATATAAGGCCGTCTGTCAGCAGCAATCCAATAGACACGCTGCCGTTACGAGGCGTTTGTCATGCCTAAGACGAATGCGATATTCGCGAGATACAAGTTTAGTGAGAAGACGCAAGGTATAAACGAGACTTTTGATCACTTTGAAACGGAGTTAAATTGCTGGTGAAGGACTGTGCTTATGCAAACGAAGATGAGATGGTCAGGGATAGAATAGGGTTTGGCACAAACTCGGCAAAAGTGTGAGAGAAACTTAAGTGCCAGGTCCGAGCTAACATTAAATAAAGCCGTGGACATCGCAAGATCGCACGAGATAGCACAAGCACAGCCGAGAACCTTCGATGCATGTACTCCGAGTGGCTCATGTGAACTGACTGTGAACGCAGTACGCAGACAAAAAGCAAGAGCTCCAAAGAGCGCTGAACAAAAAACGCATTACACAATTGAGAAGGCAGCAAAAGAATATGAAGCGTGTGACGCATACAAGCATATTCATAAGTGCAGCTACTGCAGAAACAAAGCACACGGTGGAAAAAGTCAATGTCCAGCTAAAGGAAGACAGTGTAAAAAATGTGGTAAATTGAACCACTTCGCTAAAGTTTGCAGGACTGGGAAAGGTAAACCCGTGCATGCAGTGTGTGATGTCTCAGATAAAGAGAAAGACGAGCTGTTTATTGATGCAGTAAGAAAGGAACAACCCTCTGAATCTGAACAAGCCTTTGTAGACATATCAATAGGAAAGCAAGGTGTAAAGCTTAAGTTTAAATTAAGTTCATAGACATGCTGCCGCTGGCATTTGTCATGCCCAAGACGAATACGATATTCGCGAGATACAAGTTTAATGAGAAGACGCAGGGTATAAATGAGACTTTTGATCACTAAGTTCATAGACACGCTGCTGCTAAATATTCACAGGCAAATCCACAACTTAATACCGGGAATGCCTGTTAAACATCTTAGATTCACGAGTACCAATCTGGGTAGTGAACACTTCGATGAATGAAACCTGTTATCTTTACAACGGTTGACAAACACGGAATGTAACTTGAACACAACACGTCTTCCAAATACGAACCTGATTCAAAGAAATGATAATCAAATCCTTGATGACAGCAACACTCATAACAGTCACAAAACAATTACATTGACAATCATGTTACGTTATTTTTAAAATGTTTCCTTTTCTTTTTCATAACTTCTTTAACACACTACTTCTCCACTGCAAAGCGCGGGTATTTTGCTAGTTAACTAGATTTGTGCTTAAAAATCTTAAAAAAATATATATATTTACATACAGTTTGTATGGTCTGGAATGGATTAATTGTATTTACATACAATCCTATGGGGGAAATTACTTCGGGTCACGACCAAATCGAGTTACGACCAGAGTTTTGGAATGAATTACGGCCGTGACATGAGATTCCACTGTACCTGGTTTGGTCTGCGGGCGGTAGAAGAACTGCTGCGGGTTCTGTGTGGTGCTGTGCAGCCTCTGTGAGACTCATTCCGGGCTGTGTGCTAAATTAATGAGCTGATGCCTCAATTAATGTACGGTAATTTTATTGGTATTTATTTTGATTATTGAAACTTACCAGTAGCTGCTGCATTTCCCACTCTAGGCTTATACTCGAGTCAATAAGTTTTTCCAGTTTTTGTAGGTAAAATTAGGTACCTCGGCTTATATTCGGGTCGGCTTATACTAGAGTATATACGGTAAACGATACTCTGCTCTTTCCCTCATCACTAAAAAGCATGATTTAAATCACAATTGGATATCTTTGCAAAATCCTACAATCCCAGACAAGAGAAGAAATCTTCAGACACTAATCGCAAGATGGAGCGGATTAGGGCAGCCATGGGTGTTTCACTGCTGCTTAAGCGTCTATTGACTTTGTCTTTTGAGACAAAATGAGGATTACTTACACACAAGATCAGCTCCTATCTATTAGGATCGGACTTCATTCAGCCTCAATCGAACAAGGACATTACATACAGATTTACTACTCATGAACCCTCAGAGTATAAAAATCTGACTCCCAGCTAGGTAACTCGCACCTGAAGCTGAGAAGGGTCTCTCATGCCCTTCAGGAGCCATGCTTTGAGCACCTCTTCTCCATCTAGTTTTATCTAATTTCAGATCAACTGAGGAACAAAACAGATGAACTTAATTTTCTTCTTACAAGTAAGGATTATTTTCTCTCTTCAGCGTATTACTTTGTAGAGACATGGCTTAAGGCATCAAATTAATTTAAGGTGCATAATAACTTGTTGACAAAATGATCTCCAAATTGTTGAGCTACCGGATGGGTGGTCATTCATGTGAAATTTCTCACTAGGAAGGCTATGTTTGCCACACTTCTCAGTGCACATGAAGACAACAGAAGAGATTCCAGTTGGACTTGTGAGTTTGTTTTCAGACCAAATGAACCCAAGAACGCATGACTGGCATCATCCTCAGAGAGCTCAGCAAGAAAGAACTAAACTAAAAACAGTAATATCTTGACTAGACATTGATTTGGATTCATTAAATTACAAAATATTTAAAACACAAAATAGATATAGTGACTCACAAGAGACTAGTTGAAAAGAAAATGACCAGGAGACCCACAGTCAAAATCTAGCCAAAGTCAGATCAGTCAAACTGATCTTCTGCCTAAAGTAGGAGCCCAAAATACAAAAAAAAAAAAAGATACCAGTGAGATCACAAATAAAAAAAATGTTTTTAAAAAACCACAAAAGTTTTGCTTTGTCTCTCCCAGAAATGTCCAGGCTTAGACAAGTGTCACAAGTATTGTGCGACCCAAGGAATGCTGGGTAAGACCTGCAAGGACACTACAGAGCGACAGCCCCATACTGGAGGTGTCCTGAGGAAAACACAGATGATGTTGTGGCAAAAAGCAAAAAAATATCAACTTCTTTAATATGCTACTAATGGAAAAAAAAAATAAATAAAATTCACAATCCCTGAATCCCAAACACAAACACATATTACTAAAATCGATGCGGAAGTTCATATAAAACATATACACACTTGATCATAACAGACCCCTCTCTCCATACGGCACGGTCTCTGAAAGTGACAGTTAGGTTTATTGCGATTCCGATTTACAAGCTTCAAGATTTAAACGCAAACCAGACAAGTACTTAGACAAGCTGGGGATTGAAGGAAAACAGGAATGGATACCTAAAAGAGGAGGTTGAAAAACCATAAGCACATTCAAACAGAGTCAATTTTAATGCAGTATGAGCTAAAGAGTTTCTAGCATATTCTGCTCTGGGCAATAATTTGCTCCAAGGATCGTGATTAGAATCAATTACACAATGGAGAAACTTCTACAAATCATGATTTACAATTTCAGTTTGGCTGTTGGCTTCTGGGTCGTATATAGGAGTTAAAGCTACAGTATTGCGCAAGCACTCACACAAGTCTCCAAGATGATTCATGTAGGGGGGAACCATACAAACATATCACACTTTTAAAGTAAGTTTCAGGTAATTCTTTTGCACAGGGCAAAAGGGGAGAAAATGTGCGCATTTCAAAAAACCACCACCACTTACAGGGTGGCAGATTGGTAATAAAATCTATTGAAATCGATTCCCTAGGGTAAGCAGGAACTAGATTAGGTTGTAATAACCCTACAGGGAAAGTTTCTGATGATTTTGCTGCTTCACATACTTTACAGGTCATAACATAGTTTCTTGATTCTTTGTACACAGTCTTCCATTTGAAATTCCTCGTAAGAGTGAACAAGGTTTGAGCAATACCCAGATGACCAAACTTTAGGGAAGCATGCCTCTATTCAAAATATTTTTATCCCAGTTCAGGAGGTACAGGATTTCTTATTATGAACCTGTAGAAGATTTGTAAAAGCTCCTCAAGTTGGTGAGGTGGTTTGATGATGGTTAACCCAAAAAACTTTCTAGGAGGTAGGATACTTTCAGGTTCTGGAGAAATTTCATCTAGGTCATGGATGTGTGATTTACACAACTGAAGAACAAGGCCAAATGAGCCTCATGAGTATTTAACACTAGAATTACCAGAGCCTACGAAAAAACTCGTAAATCCGTCCCACCTTAAATCGCTTCTTAAAATCGTTCACAGCTCTCCACCAGCGTCCTTTGTCATCTAAATGTGCTGATAAAATCAGGCTGCAAGCAGCCGGCTATTCCATCCCCCCACCGACTTAGAACGTGCACAAACTTCTCCCAGCTCATGCCTTGATTGATTTTCTGGGAGTGAAGTGGAGTTTTAGATTGGAAATAATAGATTGTTGTTTGGAACACATGCATTTCATGTCTGTTCCGTTTCTACAGTAATCTGTGTAAACACATTGTTAAAACAGAAACGTTTTTTACATTCTAGTAGTAGATGACAAAATGTAGACATAAACTATATAATGTATGAAGCCTGAAGTCCAAATATAAAAGAAACACTCTTACAAAAGGTACAAATCTAACATAACAATTGCGCTTTTATTCAAAAATATAACTGCAGAAACAAAAAGCCGCCTTAACATGCGACATTGACAGTTATTCATTATGACTTCCTCTGTGGCGTAGTAGAATCAGCTGCTGACTGGGAATTAAAAGGTTGCGAGTTTATTCTGCACCTCTCCGTTTTGAGAAGTAAACTGCTCTTAGTCTTACTATTGTAGCGAATTCTACATACAATCTTTTCTCAGATTTTGCACTCTTTAATGTATACTATATAACATGGGCTGGTGCCTTGACTTATACTCCACACATTGTGAGATATAGCCTAATATAATACAGCCTATTAGCTTTCCTGATCACCTCTGTACACTTTCAGTATGTAGACTGTAATGAGTCCATTATACAGTAGGTATATGTCAAAATGTAATTTTA
>JANRMT010062791.1:208236400-208261734 GCA_026402145.1 Polypterus bichir lapradei
CCAGGAGATGTCACTAGGGAGGTTTGTATTCAACATGATTTCCAACGCAGTTGCTTCAAATGTTTCTTTACTTCTTGAGGCTTCACTCCGCCCATTACTACTTTACACTTTTGATAAGTCTTCTCCTTTTGGCTGCTCCCGTTGAGGGTTGCCACAGTGGATCATCTTTTTCCATCTCTTTCTGTCCTCTTCCTCTGTCACACTAATCATCTTCATGTCCTCTCTCACCACATCCATAAACCTTCTCTTAAGCTTTCCTCTTTTCCTCCTACCTGCCAGCTCTTTCCTTATCGTTCTTCTCCCAATAATCCCAGCATCTCTCTTCTGCACCAAGCCAACACAATCTCGCCTCTCTGACTTTGTCTCCCAACCTGAGCTGACCCTCTAATGTCTTTATTTCTAATCCTGTCCATCCTTGTCACACCCAATGTAAATCTTAGCATCTTTAACTCTGCCACCTCCAGCTCTGTCTCCTGCTTTCTGGTCAGTGCCACCATCTCCTACCCATATAACATAGCTGGTTTCACTGCCATCCTGTAGACCTTCCCTTTCACTCTTGCTGATGCCCATCTGTCACAAATTACTCCTGACACTCTTCTCCACCCATTCTACCCTGCCTGCACTCTTTTTCACTTCTCTTCCACAATCCCCATTACTCTGTACTGTTGATCCCAAGTATTTAAACTAATCCACCTTCACCAACTCTACTCCCTGCATCCTCACCATTCTACTGACCTCCCTCTCATTCACCCACATGTATTCTGTCTTGTTTCTACTGACCTTCATTCCTCTCCTCCACCTCTCCAGGGTCTCTTCAACCTGCTTCCTACTATCGCTACAGATCACAATGTCATCAGAACAGAACTTCTGATAACCTAAAAGAGAAAAACAAACTGAGCAGAACTTGAGTCTGTGACCATGGTGGACAGTATACGAGATGAGAACGAATACAAATGTATAGAGTGGGAGATAAGTGTAGTTCCTCACAGTAATTTTTCTAATTATCCTGTACACATTTAATAACTGGCAAAGGTCGTCCATCAACTTTCTGCACACTTTGTGCTGTGGATTTAATTTTAAATTTGCCAGTTTTACCCAGCAATGTACACTCAATAACACGTTATGGCAAAAGTGAAGAAATGTCTTCTGTTTGTTCTTCTAACTGATTCTCCCAACTTCTGAAGCTCTGTTAGAACAAACATTACAGTGTTCCCCCCAGAAATTTTTTCCAGCCGGGTGGCAAGAAAAAGTAGCCTGGCGGGACGGGGAAATTTGGTGGTGTGGAAAATTTAAATGTACACTTTTTTTTTATTAATTATTATTAATTATTTTCCAAAGCTCAATATGACTTCTTTTTTAAGGTTTGACACTTGTGAAAGAATATTTTTATTAAATTTAAGAAGTATCCCATTCAGGATCCTGCATTCCTAACAAAATTTTAAATAACAATTGTTATGACATAAACCAACAGGCACAAGTATTGTCGCTGTCGGGAAGAAAAATAAAAATGAAAAAAGTATAGGAAATCTAATGAACAAAAATTGAAAAATATTCTTCAAGGCCAACTTGCATATGCAGAAGGTGTCTTCGGTTAAATATTTATTCTTCTTCCTAGAGGCCCAGTTGTCTGAAGCTTTCCCATAATCAAAGTTCCCAGGATCTGAGCCCTCCAAGGAGATCACTCGTACACTGTCGTAGTGACTGTACTTGAAAGTCATCAGACAGCCATCTAGTGTTACTGGCCATTTTCAACTTAATCTGGGGAATGTTCAGAATATTTTTAATTTCCGTTAAACCAGCCATCCTAACTGAAGAATTTTGGAAGAAATAGAACAACTGCCTTAAGATGTTCTGTTTTGTTAAATAAGGTACAGCAGCAGCAGCAGCAGCTGCTGCTTGGGAACTTGCAAGGGCCAATCGGTGTTTTTACACAGTGACAGTTGACCAAGAGTCCAGATGTTTTATCTCTAAGCAGTTTTGCCACACCTTTCTGTTTCCCAATCATAGCAGTCACTCAGTCTCACCCTAGTCCAACTAGATTAGCAGTTTTCAAGCCTAGAGTGTCCATAGTCTCACTCAGTGTGTTGGTTATAGTCTCTGCTATGCAGTCAATCATATTGCGGGTTGATACAAAACTAACTCTGACCTCTTTTGTGACCTGTAAAACAATTATTTACATTAAATATGTTTGCCATCTGAGATATCTGTAGTTTCATCACACAGAATACTGAAAAACTTTTCTGTGTGTATATTTTTCAGTATGTTAGATTTTATTTCTGATGCTAAGACATCCAGCAGCTCTTGCATTATTCTTTCAGAGGTGTAATCTGCATTTTTACCAACATTAAGACTTTTGATTGGGAAAGGTAGAGCCTGTTGGATATTCAGTTCACACTTGCACTACGGCAAGTACACATTCTCAACATTTCCACTTTAATCTCGAGCCTTATGTCGAGAATAAAGTTGACATTTCCACTTTATTCTCGACATTTCTACATTATTCTCGCCGTTTATCTCAAGATTAAATTCGACATGTTGACTGTATTCTCGTAGTTTGTCATTAAAGTAGAACATCATAAACTAAACTTAATTTTAAAATGAATGTTTAATTTACTAGATTTTCTCAAACCCCCGTCATACAGAGATATCACTTCCTGACGCCTTTTTTCTGATATCTGACAGGCTGGTTTCACTAGACTTTTTTTATTTTATTTTATCAGGCCTCCTCTTGCCCGCCCACCTCCACATCCTCTTTGCTTGTGAACTGCCGCTCCGCTCCCGCTATTAGCATGTACAGCCCCCTTTTACCCGCCCACCTCTCCATACTCTTTGCAACTGTATTAAGCTGTTACACCCCTGCTATTACCATGTACAGCCCGCTCTCGAAACCCCATCTCCCCATACTCTTTGCTTGTGAACTCTGCTCCGCCTCGACACCCGCTATTAGCTTTAGCAGTATTTGCCCACCCACCCGCTCGTCCCTTGCCATCTCTGCAGATCATTAGATCTGCCAGTGTCTGCAGATCTGCGGCTGTCTTCTCAAGATGTCACGCGAGATGACAGCCGGGCGCTCAACTTCGCCCGGCTAAAAGATGCTAGGGAGAACACTGCATTAGGTTTTTGATCACCTTCATGACCAATGCCTATCTTGGAGTGTTATTCTGTTTGGCTGGACTGCACATTCTAGGTGAAATCCTGGTGGTGCCAATCTTCCATTTTACAATTATTGGAGGCCAGAGTCTTCATAGAAATGCCCACAGCTTTAGAAATGGTGTTTATTCCCTTGTCCTTATCTGTGCATCACCACAATGTGATTGCAGAGGTCTACAGAGAGTTCCTTGGACATCTTGGCTTAGGTTTCATTGTGGCATGCAGTTTGAATTGTGGGTCCTTGCATACACAGGTACACGTGTGCTTTTCTAAACAATGTCAAATCAAGTCAGTTTGTCACAGGTGGTCTCCAATGAGGTTCTAGACACATCTCAAGAAGTATGAAAGCAAATACGATGCACCTGAACACAATGTGAAGAGCTACAGCAAAGTATCTTAATACTTCTACTGTTGAAATGAGAGAATGTAGTTTTTAAACTTTTCTGAAAATGTATTTTCATGTTGTCATTATAGGTTATTGAGTGCATCGATGGGCAAAAGTGTCAAATGTATCCATTTAAATTTAAACCTGCAACACAATCAAGTCTGCAGAAAATGAAAGGCTCTGAATACTTGATGAAGCCTCCATATGATTTATCCATCCATCCAGTATCCATCCCACGATATCCTAACTTCAGGGTCACGGGGGGGTCTGCTGGTGCCAATATACGGTTTTTGTAAACTGCTTAATCCGGTTTAAACAGCATACATTTCCATGCATTGAGTGCGACTGGATTTTTTTTTTTTTCTCTCCCTAATCCTATCCCACCGTACTGCACAATTTTATATCTTTTGGTGCTAAAATTCAACTGGTAATCCTGATAATGAGTATTAAAGAAGTTATTAACAATTTGATGTCTGTGTTACTGCCACACAGCTCCAGTAGTGCAAGTTTAAACCTCAGCCTGTTTACTTCCCATGTGCAGTTTTCATGTGTGCCCTGTTTCTGCCTTTATTATTTAGAATAATTATTCTCCCATGTTCTATAGATGCATTGACAAATCTAACTTTGCTTTGCAAGGCAGTGTTAGATCAATACTGAGTCTTTTGACTTTGATATCAATACCAGCTTTCAGACCGCAGTATTGGTACCGAGTCGGTATATAATGGTCATCCCTACATACTACCTGACCTCTCTCCTCTTATCAAGATCCTCTTTGAGTAGAATATTCATGAAGTTTAGTAATTGGTTGCTACTTATCTGGTTGCTCCTCCTAGGGTTACCCATAGTAGATTGTTCTTCTTGTTTCAGCCTGTTGGACCTTCCCTCCACTGATAATTTGAAATAAAGAGTACTGTGTTACTGTCGGCATGCTACGAAGGTCAATCTTTATATAAACCTTAACAGAGAGGGTGTTGTGAAATTACATTCAAGTGACTTCAGAGCTAAGTGATGAAGTTTTATTGAAGTTAATTCCTGTTCTTTTTACAGAGAAACAGTAAAAGCTGATGTTTACTGGAACATTTCAATGGATTTGAAACAGGAGAGCTGTGATGTTTACAGAAATATCATGGATATTAAGGAGGAGGACTGTGAGTTGGAGTCCACCTACCTTAAACAGGAAAGTCTGAGCATCAAGGAGGAGAACCGTGAACTGCAGGCAGTGGGCATTAAAGAAGAATATGAAGAGAAGTTTGTCAGTATTGAGACACACAACCATACAAATCTGAACAGTGTAAAAGAAGACAGCCTTCATGATGGGTGTCAAGATGGAATGGTGACCTGGTTAGACTCTTCTCAATGCAGGCAATGCTCATCTCCAGAGCCTTCTGTCAATGTGAAGACTGAATCATTACAGTCTAAAGCAAAGAGGACTGAGAAAACTACATCTGTTAGAGCCCAGGAAAATCGGCCACCATCTACAAAGAAGTCTGGAAGAAGTAAGTGCAAAATAATAAATGGGCAAGTTTTAGGGTTGGAGTTTATGGGCTTGAAAGGTAGGGTCTTGTGGTTTTTATGAGAAATACTATATTTTATTGTGTGCTTTGATGAAATCTCAAAATACATTTAATGTTTATGTAAGGTTTGCAATTTTTCATGCAAAAGTACTAATCATGTCCTTGGTAAAGTGTGCTATACAAATGTACAGTTGCAAAAGAAGGTTGTGAACCTTTTGGAATTCCCTGGATATCTGCTTTAATTTTTCTTAACAATGTGGTCTGATCTTCAACTATGCTCCAAATACTCCTTGGTATACCTTGGTTCACAACCATAATTCGTTCCAAAACTCTGGTCGTAACCCGATTTGGTCGTGAACCGAAGTAATTTCCCCCATAGGATTGTATGTAAATACAATTAATCCGTTCCAGATCGTACGAACCGTATGTAAATATATATTTTTTTAAAGATTTTTAAGCACAAATATAGTTAATTATGGGGCAGCACGGTGGCGGAGTGGTAGCGCTGCTGCCTCGCAGTTAGGAGACCCAGGTTCGCTTCCCAGGTCCTCCCTGCGTGGAGTTTGCATGTTCTCCCCGTGTTTGCGTGGGTTTCCTCCGGGCGCTCCGGTTTCCTCCCACAGTCCAAAGACATGCAGGTTAGGTTGATTGGCGATTCTAAATTGGCCCTAGTGTGTGCTTGGTGTGTGGGTGTGTTTGTGTGTGTGTCCTGCGGTGGGTTGGCACCCTGCCCAGGTTTGGTTCCTGCCTTGTGCCCTGTGTTGGCTGGGATTGGCTCCAGCAGTCCCCCGTGACCCTGTGTTCGAATTCAGCGGGTTGGGAAATGGATGGATGGATGGATAGTTAATTATACCATAGAATGCACAGCATAATAGTAAACTAAATGTAAAAACATTGAATAACACTGAGAAAACCTTGAACAGCAGAGAAAACTTAACACTGCGAGAGTTTGCGCTATAGCGCTACGAGCCGATCGCTAAAGTAAGCATAGGGAAAAAATGAATATTTGAAAAATCCGTAATTTAAACCACCAAGAAAAGTAACATTGCAACAATGCACGCTACGAACCGATTGCTGTAAACAGAAGTGAAATGGAGGTTAAAATCCAATAGAATCTCTGTCTGGGTGTTGCGCGTGCCTCTCTCTGTCTCTCGTGAATTCACTGTCCCTTTGATTGTGTGAAGCTTTCCAAGCTCTGAAGAAGCAAAGCAGGCCAGATCATGATGCTCCCTTCACCTTGAGGCTTTAGTATCAATGTGCAGTTGTCTCCTACCTCCAAACTTGGTGTCACATGTTTTGACAAGAGTTCAACTTTTTCCTGATTCATCTAAAGAACATTGTCTGTTCTGGAACATGGAGGTGATTTTTTACAAGTTTGAGCTCTGCAGTGATGCTTTTGTTAGATTATACTGATTTCCTTGGTGTTCTTCCATAAACACCATTCTTATTTGCTGCTCAAAAAATTAATGGAATATTTTTTTAATCAGAATATAGCATCAAGTTTTTGAAACTTGTGGGGTATTGATCTGGTCAGTTAAGTAGCAGAGGGGGTTGTTAATCGGTCTCTGATTTATTAAGGGAAAGAATAAGCAAGACATGGAAAGAACAGTTTTACTGTTCAGACCTCCCTCGTCCGACATGTTACTTTGGCCACACAGCTAACTTAAGGCACAAGTTCTCCCTCTGTTCCCATCCTTGTTTCACTGCTGCTCCATTACTACAAATCACCTGGACCAGATAATTTTTACCCTTAAGTTCTTAAGTAGGGTAGCGAGTACAGATATAAACCCTTGACACATTTTTAGGAATTCACTGTGCACTGGAGATATTCTAAAGGACTAATTGCAAATATCATCCCATTATATAAAAAGGGTGACAGGGCAGATCCAAGCAACTATAGGCCAGTAAGCTTAATGTGCATCACAGAAAAATTAATGGAAGGAATTATTAAGGATACGATTGAGTAACCCCTGGCAAGGACAGGAGTTATTCTGAACAGTCAGCATGGGTTCAGAAGAGGGAGGTCGTGTTTGACTAACATGCTGGAATTATATGAGGAGGCAACAAAAGGATACGATCAAAGTGGAGCAGATGAGATTATTTAAGTAAGCATTTGTTAAGGTGCCACATGAGAGGTAGGGCATCAAACTAAAAAGTGGCAGTTCAGGGTGATGTTTGTAGGTGGGTGCAGAATTGGCTCAGACACAGGAAGCAGAGGGTGATGGTGAGAGGAACCTCATCAGAATTGGCTGATAATTGGGTGATTGTAAGAGTGGTGACCCATAAGGGTCAGTGCTGGGGCCATTGCTATTTTTATTATACGTATATAAATATTTGGATAGGAATATAAATAACAAGCTGGTTAAGTTTTTGGGTGATACTAAGCTAGGTGGATTGGCAGATAATCAAGAATCTGTTGAATTATTACAGAGAGACATGGACAGCATACAGGCTTGTGTAGATTTGTGGAAGACAAAATTTAATGTAAGAAAATGTATTACACATCGAAAGTAAAAGTGTATAGTTTGAATACACAATGGGAGGTCTGAAAACTGAACTGGGCTCCTTTTAATGTTGCACCTGCCTCCTTGTCTCCAGCATCCCCTGCACCCTCAGCAGACAACCAATTGGAGCGACTGCAGGGACTGCTGGGAGATGAAGTTACATTCCCCAGTAGCACCTCTACACATTAAAGAGTTTTTCTTCACACAGAAAACAGCCACCATTACCAGGTAGTGTGTTGGAAAGTAGGACTTTCAGGGACTTTGAAAACTCAAACTGATGTTGTTTTAGAGAGGTTAAGTGGATCAGATTGGCAAGAGTTGTTGGGCTGAATGGCCTGTTCTCATCAGATTTTTTTTTATAATATTTACAATTTCTGTTTAGTCAAAGGAAAATAATTTTGTAAGGCTGTAACTTTGTCCACCTTTCCTTTCTCTGTATGAAGATGGGGTCTACATCATTTGTATGAAAATGTGCTATATAAGTAAATGTTATTGTTGCTGTCTCTGGCTGTTCGACTGATGTTAAGGTGACTCATGCACACTCAATTTAAGAAACTGAATAATACCCCCAGGCTACTGGCTGCAACATATGCCCGAAATCTTCTCCCATTGCTTAACAGCCAGAGACATGCTCTTGTAATGGAATTTGGACGCCTTTTTACTCCAAACCCACCTTTGCACATTGTCGCCAACAAGTTCTGTTTTGACTTCATCAGTCTACAGGACTTGTTTGCAAAATGAATCGGGCTTGTTTAGATGTTGGTCTGCAAACTTCTGATGCTGAATTTTATGGTGAAGACACAGGAGAGGTTTTCTTCTGATGGCTCTTTCGAGAAGGTCATATCTGTGGTGGTGTCGCTGCACCAGAAGAACAGCACATCACCACTCCAGAGTGTGACTACAAGACACCTTCATGAAGCTTTAGGGCTTTTGAATTGCCTTTCTAGCAATCTTATGAGTACCGGTAGTTCTTTTCGAAATTGTTTTGATTTTCCAGACTTGACCTCCACTGTTGCTGTTGTCATTTCTTAATGCTTCAAACTGAGGAAATGGCTCCTTGAATACTCTTTGCTGTCTTCTTGTAGCCTTTTCCTGCTTTGTGACCAATATTTTATTCCTCCGAGTGCTAGGCAGCTGCTTAGAGGTGCCAATGGCTGCTGATTGCTGGGACAAGGTTTAAGGGGTATGAGAATTGTCAAAGTTGTATCATTTGCATCACATGGCCATTCCTAATGATTATTGTGAAAAAGCCAGAGTCCTTAAGGAGCTAGTTTAAATTCTTACATCTTGGGGTGGGAAGTTATCCAAGATATCTGATCACTTGGAGTGCCCATACATTACTGGAGTACTCCTTCCTCTTCTCATACTACAAAACAAAAAAAATACACGAATCTTGTTTAAATTGTAGAAAAGAATGGTGGCCTTTGGAGATCAATTCTTCTTGTTTTGACTTAACTATTCACAGTAACAGTTGTTTTGATCTGGGGGTCTCCACACTTTTGCATGTCACTGTATATGAAATGTCACAAAAGTGTATGTCTTGAGTAATGCTATGTCTGAAAAGAACCATCCTCTCAACGGTGTATATCATGCATCCAAGTTATAGGACTTAAATGATGGAATCCTAAACTTTCTACTATAGAAAATGGTTGGGTATCTAAAATGATAATTTGAAATTATTTTTGAGTGATACTTTTTTTTTTTTTTTTTTTTTTGTCCTGATCATTTTTCTGGTACTTTTCAAACAGTGCCATTACTGACAGCTAAGGCACATTTGTTTCTTCAGCGGTTTTCCTGCTTTCACTGCATTGCTGAAAGTCGATGCACTCAGCTGAGTGTATTATTTACAAGTGTCTCATCAAATTAGTTGCTCCAAATGAATTTCATTTAAATCCACCACAGCTAACAACTACATTTTTCATTTTAAACTTCACATATAACATTCCTATCACTTTTCAGATACTTTAAGATATTTCCACACAGCAGTTATTTTCTTCATCAGTTTCCACTCGGTGCTCTCTGTCAGTTGTACGCGTGTCCTCAGATTAACACATTCCATGTCATGAAATGGGAAGACCAGTCAACCAACTACAAGCCGATTTCACAATGAACATCAAAAACTGGGCAATTTTAATTCAAGGCTGATTAATTTGTCTAACACTACTGTTTGATTCAGTTGTATTTATTGTTTATAGCGCTCTTCATTGAGTGCAGGCTTAGACTGATTGATGTTTGCAGCCATAACAGAGATAATAATTACATACGTGAACACACACATTAGAGCAAATAGACAGGAAAACCTGGCAAATTTTAGTTTACTTAACATAAATAAGTCCTGACAGTAGATACATGTTAACATTATAATGGTGAGTATAAATGTCACCGGCGTGTCACCTGCCACTCCCCTATAGAGCTGAAAAACCATCAGCTTCTCATTTTTCCCAGAGGTCACAGCAGCTTCTGTAGGCTTGGGCACTGAGGTGTCACTCATCCATTGATCTCTTTTTCTTAGTGATTTAAATAAGCCATTTTGATGTTTGTTTTGTTGTAAAATGGTTTAAGTTTAATTGTAGATAAATGTGAGGACATATTCTGATTATTGAAAGTGCCTTTTTCATGCTTGGCATGGTATTCTGTTTTTATACAGTACTCTCCGTAATGGCTGAGACAAAGTATCATTTTTCTTTCATTTACCCCTTTGATCAACAGATTAAAAAATTACAAATTAAATAATTCATTAATTAAAGTCACATTATACATAGTCATTTAATGGGGATCTGCAAACATTTTCGTCACACCCTGTTGAAATGACAGTACTTTTTCTACATGCCCCCCCACCCCCGCATTTCAGGACACCGTAATGTTTGGGCCAATTGATGTCAGAGGAGTTTGTGATTCCTCAGATGTGTTTCATTGCTGCAGTCTTGTAGGCTTAAGAAATCTAGACTACCCTTTGGAGTTTGTTCAACATAAGGACAGCAGCTGTGCCAATGATAGTCAAAGAAGCAATTATGAGCCTGAAAGACAATAATAAAACCATTATAGACATCAGTAAAACGCTAGGATGACTTAAATCAACTGTGTGGAATATCAATAAGAAGAAAGAATGCACAGGTGAGCTCAGTAATCACAAAGGGACAGAGAGGCCAAGGAAGACCACCACTGCTGATGACAAAAGATGCTGCTGCAGATTGCATTTTGATTACAGCTTGCACATCCTGTTAGTAAGGATATTTCATGTATCTCTGTAACATCTTAAATGTACCACCACATACAGATGGCATGATGTGGCTCAGGGTGACTGAGAGATTCCTCACCGCTCGGGCAGTTCACACTGAAAAGCTGCCACTGCCAAATAACCCACAGCTGTTAAGACCTGTAAGAGAACTGAGATTGTGTGATTTCTGCGTGATGGTCTCTGTAATGAAGGCACATGTTCAGCACACACTTCAAAGAGGATGACAGCAGGGAGTCTAAATCGGCTTATAATTAAGTCATCATCATGAGCCAAAATGTCACTGTGATATATCAAAACTCACTTCTTGTGTAGCCTGTCAAACATCAGGTTGTGAAATGTGCAATGAAATGAGATTTTCTGTTCAGTTCATTTTTGCACCAGGTGTTGCTAAAATGCCAACACAAATAAAGTCTGCATAGGGCTTACAAATGCTGAAAACTTGCTGTAACTTTAAGCCAATTTATATGTCAAGTTCTCTTTTTAAAAATCTGAACTTTTGTGTGAGAATTGGCTTACACATGTTGCCGAGCATAAGGAAGTGTTATACATGTGGCCCTGCTAAGTAGTTGTAATAGAGAACATAAAATTAACAAATTGAGTGTACTTTCCATTTAGGATTAAAGTTTTATAATTGGTTATGCTTATCAAAGGTTGTTCCTAATTTCAGCCATCATGTATTTAATGTGAGTTAATGTTAATAATGAGGCTGTGGATTGAAAATAAGCTTTTTTTTTTTCCCCCTTTTCTTTTAATCTTTGTACAGGAAACAAAAATCAGTGCAGTTTGGAATCTGGAAAAGAATTCTATGGCAGGAATACTCTTCAGATCCACAGTAGAGTTCACACGGGAGAGATGCCGTATTGCTGTAATGAATGTGGTAAACAGTTTTCACGTTTAAACAATCTGAAGAACCACACTAGAGTTCACACCGGTGAGAAGCCATATTGCTGTAATGAATGTGGTAAACAGTTTTCACAAATGATCAATCTTCAGACACACACTAGAGTTCACACTGGAGAGAAGCCGTATTGCTGTAATGAATGTGGTAAACAGTTTTCACAAAAGATCAGTCTTCAGAAACACAATAGAGTTCACACCGGTGAGAAGCCATATTGTTGTAATGAATGTGGTAAACAGTTTTCACAAATGATCAGTCTTCAGAAACACACTAGAGTTCACACCGGTGAGAAGCCATATTGCTGTACTGAATGTGGTAAACAGTTTTCAATAATGGGCCATCTTCAGAGGCACACTAGAGTTCACAACAGAATAAAAAGGGTAACAGTTCAAAAATCACTCCAGAAAAATAAGCACCCTTCAGGATCAAGAGTGAGGTTCACTCCTGTCCTGAAAAGTAAGCAAACTAAATTATTGTTGACAAACTAATCTCTGAGAGATGCCATATTGCTGTTTGGAATGTGGCAAACAAATCTGTTAGAGGAGTTCTCTTCAAAGACGCACCAGAATTCACACCGGAGAGAAGTACAAATGAACTGTCCTGACTAAAGAGTGAGGTTTACTCCTGCCTGGACATTAAGCACATTTTAACTCACTGGAATCCATCCTACTTGGTGCTGTGTCATAAACAAATCAACACAGAGGAGAATCCGAAGTTTATATCCTTTTTTCCTTTTCCAGAAACAAAATAAAGAACAGGGCGTCATACAAACAGCTTCTCACCAAAGCCCTACAACCTCCACCATGCGCCTAGCTCTGCTTTCATAACATACATGTTACATATAGAATTATTTACAATATATTGTACACATTTCATTAGAAAAGAACTCTCTCTTTACAATATACATAACCTCACATAACAAATCATTGTTCACCTATACATACAAAAATAGAAAAATATTTATATTTAACAAAAAATAAAATAACATACCTTTCCAAAAACTAACTTTAGCACCCCTCTGCTCTTACTGAGGGTTCATACCTAAGTTTTTTGTTTTCTTCTTTTTTCCTTCTTTACTAACTTTAAATATAACTTTTTACCTTCGCATTCTCAGCACAACTGTTTCAAGGAACAAACTAATGTAATTTACATAACTCTACCATTAATTGTACATATCGTTACTAGACCCCACATAAGGATACTATAGCCACCTGCCAAACGTGATTTCCCTTTTTTTTTCTTTATATGGCTTAGCCAGCAATTATTAAAAAAACACCAAAGTTCAATGTTTTAAATAAATTAACATTTTACATATATACATAACACATCCATTACAAAAGTATTAACTTAAATAATCCAAGAAATCTATATCAGTGTTGAATTAGCAGTCCTTTCTTTGAGTGCAAAAAAAATCAATAAACGAGTAAAATCCCCTTATAAAACCTAAGCCGGCAAACTAAATAAAAGGAACCAAACAGAAGTCGGGTAAAACGTACCACAGATAAGCGTTGCAGGCCTGTTACTTGAAGGTGATTGTGATGTTACTCGGCGACGGCCTCTTAGGCTGTAATAGAGCAGATGGATCTCGTTTTCCGGTTTCCATCAGATGTGTGTCCCCTTTCATTTCTTTCCTAGCAAATATCTATTCTCAGCGATAGTTGGTCAGCTGTAACAATATCCGATATCAGCAATGTAATCCAATATCTGCTGACGTCTTTCGTTTTCCGCGTTTCACAGACAGTGCTCCTTAACTCACCGGTTTGGCGTTCTCGTCCAGTCCGTCCAATCACCAACACGTTCACGTTTTCTGTCCCGACTGTTAATTTCGTACTGGAATCCGGTCTTGGTTTTTTTTTGGTTTTTTTTTTTTCCTCTCTTTTTAAACTCCTTGCTGAAGTTTACCATGGACTAAGTTTCAGTCCTCATTTTCAGCGCAAAAGCCCAGTTCTCTCCTTTCTTTTCTTGCCCCTCCTTTTCTCATCTCTTCCGATCCCCACCCTTCGCTAATTTCCAAACCAATAAAATAATTTAACGTAAATACCAGCATTTACTTTTTACATTTAAAACCTTAGAAATATAATTACATAACTTTTTAACAACAACATGTACAACAAATGTAATTGTATTAATTAAATTTATATTACACCATTGCTATTACCACATCATAACTTGCGTTTTAAAGGGCTACATAAAAAACAAAAAACAGGGTGCCATACAAACAGCTTCTTGCGAATGCTTATTAAATAATAAATCAAATCAGTTACTAATAATTACAAACACAAACTATTAATAAACAATAAATTAAAATGTGAAATAAAAATGAAAATCCAAAGTATTCATGTGTTCATGTTGAACACCATGCTGAATTATATTAAAACGCTGTGGCAGTGCACTAAAAAAATCGGTGCTGCTTTTTTAAAATTTAGGTTTTGTTTTTGTTTGTTTGCTTTTGATAATAAAACATACAAAGACTGTATATAAGAACTCAGGGGGGGGGGTACATTAGTTATTTAACACTTGAGAATTACCAAGTAATATTCATGTCAAATCAATAGAATAAAATTAGTAAAGGCTTAGAGAGAGCAGACTTACCTGTACAGCATCCACCATCGCCTGAGAGTGCATGAAGTCTGTGGGGAGTCACATTAATTAGCATTTGTACTACAAAATACCATTGGTATGAAACTAAGTACACACAAACAATTGCTTTTGGTGGAAATGAATATCTAAAAGCTACAAAAGAACAAATTTAAAAATCAGAATACACTTTACTATGCATACACACCAAGAAAATTTGGAGGAATTAATCTCGAGAAGCCATATTGCTGTACTGGATGTGGTCGACGAGTCTCACAAACCAAAATTTTATGGGCCACAAAAGAATTCAGGCTGGGTGCCACCTCCAGAAGTGGGCTTAGTTGGAGAAGATCGACACCGGGGGCATCAACCTCTTTGTCTTGGCGTACCACCTCAAAGAATTTATGTTCTGAAGTTCCCCCTTTTTATTTTGGTGTTAAATTGTTAATTCCTGAACTGTTATTATGTAAAAGTAACAGAGGAATTATTTTCCCACCCATCTTTATTCTTAAAGAGAGCTTTCATAAGGTGCTAGCAATGATAACCTTCAGACAACGGGCTCCGTGTAGTAAGCTTGAAGTGCTCGGCCAAGGCTGCTGAGACACGAAGATTGCATCTCACCATTCAGACTGGGATGTGAGATACTGTCCTTAGAGAAGTGACGTACCCTCCATCATGAGCTCCAAGGAAAGCGCTGGTAGCAAACAGAGAAGTGCAGTTAAGTAACCAATCGGTTAAATCGGCAGCAACAGATTCAGTGGATGTAAAGCTTTAATCCGACTCTGTTTTTCCCCCATTGAGAAAAGTGAGGAAAAGAAACGCGCTGAACTGGAGGAGATTAGGATTTTATATTTAATGAGCAATGTAGTGAATTTAATATAAGTAATGTTTCCCAGCACTGGTCGCTTATGAACATTTTGTTTTTGTATCTGGAATGAATGGTGGAAATAAACTGTCTGTGTGAGCAATTGGCTGAATAAATAGTCAGAAACACAATGTCTTATTTTTCTTCTTCATATCGTTTTAAAGACAGAATTATTGACATAACCAATCAAAGTGCCGACTAATTTGCATTGTTGTGTTGCTCAAAATTAATAAAAAAGCCATTGACTGATTAGTGTTTCACTGTTTGTCCATTTATTTATTACACAAAACTGTTCAATAAACAAACTAAAATGCAGGTAAAATTCTGTTACAACTAACTCTGAGGGACCTAAAAAATATTTTGTCGTAATGAGATTCTGTATTTGTTACTATAGTGCTTTCTTTAACTTACGTCCAGCCATTTGCAGTCATTTCAATAGCTTCTTTCGCGTTCATTTTAATCTCCTCCTGCCTACAAGTTATGCTGACGAGAGTGTTTCTCAGTATTTCCATAATTCTCTTTCAGTGTGCAAATGATGTCCAAATCCAATGGCTGAAGCACTGCTGTGCAATTGGGTGGAGGAATTCAACGCAAACATTATCTAAATGTGGAAGCATGTTGTGTGCAGGACAGTTATCATTCAGAAGCCGAATCATCCTTTTCTTTTTCTTCATATTGTAAGGTGTCTGAACACTTTTGGGATTCCCCATCCAACAGGAGCGACACGCTGAAGTGCAACCCGAAACACAATTGCAGCGTCTGTGGAAGATTGTTTGCCTGTTGCTAGGGCAGGGCAACAGCAGGCTCACAGTGCTTCAGTGAAGCACCACAGAAGCAAATCATAAAAGATCGGGGTCACACTATAAGTCCCTGTCTTGCACCCCAAAACACAAGGCTTAGACTCAGTACTTTAGCAAAACCAGCTTTAAATCAGCTTGAAAGAGGAACGGCACAGTTTATTGTAGCGGGATCTGCCACTCTCCTATATATAGACACAAAAGTCAGGTAGGGTCGTGGCCAGGTCAGTGACCAAATAATCCTGTTATCTGCATTTACAATGTACCTGCTCCTAACTTTGCATCACCCATCGAGATCTTGTCTGTTTACTTTGGCGGATAGATGCAGTATAGCTGTGAGCCTGCTGTTGCCCCGGCAACTGAAACTGTCTTCCACAGACACGGAGATTGCACTTTGGGATGCTCTTCGGCGTGTTGTCCAGTTCGGGGAGGACCCAAGAGAGTTTAGAAACCTCACATTTTCTTGAACAAGTACCGCATTAATAGGAATGTTTCTTGAACGAGTATCACTGAACCACATAACGGCTTTTTCGACGCCTTCAAATGCAGCAGTTTACATGCGTTTGCAACCCGAGATTTTTCTTCTTTTTTTGCTTGGTCTTTTAAGAAAGTTGACAGTATCGTTGCCAGTGAATTCGTGAAATTCGCAATTGTCTTTTTTCTTTTTGCCACAATGGAGAGCTGCAAAACTTAGTTATTTTTTTTTCAAGGGGGAAATTCATATACTTATACTGCCAGCTACTTATATTAGAAATTCATAATCACGTTCATTCTCTTCAGGATTAGGTTCATTCATTTTGATGCTATTAAGGGTATGAATTTATACTAGCACTGTTAGAGTCAGATCAGAAGGGGGGAGGGGGATGAGTGAGAGCGTAAACATAACTGAGAGAATAAAACTGAAAAAAAGCTAACTTTTACAAATGCCATACATTTACAGCTGATCTGACGCTGTTTGTTTTCAAATAATACTGCATTAGTGCAATGATGTTTTCTGATTGGTACTATTCAGGTCATAAAATGATTTCTTCAAAATGTCACATATATTTGTCCCTTTCTTTTTTGCCCAGTGCTACGTTGACATCGTGCACCAGAAGGCGTGAGCTTATTCTGTGTGGCCAGTTGCCGGTTGCTTGTGCTATAACATGCTTGACTTGGCAGCAATCAACGCACATGTACTGTGCAAGGCATGCACGGAGGCCACTGAGAAAAGAAGAGTGTCAACACAGACAAGCTTCTGTTCCAAGACCACCGCTTCCCTCAGCCTCTTCAGTGTAATAGTAACACAGCACAGAAAGAAGTGTTTACATTGCAACAGGTACACATGTCATAAACGTAGAAAGGACAGTCCTTGGGTGTATGGGAACTGTTAACATTTGAATCTAATGATAGTATATAGTGCGGAACTGACCTCTCTGTACTATTCTGTCCTCTGCATGTCCTGAAGTATAAAAGAAACGGCACCATACAGCAAAAAGTGGAGACTGCATGGACAAGATCGAAAAAAAAAACAAAAAAACACGCTCACTAATTACAAACGCAAGAAGGTGTGCAAATGAATATGAATAATCTGAATAACGTTGAATCAGTGCCACAGTGTTTTCCGAAATATACTATTCGGGTCATAAAATTAATAATTCCAAATATCATATATACCGATGTCTCTCTTTTTTTGTCAGTGCTGCTTTGACATCATGGACCGTAAGGTGCATACTCATTCAGCGTGAGCAGGAAAACTCAGTAAAACTGAATTAAAAAAAATCAAGTGACGGTGAGATACAAAGAAAGCAGATTCGCCAGCGTTTGTGTGTCAGCTTTGATCCCTCCAGATCAGAGAATTTCCAGTTCCATTGCCTCAAAACACCACTCACACCTACAGTTATTCCCAGTTTCAAATAAAAAGTAACTGCGTCAGATCTAGGGCAAACTTTTACAAGTGCTATAAATTTACAGCGGCTGTTACAGACACAAATTAAATGTATATTTTTATTGTATACTATTAATGATAGGAGCAGCTCACTACTCAAAATGATAAATTTGCCGGGGAGCTGGTTTCGAACTCACGACCTCCGGATTATAAGTCAGCAATTCTAACTGCTACACCATGAAAGCTGTCATATTGTACTTGTATTGTAACAGCAGGCTGCTTGAGCTTATCAACATATTTACAAGACAAAAGATGCTGACAGAGAGGTGCGAACGGATTTAAGGTGGGCCAGATTTACGACTTTTTGGAAATTCTAGTGTTAAACTGTATAAGCAGATAAACTCTGTCATAAGAAGCGTTTTTTTCCAGTTAAGAATCTTATAAAAAAAATTAAGCCATTTCTTTGTTTCGCAGATTAGGAAGAAGTTAATTCTGCCTTGACTACAGTAATTCATTGTACACTGGTGTCAGTCAAATTCTTCTCACTCACTTGCAATTGGTCCAAAACTCTGAGGTGAGGCTCTTAATGGGGTCATATAAGCATGAGCACATAACTCCTATTTTAGCTTCACTCCATCGGCTTTACATCAATCTTAGAATCGATTTTAAATTTTTATGGCATACTTTTAAATGTTCAAATGGTCAGGCCCAAGCTTATCTTTCTGACCTCGTTGTGTCTTATGCCCCATCTCAGTCCAGGAGATCATCTGACCAGTTTCTACTGGTCTTACAACGATCAAGGTGAAAGAAATGACGTGATCGTGCTTTTACAGTGACTGCTCCTCTGCTCTGGAACAGCCTACCACTTCAGGTAGGATCAGCTCCAACGCTGTCTATTTTTAAATCCTTGCTGAAAACATACTTTCTCTCTCTGGCTTTTCGTTGGTCATGATGTGTTTTATGTGTTACAAATTACATCTTGCATATTGTAATCTTTTTAGTTAGCCAATAAAAGGCGTCATTTTGTTTGACTTCTCAATGTGTTACAATTTATTATTTGTCAACTGTTTATTTTGTTTATCTATTGCTTGATATCTATACAATTTTTTACTTAAATTTTTGAAATTATTTTTTTACTTTCATGTACAGCACTTTGGAAACCATTTCCTTGGCCTTAAATGTACTTAATAATTAAACTTTTTAACTTGACTTGATTTTCTGAGTGATTTGGAAATTGTAGAGGGAAATGTGCTGTTCAGATTAAATGGGCTAAAATCAAACAAATCACCACGACCAGATAATATTTATCCTCGAGATCTAAAGCAGGCTAGTGAGTATAGATGTAAACCCTTGACACATATTTTTAGAAACTCACTGCGCAATGGAGAGATTCATGAGGACTGAAAAATGGCAAATATCATCCCATTATATAAAAAGGGTTACTGGGCAGATACAAGCAACTATAGGCCAGTAAGCTTAACATGCATCACAGGAAAATTAATGGAAAGAATTATTAAGGAGAAGATTGAGCAACACCTGGCAAGGACTAGAGTGGTAGAGAACAGTCAGCATAGGTTCTGAAGAGGGAGGAGGTCGTGTTTTACTAACATGCTGGAATTCTATGAGGAGGCAACAAAAGGATACGATCAAAGTGGAGCAGATGATATTATTTATCTTGACTTTCAGAAAGCATTTGATAAGGTGCCACATGAGAGGTTGGGCATCAAATTAAAAGAAGTGGGTGTTCAGGAGGATGTTTGTAGATGGGTGCAGAATTGGCTCAGACACAGGAAACAGAGGGTGATGGTTTGAGGAACCTCATCAGAACTGGCCGATGTTAAGAGTGGTGACCAGCAGGGGTCAGTGCTGGGGCCGCTGCTATTTTTTAATATATATAAATGATTGAGATAGGAATATAAGTAACAAGCTGGTTAAGTTTGCAGATGATACCAAGATAGGTGGATTAACAGATAATTTGGAATCCATTATATCATCACAGAAGGACTTGGGTAGCAAACGAGCTTGGGCTGATTTGTGGACAATGAAATTTAATGTCAGTAAATCTGAAGAATTACACATAGGAAGTAAAAATGTGAGGTTTGAATACACAATGGGTGGTAGAAAAATCGAGAGTGCATCTTATGAGAAGGATTAAGGAGTCATAGTGGACTCTAAGCTATCGACTTCCCAACAGTGTTCAGAAGCCATTAATAAGGCTAACAGAATGTCAGGTGTGGTCGCTGAAAGCCAGGAACAACAGGAGATAGACACCAATGTAAAGTAAAAAGCAATTTCTTTATTCTTGGTGAGCAGGAGGCTGCAGCAGCTTTAATGCTCAGTTTGGTACAGACAGCCCACCCGTCAGCAGGGAGTTTCCCTCTTTTTATACCAAGCTATGTTAATAAACAAAAAGAGTAAGTATGGCAGATCATTTGAGGTCATACAGAGTTTGCAAGTAGCTTAAGATGACACATTAGATCAGTACGTGCAGAAGTCCATGGTAGTCTTTAGATAAGAGGAACTGTTGGCATACTCACAGTCCCAGGCTCCCCACCCAGCATAGGCTATGCAATTCAGCTATGGCTAGTTTTGCAAGACAGTTACAGTGACGACACTTTGCAAAACATGTTGTTCCCTATTCTTCTGCACCATCAGGGTTAGAACACTTCAACAAATATGTGGCAGTTACAATTTAAGAATCTTTTTTCAGCTTAAAAAAGGATTAATGTTATACTGTCGGTTAATGCACCGCACATTCTTATTATAGCTTACATTTTGCACATAATGATCTTCACACATAATAATTGATTATACAATATCAAAAGCTACCGTAAAAGTTAGTTTAGTATATTTGTCTTACAAGAATACACTCTTACAGCTTAGCGTGTGTATTGTGTTACATTTTGTTCGATTGGCTTAATTCAAATTATTCTTTCTCAAGAGTAACAGGGATTGTGGAAGAGAGGTGAAAAAGAGAGAGCAGGCAGGGTGGAATGGGTGGAGAAGAGTGTGAGGAATGATTTGTGACAGACGGGTATCAACAAGAGTGAAAGGGAAGGTCTATAAGACGGTAGTGAGAAGTATACTTGTATACAGAAGAAGAACAAGAATTAAACAGTGAGATATTGGTTTGTCATTCAAGACAGTAACAGAAATAAATCTTTATAAAACATTTTGGAATAGGAGTTGAAGTAAAAGAAATGTAAGAGGGGATTTGTCTTCATTTGTACATAAACTACATTTTGGCGATATATTAATGTCATACTTATGAACTAATTTGTTAGTTGGGTACTATTTATTCATAATTTTGAAATGGACTTCTTTAATCTTGTTTGGTAGAAAAAAATTATATGGCAGAAAACAGGCAATTTTAAAATTTATATCCAAAGCCATCAGAGAAGTGTGGTGTGCGTCTGATGTGACACAGTGACAGGCTGGGCACCTGCTGTTGTCACATGTCATTAGCTTATTGTTTAAGCTGTTGGTTTAGGAAGAGTACACACACATACATTTTAACAGAATATAATGGAGAAGGCTTGCTCCCTAGAAATAACGTATTTCTAATTCCTGCAGTTAGAAAAACAATGCCCCTTTATTGTATTTTTTTTTCTTGACCGTACAGGATGCCCAGTGGTAACCAGCCTTCCAAGTGGCTGAACAGATGCCAGTGTACCCAAATTCTGAGACACAACTGGATGTCCTTTGTGTGTACTCTTCCTGCTTTTAAGATTTCCAATTCGAGATGATGCGCAGTTCATATTAGATTTGCTATTTCTACAGGTAAAAGACTACTGAGGCTTTCAGTTTCAGAAGTAATTTGTGCACAATTCCTGCAAAGATTCCTCATATTTATTACATGATCTGTAATATTTTGCTGCCTTGAATATTGTACTGTATGTGTGCTCACTCTGTCCAGTATCTAACACTGGCTTTTTAATTTTAGACAGGAAAGACTCAGAGTGTGAATTCTCACAAACACAGAGACTGAGGTGCATCAGTCCCAGCAGTCACTAAACCGGGATATTGTTCCGTTTTGCAAAATGACATTTATTTTCTCAAGTTACTGTGCTTTGTTGTTGGACTTAATTTTAACTTAAAACACAACTAAGGCAGGAGAGAAAAAGATAAATGCATGTAAGTAATGACAACTGAGCACATCACGTTAGAAGTTCAGATACACAGAGATTGTAACACAATGTGTACTGTATGCGTAATGTAAAAGGAAAAAATGATGCTACATATAATAACAATTAAGTTGGGGTTGTTTCAAAATCCAACAGAAAATCACAATAATTAAAAATAATATTATTAGGCAGACTTTACTCTAAGCAGAACTGTATCTATTGTGATGGTTTACTTTGGTAATAATTGATCTACAGGTGAACCAAGAAAGGAGGCAGAACAAGAAGTAAGGGTACACTTTATTAATGTTTGAACTCTGTGAGTGAACATTGTGTATCTACTGTGTTTATGTTTTTAACAGTTACAGTGAAGTAGAAGAGTCCGGTCATGTTATGGGGCAGCAGTTGAAGAAGAAGGATGGAGAGATGTGTGCCATGTTGAAGTAGCGGCTGCCCCTCCTGCCTTTTACTTCTAGAATCCTCCATTTCAATTCCTACTCTGATCTGCTGTGCCTTTGCCAAGTGATCACGAGGTATTGGACTACAGTAATCCCTCGCTATATCGCGCTTCGACTTTCGTGGCTTCACTCTATCGCGGATTTTATATGAAAGCATAACTAAATATATAACGCGGATTTTTCGCTGCTTCGCGGGGTCTGTGGACAATGTGTCTTTTTACTTCCTGTACATGCTTCCTCAGTTGATTTCATACAAGGGACGCTATTGGCGGATGGCTGAGAAGCTAACCAATCAGAGCACGCAGGTAAGTTCTCCTGACTGAGAAGCTAACCAATCAGAGCACGCAGTTGAGCTACTGCGTGCTGAATGCCGTGTTAACCAGGAAGTCTCGTCTTGCTCATTCAAAATCAACGTGTTTCGCTGTGTAAAGAGTTGTGCTCTTTAGTGTTTATCTTTGTGCATAGTCAAGCTCTTCATTATGGCTCCAAAACAATCTGCTACTGCTTCAGGGGCCGTGCCCAAGTGCAAGAAGAAGATGTTAACGATTGCCGAAAAGGTAAATGTTTTGGATTTGTTGAAGGCTACGATTCTTTTTATTTAAACAGTAGGAAAGGAATATAAGATCTACGGCTGCAGTGTCCTTTTAACCAGGGTGCAAAACGAGTTGTAAGTGGATGTAATAAGGCAGTAGTCTGGATGGAATCTGCTTTAGGGATTTGGATTGAAGACTGCCAGAAGAAGAACAACGGCAGTGCTACACAATCGCCTGAAGTGGCTCCTTTACAAGGGCTGTAACGCTTTCCTTTGTTGTGCAGTAAAATTAAACTCATTGTTATCGGACAAGTCATCGTGTCATTGTTGGTGAGTAACCATAATTAATTTTCTTCTTACAGTGCTTAGTACATGTATGTACGTTTAGTGTCACTGTACACACATTTACTGTATACTATTTTTCTTGCATTGTACGTATTTATTGCTGGTGGTCTGTCTATCGTAATGGCTGTAACATATGTGATATCGGAGACACTCAATATCTTTAAAATAATATTTAGGTTTTACTGTATATAAACAGTGTGTTTATATACATAATTTCAATGAATCTTACCTAATATCTAAGAGAATACAAAGGGATTATGCTGTATAACTCTGCGGGGAATATTTATAAACAGTGCGGGAGAGTTTATAAGGGCTTAAAATATATAAAAATAACCATACAAACATATGGTTTCTACTTCGCGTATTTTCACCTATCGCGGGGGGGTCTGGAACGCAACCCCCGCGATCGAAGAGGGATTACTGTATTTTGTTTTTTTTTCTTCTGAAAACTGTCTCAGTCTCATTACAGGCCACCTGCCTCACATAGAATTGATTTCAAGGTTCTATTAAATAATTAGAAGGCTTTGAGTATTTTGGACCCAGCCTGTATTTTGGAGTGTCTGCTCCCAACATTTCTTTTCTCAAACGTTGCTTTGCTTTTTATTCTAAGATCAACCATAAAAACCAGCAGCTTTCTGTACTTGTGCAACAAAATCTGGACTGCTTTGCCAGTAGAGAAGTGCCAGGCTATAAATGTCAAGTATTTCAAAAAACTTCAACAAGCCCACTTTTCTAATTTGGCTTTTTCTTAATTACTTGCATTGGTCGTAATAGATTAGAAATGGTACTGTGTACACTTTGTAAGATCTGCACTGGGCACCAACTTCTGCTGTTTTTCTCTGTTTTCTTTTTCCAGTTAATTGCAATGGTGCCCCCCTGCGTCTCCACCGTCTGTTACATCAACCGCCTGTGATAGAAGAAAAGTTCACAAGACATCCTGAAATGGAATTGTGATTGGACTGAGACGAACACAATTAAGTATGCTGGGATGTGCAGTGGGGGTCTGTGTGGGCTTTGGCTTGGGACCCCCAGTGGTTTATTATCTCCAGTATCCTTGAAGGCTGCAAGTTTGTCTTTGTCCCCAGCCATTTGTCCAGGCAGTGTATTTATTACAAAGGACAAGGACCCCTCCATTTGTTTCTTATTTACTTTTATAATGCCTTCAATTTTCTTTGTAACTGTATATTTTTGTAGAGCAAGAAGAGCTTCACTTGTAAGAAAAGGTGATATAGAAATATTATTAGTGAACAAATGTTAAGGGACAGATCAGGAAAAATATCAGTTTAAATAGAACACATTTTTTATGGAATATTGCTGGATAACAACTCTTTGATTCAGAGTAGCATCTTGTTAATAAAGCTAAAATAGCATGTTTCCTTTTTTGACAAATTTAATGATTCACTTTTACTGTGTTCAAAAACCTTGGCTAACATTTTTTTTAAATACTAAGGTAAAAATCTGTAAATATATTTGTGTTCTCCTTCCCTAATAGTTTTTAACACCTCCCCTTGTTGGCCATTTTCATTGTAGTTGTGTTCTAGTTAAATTAATTTATCAATTTATACATCTTTATGATTACTGAATTTTCTACTCATAATATATATACAATATAAATATATAGTACATATAAATATGGGTGTGTGTACAATTTGTTTTTGAGAAACATTGTTCGCAGATCTTTCACTTTTATTTTTAAATATACCATTTATTTCTTCAATAAAAATGTATGGTAAGTGTATTGCATTTCCTTTTTTTAAAGTTATAAAAATAAACTGGCTCTGTATCAATATGGGTGAATAAAACCATTGACATGAGACGAGTCTGCACACAAACAGCAGTGTGTTATGTTGATTAAACTTGTAAGAAAGAATATCGCTGCACTCTGTCCACATCGTGTTCATCATAAACTGAACTATTTCATGCTGTTTAAATTCTGCTCAGTTAGTGGAGAATATTTTATTTTACAGCTGTTAAATTCAGTTCAGTTTTATTATATTGATAGGTAAATTAGTTTCTCAGTGGATTTTACAGAGACGCCTTGAAATAACATTAAAAACACATCACTAAGAACAAATGTATTACA
>JANRMT010062791.1:208276734-208295004 GCA_026402145.1 Polypterus bichir lapradei
TGTAATACATTTGTTCTTAGTGATGTGTTTTTAATGTTATTTCAAGGTGTCTCTGTAAAACCCGCTGAGAAACCAACTTACCTATTAATATAATAAACTAAACTGAATTTAACAGCTGTAAAATAAAACATTCTTCACTGAGCAGAATTTAAACAGCATGAAATAGTTCAGTTTATGATGAACACCATGTGGACAGAGTGCAGTGATATTCTTACAAGTTTAATCAACATAACACACCGCTGTTGGTGTGCAAACTCGTCTCATGTCAATGGTTTTATTCACCCATATTGATACAGAGCCAGTTCATTTTTATAACTTTCAAAAAAGGAAATACAAGACACTTATCATACATTTTTTATTGAAGAATTAAATTGTACATTTAAAAATAAAAGTGAAAGATCTGTGAACAATGTTTCTCAAAAACAAATTATACACACCCATATTTATACGTATATATACTGTATATATTATGAGCAGAAAATTCAGTAATCATAAAGATGTATAAATGATAAATTCATTTAACTAGAACACAACTACAATGAAAATGGCCAACGAAGGGAGGTGTTCAAAATTATTAGGGAAGGAGAACACAAATATATTTACAGATTTTTACCTTAGTATTTAAAAAAAATGTTAGCCAAGGTTTTTGAACACAGTAAAAGTGAATCATTAAATTTATCAAAAAAGGAAACATGCTATTTTAGCTTTATTAACAAGATGCTACTCTGAATCAAAGAGTTGTTATTCAGCAATATTCCATAAAAAATGTGTTCTATTTAAACTGATATTTTTCCTGACCTGTTCCTTAACATTTGTTCACTAATAATATTTCTATATCACCTTTGCTTACAAGTGAAGCTCTTCTTGCTCTACAAAAATATAAAGTTACAAAGAAAATTGAAGGCATTATAAAAGTAAATGAGAAGCAAATGGAGGGGTCCTTGTCCTTTGTAATCCTTTAAGGATACTGAAGGTGATAAACCTCTGGGGGTCCCAAGTCAAAGCCCATGCAGACCCCCTCTGCACATCCCAGCCGTCTCACTCCAATCATAATTCCATTTCAAGACGTCTTGTGAACTTTTCTTCTATCACAGGCAGTTGGAGTTGATTTAACAGACGGTGGAGATGCAGGGGGGCACCATTGCAATAAACTGGAAAAAAACAACAGAGAAAAACAGCAGAGGTTAGTGCCCAGTACAGAGCTTATAAAGTGTACACAGCACCATTTATAAACTATTACAACCAATGCAAGTAATTAAGAAAAAGACAAATTAGAAAAGTGGGCTTGTTGAAGTTTTTTGAAATGCTTGACATTTGTAGCCTGGCAGTCCTCTTTTGGCAAAGCATTCCAGAGTACAGAAAGCTGCTGGTTTTTATGGTTGATCTTGGAATAAAAAGCAAAGCAATATTTCAGAAAAGAGATGTTGGGAGCAGACACTCCAGAATACAGGCAGGGTCTAAAATACTCAAAGCCTTCTAATTATTTAATAGACCCTTGAAATCAATTCTATGTGAGGCAGGCGACCAGTGTAATGAGACCGAGACAGTTTTCAGAAGAAAAAAACAAAAACGCCAATACCTCGTGATCACTTGGCAAAGGCACAGCAGATCAGAGCAGGGATTGAGATGGAGGATTCTAGAAGTGCCGGGCAGGAGGGGCAGCCGCTACTACAACATGGCACACATCTCTCCGTCCTTCTTCTTTAACTGCTGCCCCATAACACGACCGGACTCTTCTACTTCACTGTAACTGTTAAAAACATAAACACAGTAGATACACGATATTCACTCACGGAGTTCAAACATTAATAAAGTGTACTCTTACTTCTTGTTCTGCCTCCTTTCTTGGTTCATCTGTAGATCAATTATTACCAAAGTAAACCATCACAATAGATAAAGGTCTGCTTAGAGTAAAGTCTAACTAATAATATTTTTTTTTAATTTCTGTGGTTTTTTGTTGGATGTCGAAAGAACCTCAACTTAACTGTCATTATATGTAGCATCATTTTTCTCCTTTGTGTTATAATCTCTGTATATCTGAACTTGTAATGTGATGTGCTCAGGTGTCGGTACTTACATGAAAATATCTTCCGTTTTTCTCTCCTACCTTAGTTTTGTTTTAAGTTCAAATTAAGTCTCAGCTCTTTTCAAAATCCGACAATAAAAGCACAGCAACTTAAGAAAATAAACGTTATTTTGCAAAACAGAACAACATTCCTGTTTAGTGACTGCTGGGACTGATGCACCTCAGTCTCTGTGTTTGTGAGGATTCACACTCTGAGGCTTACCTGTCTAAAATTAAAAAGCCGTGTTAGATACTGGACAGAGTGAGCAGACATACAGTACAGTATTCAAGGCAGCAAAATATTACAGATCAAGTAATAAATATGGGGAGGCTTTGCAGGAATTGTGCACAAATTACTTCTGAAACTGAAAGCCTCAGTAGTCTTACCTCTAGAAATAGCAAATCTAACATGAACTGCACATCATCTCGAATTGGGAATCTTAAAAGCAGAAGTAAAGGACATCCAGCTGTGTCTCAGAATTTGGGTACACTGGCATCTGTTCAGCCACTTGGAAGGCTGGTTACCACTGGGCATCCTGTAGGGTCAAGAAAAATAAAATACAATAAAGGGGCATTGTTTTTCTAACTGCAGCAAGAAGAAAGAAGTTATTTCTAAGGAGCAAGCCTTCTCCATTATATTCAGTAAAATGTGTGTGTACTCCTCCTAAACCAACAGCTTAAATGATAAGCTAATGACAAATGACAACAGCAGGTGCCCAGCCTGTCACTGTGCCACATGAGACGCACACCACACTTCTCTGATGGTTTTGGATATACATTTTAAAATTGCCTGTTTTCTGCCATAGAATTTTTCTACTAAACAAGGTTAAAGAAATCCATTTAAAAATTATGAATAAACAGTACTCAACTAACAAATTAATTCATAAGTATAACATTAATATATTGCCAAAATGTAGTTTATGTACAAATGAAAAAAAAATCCCCTCAGATTTCTTTTATTTCTACTCCTATTCCAAAATGCTTTACAAAGATTTATTTCTGTTACTGTCTTGAATGACAAACCAATATCTCACTGTTTAAGTATTGTTCTTATACTGTATACAATTTTGAAGACTAAATGTTAGAAAATGGAGTAACTGTGGTTTCCTTGCTTCATAAATTTCATATTAATAAGTGTAAAGTACAGAACGTTAGACCCTCTGTTACATCTTTCTGTATGGACATTAATATGCTAGAAATAGCTTTTAAAAACAGAAAACACACTAAAATAATTAAAATGTGTAAGATTCTGATCTTCTTCATTAACAATTTGTAACGCTATTATCTGCATTTTGCTTTCTTGTAATAACATAGCTGGTGCTACTCTTGTATGTAACTTAGCCATCATTATGTTTTGTTAACTTTATTATGGAAAAACTATTGTAACGATGTAATCTGATACCAACAATAATATAAAATACCGATGGCTTTGGAGGGCACACTTTACACCGGTCGAGTGTCAGACGTGCTCTCCTAATTCAATTCCTCATTCGACACCTCGATTAGATTGTTTTGCTTGATTATTAGCATGCCGTTCACTCTTTAAGACAAAAAATGCTTACAAATGTTAAAAGAAACACACCACCAAATGCTAATAGGGGGTTACGACATAAATGAAATGCATCCATTAACCCAAATACGGAAAATGCTGAGACTTTCACATTTAAACCACGAGATTACTAATGTCGTATAGCAACTAAAAAGGAAAATCCATATGGCCTTTTTCATCAATACGAAGTACTTACAAAAAGCTATACGTATCCATTATACAGTTTACAGACATACGTCACATTTCATTTCGCTCCCTCTTCATTGGAATTGAGTTAAATTTTTCAAGCGACAAATATTCTTCCAAAACGTTATAAAATTCAAAAGTTGCCATCTTTTCCAGTAAGAAGTCCACTTACAGACGGAGATAAACAACACAAAAATGACTCGCAAGTACAATTCAAACCTGACGAGTGACGTATGTCGTAAAACACTAGACATGCGCAGAACAAATCGGGCAGCGTCGTGAAATGAATTTTAATTAAGCAGAGAGCGCGTGCGCAAGACAAATCGGATGGGGACTCGTGTCGCGAAGTAGAAAAACGGAGATCGGACAGGGTCGTAATAGTAAAGCTCTGCGCATGCGTTCGCAAATCGGGTAGACGGCACAGCAGATCGGGTAGCAAGCTCCAAGAGCATCTGGCTGCAGCCACTGTAAGGTGTTGAGCTCCACAGTAAGCGGAAACACGTGACCGCCACAGTAGACGGAAAACGCCCCCCCCTACTATCTTAAACTTAGGCGTGCTATTTCCCTTTTGCTGCTTTGCCCAGTGTTTTTTAAGGTTAGGATTGTTGATTGGGTAGGTCCTATATTAGTTAGTCCCGTTTATTCTTTTTAATTTTATCCTGCCTTGTACGTCCGGTTGTTTGGGTTGGCTTCATTTAGTTAAAAGAAACCGTTTTCATCGTACTCTTTTCTGGAAAAGTGTTCATCCATGTGTGGTTTTCGAAGGATTTTTTAGTTTGCGGAAGAAATAGCTTTTTAAGTTGGATCCTGTCCTGCCTCGTGTTACTTGTTGTCTGGGATGGACATTTCCGCGAACGGTTATTTTATATGCTAAAGAAGGAATATGCCCCTCCCCCACTATCTTAAGCTTAGGCATGCTATTTCACTGTTGCTGCCTTCCCCAGTGTTTTTGATTGGGTAGGTCATATATTCATTCGCCTACTGTGGAGGTCACGTGTTTCCGCTTACTGTGGAGCTCAACAGCTTACAGTTGCTGTAAGACCCTTCTCTTCTCAGTAGCAGCGACAATGTATGCGGGTAATAACAGACGCTACTGTTTTCGTCGCCCTTGACGATGTACTTGGAGAACTTCTACCCGTGACGTCAATGAAAGTAGCAGATACGGAAATCGGCGCGCGCTTCTCTCTTGTATTCAGCAACGCGAAACAGGCTGCTGTGTATGTCGATTTTAAAGAGTATCACATCACATCACACACAGGGTGAAGGTAAGTGATATGAGTTTGGGGCCGTCATGTTATGAATGTGGATTTTTCATTTGCTCCAGTCGGAGTCAGTTTTGAAAGAAAATCTTTACCAAGAAACGGAGGGTAAGTATTCGTGGTTTGGGCACGTCAGTTTACGAATGCACTAATTTCCATCCGCTGCAGTCAAAGTAACTCGAAGTAAGCAGACCCTTTGTGTCTATCACGTCAATTTCACTAACCCACACAAAGCTTAACTTTTTACTTTTCTTTCTCCTTTATCATTCCATGGTGTTCGTGATTGGTCGGCATTTCAGAAAGCAGCGAGGAGTCAGTCAGGCTTTACACTTCTGATCAGAAAAGGACAAACACGAACTGAAACAAACTGGAGTCCGCGACCGTGGAGAAAAGTCGAAGTGCATGCGAAACCAAGAACGAAAACAAATGTATAGAGGGAGAGAAAGTGTAGCGCTGTCGTGCCGGTATTCCTCGGGTAACCCGCCTGGAGAAGTCTAAATGTAATGTTCATATCTGTTAATGACGGGCGTCCATAATCAGTATGTGTGTATTTATATACATGGCTTAGCATTCTGAAACCTGCTTAATTCAATGTAGTCGGCATATATTTACATGCATTGCATGGATGAACAATTATATGGATGTTGTTTTGTTTCTCTTTTAGCCTGTGTCATATGTGAAAAAGTTTGTTTTGGTGCTAAAATCCAAAACCAGTAATGCATCTTGATAAATATTGTGAGTTTAATAGAGATTTGTGGTTGGTGTTACTGCCTAACAGTTCCAGCAAAATTAATTTTATGGTCTATATGCATTTTCCATGTGTCCCCTATTTATTTATTTTTATTTCATCCTGATTTCTAAAGATTACCAGGTTTAGCGGGCTGGCAAACCTAACCTGACTTACTATGGTGGTGGATACGCATGCAGTTGTACCCTACGATGGCCCGCAGTCGGTTCCTACCCTGCACTGCTACTCTGGTTTTCTTCCCATATCTCAATGACACCAGTTTCTGTGTGCTTTGTACTACATATAGAGATAAGGTGGATGGTAAAACACATGGCGGCTGCTCACTACATGTAGTTTTATCACACTGAGCTCAGCCAGGGTGTGTGGGTCACCTTTTTGTGCCACTAGGAACTCTTAAGTGAACAACACAGACCGGCCTGGCATCCCTCTTCTCAGCAAGGCTCTGCTTGATTTAATTAAAATCTTCATGAGGGTCAGTAATTGGTTGTTCTTTCGGTGGCCCCTCCCCATGGGGGTTACCCATGGTGCATTGGTCACTAAGGAGCATAGATCTTCAGACATTGGAGCACTAAGGATGAGTGAGGCACTCAATGTCTCAATACTGGGAGAAGTTATTTAGTAGGAGTTTATTACTATTTTTAAATGTTTTTTTTCTTATGGTTTTTGTGTGTTTGCGTAAAACATTTACTTCCTTATGATGGATCTGATAAACTTAATTCTGGATTTGTGTTGTTGGAAACATCAATAAAGTTCTGTTTCAGAGACTTAGAAGTAAGATCTACAAACATTCGTTAAGACTTGCACTATTTAGTTGCTGTCCACCATTATTATTAAGCATTTTTTTCCAGACAGTTTTATTTCTAAGCTCTCTACTCACACGTGATACCCATTATACACGACACTCATTGAGTCCTCAAACTGTGAGGTCAAAATTGATGTTATAGCTGTGGACAGAAGTAGATTATATTAGAAAAGAATTCAATAAAGCGAGCAGGAAAAGATTATGTGAATTAATAAAAGTCCACAATGATGCTGGTTCACTGAGTATTTTACTACACATCTTCACTGGGATTATATACATTTAGTTGTCTTTGAATTTGAGGAGGAAATTTTCAGAAATAATAGTTTTTATTACTGTGAAGTCCTTCCAAAGTTTGATTACTCACAGTAGACATCAGAAGCTGCTACATTGACAGTAAACCCCCAATTAGTAGTAAGTGAGTAGCCATTGTAGCAGTGTATTGGTTTAAAGAAGTACAAGCCTTATATTTTTCAAAAGGTTCTCTACCTGTGTGATTTGTAAAACTTCTTTAATGTTTTAATTCAGTGAGTTGTGATTTTTTAAATCCTCCTGATACCTGCCACTGTTTGTATTTGTTTTTTACACTTGTAGTGTTCTTTCTACTGTACTGATCAGCTCAATTCTCTTCATGTTTTATAAATTTAGTAAAAGTTGGAAACCTGTGGTTGACACGGCCTTTCAAAATAAAGATTAGATGTTTGTCTTATTAAAAACTGTTCCTCGTGTGCCGTAATCCTTCTGCTATCCCTCACTTTTTATAATCTTTTCATCTTTAAATGTGCTTTAGCAACTCTTGTTAATTTGTAGCCAACATGTATTTCCTAAATTGAAGACCCGCTGTAATGTATTTAAATCTACTGATATGACAAAATGCCTTCCTGTAAAGTCCTTTCAGTTGCCCAACAGTCCAGAGGATGAAGAGCACACCATAGTTTGAGGTCAGATGTTCATATAATGACATCTTGTCCTCTCACTGTTTAATAGTACAGTGGAACCTCGGTTCACAAATGTCTTGGTTTACAACCAAAAAGTTCACCAGAGACAGAGAGAGAGACACACACACATATGAGACACACGAGAGAAAGAGGGCTGAATGCATAAGGCCGAGAAGGCAGTTAAAGAATGCACCAGGCTTGTTTTTAAAGAGACAGATCCGAGAATTGTTTTAACCTCGTATTTAATGAAGACTTTTTTCTATTGGATTTTAACCTCCACTTCACTTCTGTTTACAGCAATCGGTTCGTAGCGTGCATTGTTGCAATGTTACTTTTCTTTGTGGTTTATTAAATTACGGATTTTTCAAATGTTCATTTTTTTCGCTGTGCTTAAAACTCATTAAAAAAGTGTTTTTAGCAAGTGGTAAGTTGAGTTTATTTAATAATAGTTTGTTTCATACCAACTGTACTCTGCAAATGATGGTATCCATCTGTTACATGTGCTAGTATTTGGTAGGATGCTGATCCAAATCTCTTTACTGCCAGAAGGACCCTTGAGCGAGGCCCTTTACCTGAAAATGTCTTCAGGGGCTCTTGCTGTACAATGGCTGACCCCGCACTCTGTCCCATAAAGGTCATGCGGGGAGACTATCACCTCGGGGATTAATACAGTGTACCAAATCTTAAAAATATATATACAGTTGTGGCCAAAATTATTAGCCCCCCTTATGAAATTAGGCAACACTCCTGATTCCAATATGAAAATGACCATTAACAACAAATGTTTGTTTTTTAAAGCATATCTGTGTCCAAAATAACAAGGTCCACTAATTGTAGTTTGGATATTTTATTGACACACTGAGTGGAAACAAGAAAGGGCAAAAATGAGACATCCAAAATTATTAACCCCATGCCCATTAATAGTCAATACTGTACCCTTTTTGAGCCATGACTGACAACAATCTATTAGAGTAGGTCTTTACTAGATTAGCACAGGTCTCCTGAGGGATTTTGGTCCATTCCTCCATTGCAAATTGTTCCAGCTGGTCCAAATTGCGTGGTTTCCGAGCATGGACATGCACTGTGAGCACTCGCCACAGATTCTCAATGGGATTGAGGTCTGGGCTCTGTGCGGGCCACTCCAAGATCTTGGTTTTGGTATCCTTGAAAAACTGTTGAACTAATTTTGATGTATGCTTTGGGTCATTGTCTTGTTGGAAGACCCAGCGATGACCTAAGCCTAGACTACGAGCAGATTTCTGCATATTCTCCCTCAGAATGTCAACATAATTTTCTTTTTTCATGATGCCATGCACCCGAACAAGGCTCCCTGTGCCTGAGGCTGCAAAACAGCCCCACAGCATGATGCTCCCACCACCATGTTTAACTGTGGCAACTGTGTTCCTAGGGTTGAAGGCCTATCCCTTTCTTCGCCAAACATAAGCAACATCCATGTGCCCAAACAGTTCCAGTTTAGTCTCATCAGACCAAAGCACAGACTTCCAAAAATCATCTTTACATTTCAAATGTTCACGGGCAAACCTCAGTCGGGCTGTGATGTGCCGCTCTTTGAGTAAAGGGGTTCTTCTGGGACGATGGCCGTGAAGCCCACCACGGTGAAGAGTCCTCACAACTGTGTTCCTTGAAACATCAACTCCAGAAGAGGCCAGGTCAGCAACAATCATCTTGGCAGATGTCCGGGGTTCCTTGCTGACATCTCTGACTATTTTTCTCTCCAGAGTTCTTGAAATCTTGCGCTTACGGCCACAGCCAGGTTTGTTTCTAACAGAGTTTGTCTCCTTGTACTTGGCAATGATGCAACGTACAGCAGTTCTAGACACTGTGAATCGCTTGGAAATGGCAGTGTAGCCTTGCCCCTTATCATGAGCCTCTACTATCTTCTTTCTGAGCTCCAGACTGATTTCCTTTGTCTTTGGCATGGTCAGTAACAGTAGTCCCCCTCATGTGTTCAAGAGCCCTGTTCCTTGGGAGTCTTTTTATGCTGATTGAGTGTTGTTAGGAAGCCAATTGACTGCAGGTGGTGTTAGGAAGCCAATTGATTGCACAGGTGTGGTTTCAAAGCTGATTGGTTAATTAGTGTAGGTGTGTTTTGAAAGCAAACATTAACATGGGGCTAATATTTTTGACCACCCCATTTTTTACTATATTTGATATAAAGCAAGACTAAAAATATATTTTATATTACAAAATGTATCAAAAGCTAGTAAATAGCACTGGTGGATGTTTGATTATATCAAGTTTCATCAATGCTGCAAACTTTGGGAAGACGTTTAGGAAAATGTTTCATGATTCCAGGGGGCCTAATAATTTTGGCCTCAACTGTATATACAGTATATCTTTTATTGTAGTTAGAGTTATTAACTGAGTTAATGGATGTATTCTCAACATGTAATTGTATATAGCAGCTTTAAAAAGGGAACTGACTACGATTATTTATTTCATGCTCAATAATGGACTTCTTCAAAAATAGCGGTCAAATGCTCAACTACATTTATCTTTATTTATTTGGCTGATGCGTTTATTCAAGGTGACTTACAATATTTATGATAAAATTGGTTACATTTCTTTTTTGGTTAAAAATAAACCTGTAGGATTGAATGTTCAGCCCCTTTACCGAACATACAAGCATCTCTTACGTCAAGGGACGTGTTGCATAGTGTTTTATTAACTGGTTAGTATTAGTGACATATTTTTAGGCAGGAATTCTCTCATTTTGTTTTTAATAAGGTACAGATGGAGTAAACGCCATTTGCTTTAAGTTGGGCACTGAAATGTCACTGGTGGGTCAGTGTTATGATTTAATTAGTGCAATATATAGTTATCTTGTCTGATATGTTAAGTCCATTTATAGATAATAAACTGTAATATGTCATATATATAATATATAATGATGGGTGTTTGGGTCCCATGCCCGGCCGGGATGCCCCTGTTGCATGTGTTCTGGGGTAGCAACCATGGACAGCTCAATACCTCCCCCAGGACGCTTGGTGGCAGCCTCCCTGGCTGTAGGTGATTCCCCAACCTCCCGCAAGGCTCCATGAGAGATGGAGTCCTCCACAGCCTGGTTGGGAGCTGGGGTGGCCTCTTGGGGGTGCTGCCTGGAATTAACAGCCCGGCCGGACGAGTCTTCAACCCCACCAGGAAATGCAATTGGGACCAGGTGGTCAAGCACCTGGAATGCAACGACCACCACTCGAGAGTCGGAGTCGGGAGGAGGAGGACGACTACGGTTGAGGAGGAGTGGTGGTAAAGGAGAAAGAGAGTGTTTTGTTGGTGTTGGTTTGTTTTGGGACTTTGTTGGGCTGTGTGACACAGGGAAGACGTGTCCCACGGTTGAAGAAAAATAAAAGTCTGTGTTTATTTTGTATGTGCCTCTGCGTCAGTCTGTGCTGGGTCAGGCACTCTACAGCATCCTTATTACAGTATATATACATCATTCACATTGATGTGGTCAACTTTATGGTAAGAGGAAAAAGCATCTAGGATAGAGTCATATACCATTATACACTTCTCTAAATGAAAGGCCTACACATCTAATGGAAATGATGCCCTGCCTCATTTGATTTGTTAATTGCTATTTTCTTGCTATTATCACTGGAATATTGTCCAAATGTTACTTTAGGAGGTGTAGTAACAGTCTGGTCCAACTCTGCTTTAAGACACACAGAGGGCTTGTAAGTAATCAACACAAGTTGGGACACCTGTGCAAATTGTTTGCTTCCACGTTCAAGGCTTCATTTACTTGAATTTCTGCAGAACATCTGTAGGTTGTAACTGATTAGTTTTCCCTGAAATTCCCTTTTTCAGTTGTTGCTAACAATAAACTTTAAATGTAAACCTCTGACAATTTACTGCTTACCTTTTGACTGGTAGTGGTCCTGTCTGAAATATAACTTAATTAAAAAAAAAAAGATTTTTTAAATATTAAGAAAAGCGTGTTTGTATATGTGTATGTAGTTGGTTACAGAGAAGCTAAGAGCTTAAATGTTTATCAGGAAAAAGAGGGCTTTGTGAGATCAAGAAGACAGTGGTTGGAAAAAGGAGAAAAAAAAAAACTGGTCGTTTGTGAGAATCCTACATTAATTGAAGAATTTACAACCATTTTTTACAAATAACTTTATATATTATATGGTAATCTTGACGAGGCCATTGAAATATTTGGATCCCAGCATATAAATATAAATGAAATAGGCCATCAAGAATTTAAAAAATAATAAATCACTAGGGAACGAAGACCTAACCTCAGAATTTTATAAAATGTTTACAGATCACATTTCATATTTTTTACTTGCAACTTTCAAAGAAATGTGGGATAAATGACCTTGTTGACGAATGTCAGTCAAGTTATGTTAAAGATCTTTATATTTCTAATAATATCTGTTTGATTTTAGACTTGACTGAATATAATGAATTGCTTTCTGGAGACCCAGTGATTCTATTTCTAATTTTTCTAAGGGCATTTGACACAATAAGACGAATTTATATTTTGATAAAAAATTATTTATGAATTTAGGGCAACCCTACAACCATTTAAAATTTGATTATTTTTATTTTTTTAAGCAATTATGACACTTTATACGTGAAGTAATGGCTCAGTTAAAGTTTCTCATGGACCATCCCCACAATTTGAAATTCACAGAGGAATTTGTCAACGTTGCCCCTTATCACCCTAACCCCCTGCATTTTCTCCTTATATCTCAAATTCCTAGTTTGTTGGTCACTCAAAGAGAGCTTAAAGGTAATAAACTCAATAAAAAAAGAAATAAGGATCTCACAGCTGGTAGATGACACTACTTTTATTTTTTTGGAAAATGTCAGTGAAGTGCATACAGCACTTGATGTTATTAAAACATTTTCAAGCAAATGTGAACTACTGCCACTGAAACAAAGTAATCAAACTAAATTCTGTGAAATTTCTGTTAAACCACAGTTGCTTACTTGGAAATTAAAATCAAAACTAACAACAAGAAGTGAAAACAGTGTGCTAGACCTTAATCCAGTTGTTACTCCATTAAGAAAACAATTAACTCATGGCTGACTAGAGATCTGACCGTTCATGGCAGGTTCTTACTACCAAAAGCTGAATGCTTATCTCATATTTCCTCTTCATTTTCAACTCTATAAATTTCAGACTCCTCTTGTACCCTTCTTTTTATTGCCAGCCTTTATTAATTGAAAAATAAAAGTAGTAAAAGTTTAATAGACGTCATTGAACTTAATCATCAGTTTGTGTAACGTTAATGCAAATGGCCAGCAGATGTCACTAGGGAGGCGAGTGTTAAATGCTTCAACGTGATATCCAACGCAGTTGCTTCAAATGGTTCAATGCTTCTTGAGGCTTCACTCCGTCCATTACTACTTTACACTTCTGATATGTCTTATTCTTTCAGCTGCTCCCGTTAGGGGTTGCCCCAGCGGATCATCTTTTTCCATCTCTTTCTGTTCTCTTCCTCTGTCACACTCATCACCTTCATGTCCTCTCTCACCACATCCATAAACCTTCTCTTAAGCCTTCCTCTTTTCCTCCTGCCTGCCAGCTCTTTCCTTATCATTCTTCTCCCCGTATTCCCAGCATCTCGCCTCTCTGACTTTGTCTGCCAACCTGAGCTGACCCTCTAATGTACTCATTTCTAATCCTGTCCATCCTTGTCACAACAAATGAAAATCTTAGCATCTTTAACTCTGCCACCTCCAGCTCTGTCTCCTGCTTTCTGGTCAGTGCCACCGTCTCCAACCCATATAACATACCTGGTCTCACTACCGACCTGTAGACCTTCCCTTTCACTCTTGCTAATACCCGTCTGTCACAAATCACTCCTGACATTCTTCTCCATCCATTCCAACCTGCCTGCACTCTCTTTTTCACTTCTCTTCCACAATCCCAAATTACTCTGTACTGTTCCCAAGTACTTAAACTCGTCTACCTTCTCCAGCTCTACTCCTTGCATCCTCATCATTACACTGACCTCCATCTCATTCACAGACACGTTTTCTGTCTTGTTCCTACTGACCTTCATTCCTCTCCTCTCTAGAGCAGATCTCCACCTCTCCTCACGTTAATAACTAGCAAAGGTTGGCCATCAATCTTCTGCACACTTTCTGCTGTGGATATAATTTTAAATTTGCCAATTTTACCCAACAATGTACACTCAAAAACCCCTAATGACAAAGTGAAGAAATGTCTCCTGAAAGGTTTCCAAATGTAATGCAAATCAAAAAACAGAACCTCTCATTCATCTAAGTATTCAGACTCTTACTTCTGTACTTTGCAGAAGCCTCCTTGGCAACAGTTCCAGCTTTGAGTCTTCCTAAGTAAGTCTCTATAGGCTGAGCACACCTGGATTTGGGCAGTTTATTGAATTTATCTTGGCAGATCTCCTCACTCCTGTGTGCCTTTTCGGAGATTTGTGAAGTTATTTTATGGTGGCTGGAGTGCCAATCATGCTAGCAACCCCCGAGTTTTCCCTGTAAGTCGGAGGACCACTTGTAGATCCGGAAGCAATTTAATGTCATACCCATGACTGAACAGGATATTGCCAACGAGGATCAGTAACTGTTTTGTCATGTGGTGGGTGTAACCCTGGTAGGGCCACCCAAGGCAAACTGGTCGTAGGTGAGGGATTAGACAAAGAGCGGTTCAATAGATCTTCTGTGTCTAATAAAAAATTTGGACAGCGTTTTCCCTCGCCCGGACAAAGGTCACTGGGGCCCCCCATTGAGCCAGGCCTGGAGGTGGGGCTCGATGGCGAGCGCCTGGTGACCGGGCCTGCACCCATGGGGCTCGGCCGGGCACAGCCCAAAGAAGCAACATGGGTTCGCCCTTTTCATGGGCTCACCATCTATGGGAGGGGCCAAGAAGGTCGGGTGCAGTGTGAGTTGGGTGGTGGCCGAAAGCGGGGACCTTGGCGGTACAATCCTTGGCTACAGAAGCTGGCTCTTAGGACATGGAATGTCACCTCTCTGAAGGGGAAGGAGCCTGAGCTAGTGCGCCAGGTCGAGAGGTTCCGGCTAGATATAGTCGGGCTCACCTCAATGCACAGCTTGGACTCTGAAACCAATCTCCGTGAGAGAGGCTGGAGTCTCTACCACTCTGGAGTTGCCACCGGTGAGAGGCACAGAGTGTGTGTGGGCATACTTCTTGCTCCCCAACGTGGTGCCTGTACATTGGGGTTTACCCCGGTGGACAAGAGGGTAGCCTCCCTCCGCCTTTGGGTGGGGGGACGGGTCCGGACTGTTGTTTGTACGTATGTGCCAAACAGCAGTTTGGAGTACCCACCCTTTTTGGAGTCCCTGGAGGGAGTGCTAGAGGGCATACCTTCTGGGGACTTCCTCGTACTGCTGGGAGACTTCAATGCTCACGTCGACAATGACAATGAGACCTGGAAGGGCGTGATTAGGAGGAATGGCCCCCCAATCTGAACCAGAGTGGTGTTTTGTTATTGGACTTCTGTGCTCGTCACGGATTGTCAATAACGAGCACCATGTTCAAGCATAGGGGTGTTCATATGTGCACTTGGCACCAGGACACCCTAGGCTTCAGTTCAATGATCGACTTTGTGGTCGTGTCGTCGGACATGCGGCCACATGTCTTGGACACTCGGGTGGGGCGGAGCTGTCAACTGATCACCACCTGGTGGTGAGTTGGCTTCGATGGTGGGGGAGGTTGCCGGTTAGGCCAGGTAGGCCAAAACGTGTTGTGAGGGTCTGCTGGGAACGGCTGACAGAGTCCCCTGTCAGAAGTAGCTTCAACTCCCACCTCCGGCAGAACTTTGACCACATCGTGAGGGAGGTGGGGGACATTGATTCCGAATAGGCCATGTTCCATGCCTCTATTGTTGATGCAGCTGACCAGAGCTGTGGCCCGTACCTGTCGTGGCAGCAATCCCCAAACCCGTTGGTGGACACCGGCGGTGAAGGATGCCGTCAAGCTGAAGAAGACTTGCTCCCCAACCTGGACCCTACTGGACCCTTTTGTCCTGTGGGACTCTGGAGGCAGCTAATAGGTATCGACAGGCCAAGCGGAATGCGGCTTCGGTGGTTGCTGAGGCAAAAACTCGAGCATGAGAGGAGTTTGGGGGAGGCCATGGAGAACGACTTTCGGACGGCTTCGAGGAGATTCTGATCCACCGTCCGGCATCTCAGGAGGGGGAAGCAGTGCAGTGTCAACACCGTATATGGTGGGGATGGTGCGCTCCTGACCTCAACTTAGGATGTTGTGGGTCGGTGGGGGGAGTACTTCGAAGACCTCCTCAATCCCACTAACATGCCTTCCAATGAGGAAGCAGAGCCTGAGGACTCAGAGGTGGGCTCCCCCATCTCTGGGGCTGAAGTCACCAAGGTGGTCAGAAAATCCCTTGGTGGCAGGGCCCCGGGGGTGGATGAGATACGCCCGGAGTTCCTCAAGGCTCTGGATGTTGTAGGACTGTTTTGGTTGACATGTCTCTGCAACATCACATGGACATCGGGGACAGTGCCTCTGGATTGGCAGACTGGGGTGGTGGTCCCCCTCTTTAAAAAGGGGGACTGGTGGGTGTGTTCCAACTACAGAGGGATCACACTCTCTCAGCTTCCCTGGAAAAGTCTATTCGGGAGTTCTGGAGAGGAAGGTCTGTGGGATAGTCTAACCTCGGATTCAAGAGGAACAGTGTGTTTTCGTCCTGGTCGCGGAACAGTGGACCAGCTCTACACCCTTAGCAGAATCCTGGAGGGTGCATGGGAGTTTGCCCAACCAGTCTACATGTGTTTTGTGGACTTAGAAAAGACATTCGATCGTGTCCCTTGGAGAATCCTGTGGGGGGTGCTCCGGGAGTATGGGGTACAGGACCCCCAGATAAGAGCTGTTCGGTCCCTGTACAACCGATGTCGGAGCTTGGTCAGCATTGTCGGCAGTAAGTCGAACTCGTTCCCAGTGAGAGTTGGACTCCACCAGTGCTGCCCTTTGTCACCGATTCTGTTAATAACTTTTATGGACAGAATTTCTAGGCGCAGCCAGGGTGTTGAGGGGGTCCGATTTGGTGGGCTCAGGATTGGGTCACTGCTTTTTGCTGATAATGTTATCCTGTTTGCTTCATCAGGCTGTTATCTTCCGCACTCTCTGAATCGGTTCGCAGCTGAGTGTGAAGCAGCTGGGATGGGAATCAGCACCTCCAAATCCGAGACCATGGTCCTCAGTCGGAAAAAGGTGGAGTGCCCTCTCAGGGTTGGGGAAGAGATCCTGCCCCAAGTGGAGGAGTTCAAGTATCTCGGGGTCTTGTTCACGAGTGAGGGAAGAATGGAGCCTAAGATCGACAGGCAGATCGGTGCAGCGTCTGCAGTGATGCGGGCTCTGCATCGGTCTGTCATAGTGAAAAAAGAGCTGAGCCGTAAGGCAAAGCTCTGAATTTACCAGTCGATCTACGTTCCTACCCTCACCTATGGTCATGAGCTATGGGTAGTGACCGAAAGAACGAGATCGCGAATACAAGCAGCTGAAGTGAGTTTCTTCCGCAGGGTGTCTGAGCTTTCCCTTAAAGATAGGGTGAGAAGCTCAGTCATCCGGGAGGGGCTCAGAGTAGAGCCACTGCTCCTCCGCCTCGAGAGGAGTCAGATGAGGTTGCTCGGGCATCTGATCTGGATGCCTCCCTGGTGAGGTGTTCCGGGCACATCCAACCGGGAGGAGGCCCCGGGGAAGACCCAGGACACACTGGAGGGACTATGTCTCCCAGCTGGCCTAGGAACGCCTTGGGATTCTCCCGGAAGAGCTAGAAGAAGTGGCCGGGGAGAGGGAGGTCTGGGCCTCTCTGCTCAAGCTGCTGCCCCCGCGACCCGATCTCTGATGAAAGGAAGAGGATGGATGGATGGATAAAGAAGGGATTTAAAAAAAAAAATTGTTTGGGGAGGGTATGGGCTGAATGTGGAATTGGAAGAGGATTTTTTTTTTCTCACAATGTCACAATCAAAGTGCGTTTGTCTGGTCTGTCAATCTATCATTGCTATTCAAAAGAAGGAAAATGTGGAAAGGCACGTTCAAACTGTTCATAAAAACTACGAAACTGACTTCCTTCTGAAAAGCGATCTGAGAAAGAGAAAGGAGAGGGAACTAAAGTCGCAGTTAATTGGACAGCCGTCATTTTTCACTGGGCTGAATTCAAAAGCAAAGGCAGACACACAAAGCATCGTTCCGTGTGATATTTGGGGAACATCCAAAACCTTGTGTCAGAGCTGGAGATGCAATGGAAGGCGTGTGTGCACCTTGACAGCATACGCTACAGAGCAGATTGAAAATTGCCTGTCAGACTTTGACAGACGGTTTCAAGACTTAGCTTTACTTGAGCCATTCGCTACACTTAAGTGCTATCCATTTAGGAAAGATGTTTTGTCACTTGCATCAGAAATTGCAACACTGTTTCACCTAAAACTCCTCTACAGTGGAGGATGACAATCAGCTGAAGTCTGGGGCTCTTGGACAGTTTTGGGACTTAATCACAGAGGAAAAGTACCCAAACATGAGGAAAAGTTCTACCTCCTTGAGTGCATTATTTGGCTCTACTTATTTATGCGAGTCAGCCTTTTCCCACATGAAAATTATTAAATCCAAATACTGTAGTGACCATAAAAGTAATGAATTGTTATTTGGCCATAAAGGTTATTCAGTTACGCAAGGTACGACAACATATATTTTATGTATAAAGTATACTCAGTATGTGTGTGTGTGTGTGTGTGTGTG
>JANRMT010062791.1:208313772-208347465 GCA_026402145.1 Polypterus bichir lapradei
ACGTGTTTCACCCTAATTTTGGGGTCATCAGGCGTACATACTCAGTGCACCCCCTCTCGGGTATCGAACCTTGGAGGTTGGCGCTAGAGGCAAATCCTCTTCCATTGCGCCACTGCGTGTATTTTGTCTATTTGAGAGTATGTAGATCGGGGTATATATATACCCGCGCTTCGCAGCGGAGAAGTAGTGTGTTAAAGAAGTTATGAAAAAGAAAAGGGAACATTTTAAAAATAACGTAACATGACTGTCAATATACAGTAATTGTTTTGTGAGTGTTATGAGTGTTGCGGTCATCATGGATTTGATTATCATTATTTCTTTCAATCAGGTTCGTATTTGTAGGATGTGTTGTGTTCAAGTTACATTCCGTGTTTGTCAGTCGTTGTGAAGATAACAGGTTTCATTCATCGATTCGTTTCTTACTGCATCAATAAACAGCTCGTCTTCCTCTTTATCTGAGATGTGACACACTGCATGCACAGGTTTTTTTTACGCTGTCTTCCTTTAGTGGGACATTGACTTTTTCCACCGTGTGCTTTGTTTCCGCAGTAGCTGCGCTTATGAATTTGCTTGTATGTGTCAGACGCTTCATATTTTTTTTGCTGCCTTCTCAATTGTGTAATTCGGTTTTTGTTCAGCACTCTTTGGAACTGTTGCTTTTTGTCTGTGTACTGCGTCCCACGGCCAGCGAGCAGAAGTCTATTATAGCATATGGACGAAAAAATAGGTTCCAGTTATGACCATTATGCGTAGAATTTCAAAATGAAACCTGCCCAACTTTTGTAAGTAAGTTGTAAGGAGTAAGCCTGCCAAATTTCAGCCTTCTACCTACACAGTGAGTGAGTGAGTCGCCTTTCATTAATATAGATATATATATATATATATTGTATATGAAGCGTTTAAAGAGAGAGAGAGAGCGCGAGCGAGCCCAAGCAGAAGTAAACATTACAGAATTACATTTCCTCGTGTATGACGCGCACCTGATTTTCTAATGGTAATTTTTGGGAAAAAATGTGTGCGTGGTACACGCGTAAATACGGTAAGTCCTCATCATGAGGTGAAATGTCATTGTGATATATCAAAACTCTTGTGTAGCCTGTCAAACATCAGAATGTGAAATGCGCAATGAAATGAAATTAAGTGTTCGTTTTTCCACCAGCTGTTGCTAAAATGCCAGCACAAATAAAGTCTGCATGGGACGTACAAATGCTTAATACTTGCCGTAACTTTCAGCCAATTTGAACGCCAAGTTCTAAATTTAAAAATCTGAACTTTTGTGTGAGAATTGGCTTATACATGTTGCCGAGCATAAGGAAGTTTTATACATGTGGCTTTGCTAAGTAATTGTAATAGAAAACGTAAAATTAACATATTGAGTGTACTTTCCATGTACGACTAAAGTTTTATAATTGCTTATGTTTATCAAAGGTTGTTCCTAATTTCAGCCATCATGTATTTAATGTGAGTTAATGTTAATAATAAGGCAGTGGAATGAAAATAAGCTCTTTTTCCCCTTTTCTTTTAAACTTTGTACAGGAAACAAAGATCAGTGCAGTTTGGAATCTGGAAAAGAATTCTCTGGCAGGAGTGCTCTTCAGAAACACCCTAGAGTTCACGCCGGAGAGAAGCCATATTGCTGTAATGAATGTGGTAAACAGTTTTCACATATGAGCCGTCTGAAGGACCACACTAGAATTCACACTGGAGAGAAGCCGTTTTGCTGTAATGAATGTGGTAAACAGTTTTCTCATATATACCTTCTGAAGAACCACACTAGAGTTCACACGGGAGAGAAGCCGTATTGCTGTAATGAATGTGGAAAACGGTTTACACGTATAACAAGTCTGAAATACCACACTAGAATTCACATGGGAGAGAAGCCGTATTGCTGTGCTGAATGTGGTAAACAATTTTCACGTATAAGAAGTCTGAATGACCACACTAGAGTTCACACGGGAGAGAAGCCATATTGCTGTAATGAATGTGGTAAACAGTTTTCACAAATGATCTATCTGAAGCACCACACTAGAGTTCACACGGGAGAGAAGCCATATTGCTGTAATGAATGTGGTAAACAGTTTTCACGTATAAGCAGTCTGAAGCACCACACTAGAGTTCACACGGGAGAGAAGCCATATTGCTGTAATGAATGTGGTAAACAGTATTCATATATGAGCAGTCTGAAGGACCACACTAGAATTCACACTGGAGAGAAGCCGTTTTGCTGTAATGAATGTGGTAAACAGTTTTCACATATGAGCCAGCTTCAGAAACACATTAGAGTTCACACGGGAGAGAAGCCATATTGCTGTACTGAATGTGGTAAACAGTTTTCATGTATGGGCCATCTTCAGAGTCACCGTAGAGTTCACACTGGTGAGAAGCCATATTGCTGTGCTGAATGTGGTAAACAGTTTTCACGTATGGGCCTTCTTCAGAGACACAGTAGAATTCACACTGGTGAGAAGCCACATTGCTGTGCTGAATGTGGTAAACAGTTTTCACGTATAAACAATCTTCAGAGACACACTAGAGTTCACACCGGAGAGAAGCCGTATTGCTGTAATGAATGTGGCAAACGGTTTTCAGATAAGAGAATTCTGAAGGACCACACTAGAGTTCATACTGGAGAGAAGCCATATTGCTGTGCTGAATGTGGTAAACAGTTTTCACTAATGCGCAATCTTCAGAAACACACTAGAGTTCACAACAGAATAAAAAGGGTAGCAGTTAAAAAATCAGTCCAGAAAAACAACCACGCCTCAGCACCCGAGAGTTTCGTTCAATCCTGTCCTGAAAAGTAAGCAAACTAAACTATTGTTGACAAATTAATCTTTGAGAGAAGCCATATTGCTGTTTGGAATGTGTCAATCAAATCTGTCAGTGGAGTTCTCTTCAGCGACGCACCAGAATTCACACCGGAGAGAAGTACAACTGAACTGTCCTGATTCAAGAGTGAGGCTCACTCCTCAGTAAGCACATGTAACTGCCTGGAATCCTTTGTACTTAGTGTTGTGTCAAAAACAAATCAACATATAGGAGATTCAGAAGTTTATATCCTTTTTCCTTTTCCAGAAATAAAATAAAGGGCGTCATCCAAACTGCTTCTCACCAAAGTGAGGAAAAGAATCACGCTGAACTGGAGGAGATTAGGATTTTATATTTAATGAGCAATATAGTGAATTTAATTTAAGTAACGTTTCCCAGCACTATTTTCTTGTGAACATTTGTTTTTGTATGTGGGATATCATCTCTGGAACGAATTTTGGAAATAAACTGTCTGCCTAAGCAACTGGCTGAATAAATAGTCAGAAACGCAATAATGTCTTATTTTTCTTCTTCATATTATTTTAAAGACAGAATTATTGACATAACCAATCAAAGTGCCAACTAATTTGCATTGTTGTGTGACTCAAAATTAAAAATAAATAAAAATCCTACTTTGAGCCATTGACTGATCAGTGTGTCACTGTTTGTTCATTTGTTTCTGTTACACAAAAATGTTCAATAAACAAACTAAAATGCAGGTAAAATTCCGTTACAACGAACTCCCAGGGACCTGAAAAATTTTTCGTTGTAATGAGATTCCGTATTTGTTACTATAGTGCTTTCTTTAACTTGTGCCTAGGCGTTTGCAATCATTTGAATAGCTTCTTTTGCGCGAGTTTTAATTTCCTCCTGCCTACAAGTTATGCTGACGATAATTTTTCTAAGCATTTCCTTGCCATAATACACTTTCAGGGTGCAGATCATGTCCAAATCCAATGGCTGAAGCACTGCTGAGGTTTCTGAACACTTTTGGGACAACCAACTCCCCACCCAACGGCAATGATACACTGAATTGTGTCCCAAAGTGTGATTGCAGCGCCTGTGGGAGATTGTCCGTTGCTGGGGCAGTGCAACAGCAGGCTCACAGCACTTAAGTGAAGTGCCACAAAAGCAAATCTTAAATGATTGGGGTTGCGCTATAAGTCCCTGTCTTCTACCCCAAAACACGAGGCTTAGTCTCAGTACTTTAGCAAAAACAGCTTTATTCAGCTTGAAACAGGAACGGCACAGTTATTTATTTTAGTGTGATCTGCCACTCTCCTATAAACAGACACAGCAGTCAGGCAGGGTCGTGGCCAGGTCACTGACCAAGTAATCCAGTTTTCTGCATTTACAATGCACCTGCTCCTAATCTTGCATCACCCATCGAGATCTTTTCTGTTTACTTGGACGGAGAGACGCAGCATAGCTGTGAGCCTGCTTTTACCCCATACAGATATGGAGATCGCACTTCAGGATGCTCTTTGGATGTTGTTCAAATGTTGACGAGCAATAAGAAAAGGTATCACTGTAAACTGCAGGGAACAAAAACTGTAAAAAAAAAAAAAAAAAAAAAAAACAACAGTATGAGAAAATATCAAAGGAAGAAAAAAATTACTATGTTACTGTTTGGGGATCGTTGCGCACAACTGAGCTGCGGCCACAAAACTAACTGTTCTACAGATGATTCATTCAGGCATTTCAAGGTTTTTTGTGCACTTTGTTGTAATAAAAGTATCTTCTGAATGTACTTCGTAGTAACAAGATTTCTATAGACTCGTGTCATATGGGGAAACTGTCAGGACCATAAAAATACTTTGTTGTAAAGATATTTGTTTTAATGGAATTTTACCTGTAATTTAATACACATAGGCATCTGATTATTAGAACTGTTTCGTATTAGAACATAATCACTGCTTTACAGAAAAATATTAATTGCTTGAAGGAAATATGACAAATTGCAATTAATACACAGTGACTTTCGATTACAAATTTGAACTAAGCGATTAATTGAAATTGAATTTTTTAATCAGTTGTCCTCATGCAAACACATAATTTAGAGCCATTACAAATGATGAAAATCATAAAAATTGTGTACAAAATACAGAGCTATTTCTTGCTCTATGAAGACTATGAAGGGCAATCGAAGCCACTAAGGGCCCCCCAAGCTGCAAGTTCAGTCTCAGTATATTTGGGGAATATGAACATTACCTGTCTGTTTGTAGCCAGCTGTATTATTGTGGTAATTCCCTCTACTAACCCTTGACCTGTTTTCTCAAAGGTAAGTGTTCTCATCAAGTTTATCGGGTTTGTCTACTGTTGCACTTTAAGATGAACACACACACATATACATAGCTGTACGCATACACACAGACCCTAACCACAACAGTTCCCCATGAATGACACAAACACACTGATTAACCCATAGCACTTTAAACCATACAAATACTTTAGGAATAACACAGCCTGTCACTCAGCACTTCAAGAGACTTATCGGCACGAACAACATACGATGTTTTAGTGATATCTCAGACCTAAATATTACTTTGGTCTACAAGAATACATTTAAACATAGAAAGACTCAGCACTCTTGGCTATAGGCCATTTATCAGCCAAGAATACCTTCTTCTTCTCGGACTGTCCCTTCTATTGAATGGCGCCCTCACTCTCAGCCTTATAAACTTCGCAGCACAGATATAATGGCAAAAATTTTGGCTACACTAGGTGCTCAATGAAATCTAACCAATTAATTCAATCACTCGACATTAAAACAAAGCATATAAAGTTAAACGCAGCAAGGTATTTATTAAAAGAATAATAATAATACCACTGGAACAAAGAATAATAGAAAATAGGTACTGATAGGAAAGTCTGAATATATATAGTCTTTAGGAAAAACTTACAAAAAAAAGGTAGAGATGATAAGGATGAATGTCCCAGGGAGGCGTTTGATTTAGCAATCAATGTTCATGATGCTCTTCTGACGACCAGTGCCACCTTCGTCCGTTCCTCTTCTTCTACTTCTTCTCCTTCTTCTTCTTTGTTTCTCTTCTCTTCTTCTCTTTCAAACCAAGGCATATTTATTATGAAATGTCATGCCTTGGTTTCACAACACATGCACCTGATTGGCTGACTGTCAATGTAATTGATAAATTTTGCTCAAACTCTTTCCCAGATAATAAAGTTCTTTGTTATTGCTTCAGTCTTCCTTTCCCAGGCTGTAATACCAAATTCGCACTAAGCTGTGAACAACTGTTATAAAAGTAAGGTGTAAGGGAAGAAAACCTGCTTTGTTTTGTCTTAGTTCATCTGTTGTCTTGTTTCGCACAAAATATAATAGAAACCAAAATGTACAGATTCCATACACCATAACACTCCACCCCTATTTTGGTCCCACCAACTAAAGATGAACTGTGAGTCCTTCAAACCCTTGGCCGTCCGGGTTGGTAGTATGTTCCCATGCCCTTCCAGTCGCCTCCTACTGTCCAAGTAAAGATTTGGCTCACCAAGGACATTTGAAGTACTTCACAGCTCCTACAATTAGCAGAAAAAGAAAAAATTATCAGCAGATGCAGTTCTTGTGCTAGGATCCCATCAGATATACTGCAAGATTTGCCATTGTCATTTCATAATGATTCCATAAGCATTCTGAATCCTTGGCTAGTTGATGCTAGTAACTCCTGTTGTTTTCTGTTATTGCTGCAGCTCTTATCTTTATTTCTTCAAATGCCAAAGATGCTGTATGCAAGATGGAAGCTGGATCACCTAAATCTTAAACACCTATTCCAAGTTCAAGTGGTGTGTCAGTTCCAAATTAGTGTCTGCCACGTTACTGCGTTTCACCTAAACAATGGTAACAATTTACTCCACCCCTGGACCCCTAAGCAAAAGTTCATCTATCTAAGCTACAATTTCATACTAACAACAGAAATGTTTTTATAATGTCTTTGCGTCTTTTGCATTGATAACTAAATACCTGGTCTTAGGAAGGGATACGTTTCCTCAAACGAGGCCTTCATCTCAACTATCAAATAAACCAAAGTAATTTCCCCTGCTCAATTTATTCAATCAGTAAAGAGATCTGACTGCCACCAATTCTGGCCAGGATAAATTGGGACATCCTGTATAGGGCATCGAGTGTCTTTCCATCCAACAGATCACCACTGGAAGCTGCACCCAACAGGCGGACATCTTCTCCTGTTCCCTCCTTGAGCACTAAAAATATTTTTGGCTTATACCACTACTTGGTGTTCATATGAAATGCCTCCTTCAATTCTTAGTGTCCTTCTCTAATGTGATCACTTTCTCATTCAAAACTGAAAATTAACTATGACCTTCTGCATTGTACATTATATTACATTTCCATAGTGTCAGATGAATTCTCTATGATAAACTTTACAGTTCTGAACTCTGTCTTGTACAATGTAGGATACCAGTTTGTCAAAAGGCCCAAAAACTTCCCTAAATTTAGTTGCTCTATTTTGTTCAAACTTTTTTTTACCTTATTTTGTAACACACATTATTGAACATAATTTACTCATTAAATAATTAAATAACAAAACTGAAAATCTATTCATTCTAGTTTAGAATTTGAAGCTGAAATTTATCCTATTAATTTAGCTTTAATGTCCAATTCCTTATATTGCTAAGTTTTATAGTTTACTCTGAGACATGCACTTCCCCCAATTCCTAACTATGGTAGCCATAAAAGGCACATCAGGTGTGAGGTGGTTTGTGGCGTGGTGGTTAGCTCAGCTGTACTTAAGAGTGGGACTAGCCTGGTGGAATCACAGAACTCAGTGCCATTTGCCACCCCTTCAATTGTATAGTGCACCCTGAGCACAAATCTTTGGAAGACCACCAGAGGAACTGCCTTCTTGCTGGAGCATCACTTCCACAGACACAGTCACAGTCACTGTTGTTCAGCTCCCTGCAGTGCAGCTTCTTGCCTCTAAGTGACTAAGATTATAGTCCTTAGAGCACCCAGCACTCCATTTACCCCCTCTTTATACTCACTTAGCGCATTACAAGCTTCTTTACTGCTTTTCCGCCACTAGCCTTCCAATCATGCCCCTTTACACCTTTCCATCGCCCACAAAGCACAGAATTTATCTATGGCCCCCAACTAATGGGCCTCAAAAAGGTGGAGGGAAATATCCTGTTTCAAAGTTACCATTAAAACACAAGACACTATACTGACATTTAACCCACCCCAGAATGGACATCACTTTAAATCACAAGTTTAGCATAGTGGGCTATATACGTCAATTTACAGGCTACACAAGTTAAAAGAAATGCTAAATAAGGCATAATCTATCTGTCTAGGCCTTTTGGACAAAGTGATTCCCTCATATTATTTTTTGATTGTCTTGTTGACTGTCCTCCCTTTGGGCCCTATGAAATCCCTAAAAATGTGTCCTAAACTGTTCTGTCTTGCCCTTAGAAACCAGCGTCCCTCTGAGTGCAGTCCATCCCATGTTATGTGCTTATGGAAAAGAACACTTAGCTTCTGTCTCTCAGTGTCCAGTTGTCTTGTCCTCTGTCCCATGCTTGACAATGATGGTGATGATGATGCAGTCCCACGGCCTCTTTCAGCAGGATTCTGATGCTTGCTTCAGGTCCTAGTATAAAAACTTTGTCGCACACAAATTCAGTCCAAAATAAACAGTTCATTCCGGTTCAAATAAAGTCTATAGAAATGGATGAAAGAAAGTATTTTCTGGCTTTCAGTCAAGTCAAGTCTTATGTCCTTTTTTTCCAGCAGCCACTGTTTCTCATTTTCTGGATGTTGTTCTTCCTAGACTATTAATCCAGACCTTGTTATCAGGTGTAATTATTGACAGTGCTTCAACTTGCCATACCTTGTCCACCTACCCAGAGTGATTGAAATAATATAAATTTCTTATTGAGAGAGAGAGAAAGTGCTCACATATTTTATTAAAATGTCTGCCTTCTGTCCCTGCTCCACTGTAACCCCTAGAGCTCTTTACCTACCAGACAGACTTAACAAATATGTGACACTTATCTTTCTTCCTGCTTTGGTGCTTATGTAACAAAGACCCTAAAAACTATGCCCAGCGGTTAGTATGAATCACAACAGGCCTTTCAATATGTCCTTCTTAACATCAAAGCAACAGCTTTCAACTCACCCCACTAGATACATTTTCCATCCCTTTGCTCTACATGCCGAGTGCCAGAAACTGGATGGTAAGCCACTGCCTTGCATTTTCTTATTCCCCAATATGACTGTGCTGCTTGTAACACCAGTAAATTTTGTTTTCTCTGCAGCACTAATCAACATGGGCTTTGAAAGAAGTGCTCCCAATAACCAGCTTCATTTCTACTGCTTTTGCTGGATGTTTCACTGCCCTATAGCCTGTAACAGCTGTTCACCTTTAAAGTTATCAGGATCAATGCTACTTCAGTTTTAAATGTAAATCAAAGTTAAAAACGTGCTTTTTCCTTAAAACAACTGTCAGTTTGTGCAGGTCTACACTATCACTCTGCTTATCTCAGTTGCAGGGGACCATCTTTTAAACACTGGCCTTAGGGGTTTTCTTTCCACCCCTCGCTGAAACCTGAAAACTGCTCCCCCCCTGCCGTTCTCTGCTGCTGCAAGCCGCTCGCCTCGCTACCATAAAACACCTCTGCCTGTTTTTCCTGCACAACAACCAGCATACCTGAGTGATTGCCTCCTGTCCCATCAGCAATCTGTTCTGCTATAAACTGTACTCTGGTGTGCAGTGTAAGAGCTGCGCGTCCTTGCCTTTCAACAAAAGCGGCTCTCTTATCAGCAAGCAGATATGAGAGTGCAGCGATCTGCGACAAACTAAGTTCTCCTGCATTTCTCTCCTGTTTCTCAGGGTCAAAAGATCCCGTAATTAAAGCGCGTGATTTAGCACTGAGTGGTCGTTGCTTAAACTCTATGGCAGTCTCCTTATACATTGCTACGTGCACTGCTAGCTGCTCGCGACTTTTTGGCCAGGTATTTCTTATCTCTCTTGCCTCCTCATCTAACTGCTTTGTAATCATTAACCATACACAACCTGTCTGACCAGCAGACAAGCGCAGGTTTTCTATTTTAGCCGCCTTTGCCTCCATTTTTTGCAGAGATGGCTTTATTGCATCTTTGACTAGAGCAGCTGCTGTGCCTGACACCGCCCTCCTCGAGGAAAGCACAATGGCCTGCGATTCTTCACTCTCTACAGCTGTTGCCGTTAACGTTGCGGCTGCTGCTGTTTCTGTTTTTAGTGGAGAAAACACAGCTGTAACAGCTGATTCTTTTTTTTTTATTAATTTTATTGCAATCCATACAAAGCAATCAAGTTTTTACAAAAAGAAAAATTGAGTTAAGAACAGATCGATCCCCACCCCTGAGAGAGAGAGCAAGCCAAACGGCGTAGAATTTAAGGCTTGTAAACATACCTAAATTAATAAATTCTCTGTGCTTTATGAGCTTATTTTAAAATATTACTGATTAGATCCTGCCATGTTTTGAAAAAAGTCTGTACGGATCCTCTAACTGAGTATTTGATTTTTTCCAATTTCAAATAATATAACACATCGGTTTCCCACTGACTTAAAAGAGGAGAGTTTGGGTTCTTCCAGTTTATCAAAATAAGTCTGTGTGCCAAAAGTGTAGTGAATGCAATCACAATTTGTTTGTCTTTCTCCACTTTAAGCCCCTCTGGAAGAACCCCAAACACAGCTGTTAATGGGTTAGGAGGGATTGTGAGTCCAAGGCTATCTGAAAGGTAATTAAAAATTTTTGTCCAGAATAATGTTAATTTGGTGCAGGCCCAGAACATGTGACCCAGTGAGGCTGAGACTTGGTTGCAACGTTCGCAGGTTGGATCATGCCCTGGAAACATTTTGGAGAGTTTTAGTCGAGATGGATGTGCTCGATATATAATTTTGTAACAGCTGATTCTACCGTACACCTAAAAACTTTAGAAATGCTGTTGATGCACACTGACATGTGCCGGCTGTATGCCAGCATGAGATTACAGAATATTCGCCGCCTGTGGACGATCCATCCCTGTCTTTGAAAAATGTAACCAAACACACAAAAATGCAACACACAATTACTCCGTTAACCCTGCTCGCAGCGCCAAAATGTATTATTGTGGTATTTCCCTCTACTTACCCTTTACCTGTTTTCTCAAGGGTAAGTGTTCTTGTCAAGTTCGTTATCGGGTTGGTCTACTGTTGCACTTTAAGATGAACACACACACACACATACATAGCTATATGCATACACACAGACCCTAACCACAACAGTGCCCCATGAATGACACACACACACTAAGTAACCCTTAACCTTTAAGTGCTTTAGGAATAACACAGCCTGTCACTCAGCACTTCAAGAGACTTACTTATTATCAACACGAATAACATACGATGTTTTAGTGATATCTCAGACCTAAATATTACTTTGGTCTACAAGAATACATTTAAAAATACAAAGATTCAGCACTCTTGACTATAGGCCATTTATCAGCCAATAATGCCTTCTTCTTCTCGTACTGTCCCTTCTATTGAATGGCGCCCTCACTCTCAGCCTTATAAACCTCGCAGCACAGATATAATGGCAATAAATCTGGCTACACTAGGTGCTCAAAGAAATCTAACTTATTAATTCAATCACTCTAGACATTAAAACAAAGCATATAAAGTTAAAAGCAGCATGGTATTTATTACAAGAATAATAATAATAATACCACTGGAACAAAGAATAATAGAAAATAGGTACTGATAGGAAAGTCTGAATATATATAGTCTTTAGGAAAAGCTTACGGAAAAAAAGTAGAGATGACAAGGATGAATGTCCCAGGGAGGCGTTTGATTTAGCAATCAATGTTCATGACGCTTTTCTGACGACCAGTGCCGTCTTTGTCTGTTCCTCTTCTTCTACTTCTTCTCCTTCTTTTTCTTTGCTTCTCTTCTCTTCTTCTCTTTCAAACCAAGGCATATTTATTATGAAATGTCATGCCTTGGTTTCACAACACATGCACCTGATTGACTGGCTGTCAATGTGATTGATGAGTTTTGCTCAAACTCTTTCCCAGATAATAAAGTTCTTTGTTATTGCCTCCGTCTTCCTTTCCCAGGCTGTAAACCAAATTGTTGTCCCAGAGGTCCATCCATAAAGTAATCAATAGCCTGAGGCATGGCTCAGCATCCTTTCTCAGGCTGTAATACCAAATTCGCACTAAGCTGTGAACAACTGTTATAAAAGTAAGGTGTAAGGGAAGAAAACCTGCTTTGATTTTTCTTAGTTCATCTGTTGTGTTGTCTCAAACAAAATATAATGGAAACCAAAATATTCAAATTTCATACACCATAACACCAGCTAAGCCCCATCATGTGTTTAATGAAGCACTTATATGCTTAAAGTTAAACATTTGATTTAAACAAAACTCAACTGCAATAGCAGGAAAGCTTTGGCTTGTGTTTGTGGGGTAATCAATTCAAAATGAATGATTATCACTAGACAGTCATGTCACGCAATGAGTGACATCTACCGACAGGTATGATGGGAAGACTCACTGAGAGTCAGGAGTAAAATAACGGAGCGAAAGTCATATTGACACCTAAGATGGCATGAAAAACGGCTTATCAGAAAAAACGTGAAGGGGAAAAATGTGCACAGAATAAAGATAAAGCATTTGTTAACGATGACGCAATGGATCAGAGGTGGGAAGTAATAAGTAAAACAACTTTGTTACTGTGCTTAAGTAGAATTTTTCACGTAGGTTATCTGTATCTTGTGTGTTTTATTTGTTTGAGACTTTTTTACTTGAACTCACTGCATTTCAAAGGGAAAAAATCTGCGCTTCCAACAATAAAAATAAATAAATAAACATCCGTAACTTATGTTGCCAACAATTTTCTATGTCCGAAAAATAGGGCAATATAGGTCAGATAATTGTAATAAATTATTCACATGTATACGGGAAATTGAGGTACTATCCCATAATATTTATTTGCACATTATATGTCTTTGATTTCTGCGTATATAAAACATTAAGCGCACGGGAGAGAAGCGAAAGGAACAGCAACTATGGTGATTTAAACAGCGAGGATATCGTCAAACCAATGTGAAGCAACGCTGGGCTTTATTAATGATATCGAAGATACAAGGAGGACGGAAAATACGCCCCTTACAAGTGGTTGGCACAAAAACGAGCCTTGGTGAATGAGTCGCCTTTTGTCCCAGCCATAAATGCAAAGGGTGATGGCGTTCAAAATTCACCTTCCGATCTTAAAGAAACACATAGAAGTGATCGTGCGTTCATGAACTGTAAGACAGGAACAACTAAAGGGCTTGTGGTTGTGCAGGAATAGTTGGCATTCACAGTAGGGTGTCGATTAAAACACTTGGAAAGTAGATTTAACGTCTAAAGTTTAATTTGCAGATTTAGACGTACATACAAGCGTGTGTTGGTCGCCAATAAAAAGTTAAACTATTCTTAATTCTCAAATTACACATAAAGGAAAATAGATAACGTTGCCAAATCTTACACATCTACTAATCACAAAGTTACAATACTGAAGTTGGTCACTAGATGTCTGAATGTGACATCACAGTCTCTGTTTACTATCTACATGTGCCAGAAAGCCGCTTTGTGGATCCTCTGGGATCGATGTGCCTGCTGCGATGTTTGCTGAATGGTTCGATGTGGTGAAGCACAATGCCGACACGCAAATGCATTCATGGTGCTTTGATATTCAAGCATCGCATATTCCACAGCCGCGCATTTGAGCCACAGAGATAAACTTAAGGACATGGTGAAAAGGTTTGTTTTGTGACTAAAGCGGATATTTTGGTTTTAACCTCGAAATGTCCACTTTAGCCTCGTAGTTTACTTTATCATTAAAGTAGACCATCATACATGTCATCTCAAAACCGACTCAGTTGTTAATCGCTATGAGCTTCTGCACGGACAGCAGTAATCGACACATAGCACACGTTACATTTATGATATTCCAGCTCTCTGCACATTTAGAATCCTTAGGTTTATACTGGATATCACTTTCATGATGAAATGCATTAAAGTATGTATGTTACATTTTACAGATAAGTCGTAAACTTCATTTAAACAATGAATACTGTTAATAAGTACACATGTTGGGGCAGCACGGTGACAGAGCATTAGCACTGCTGCCTTGCAGGGAGTCACGTCGCTGGTGTTTCCTGCCTGGAGTTTGCGTGTTTTCCTGCTGGGTTTCTCAGTGTCCTTCCAAAAGTATGTAGATTTGGTGACACTAAAATGATGCCAGTGTGTGTGAGTGCTTGTAACCTCTTATATCATTGAAAGATGCTGAGAAATTAGTTCACGCTTTTGTTTTCAGTCGACTAGATTACTGTAACGCACTCCTCTCAGGACTACCCAAAAAAGACATCAATCGTTTGCAATGAGTGCAGAATGCAGCTGCTAGAATCCTAACTAGGAAAAGAAAATCCGAACACATCTCTCCAGTTTTGATGTCACTACACTGGTTACCTGTGTCATTCAGAATTTACTTTAAAATACTGCTTATGGTCTACAAAGCCTTAAATAATCTCGCCCCATCTTATATATCGGAATGTCTGACTCCCTATATTCCAAATCATTACCTTAGATCCTCAAATGAGTGTCTGCTTAAAATTCTAAGAGCTAAACTTAAAAGAAGAGGTGCTTTTATGCACCTAAAAATCTGGAATAGCCTGCCAATATGAATTCACCAGGCTAATACAGTGGAGCACTTTAAAAAACTGCTAAAAACTCATTACTTTAACATGGCCTTCTCATAACTTCATTTTAGTTTAAGCCTGATGCTCTGTATATTCAATTAATTATCATAACTATTCATGGTGGCTCTTAAATCCGTACTGACCCCTACTCTCTCTTCTGTTTCTTTTCCCGGTTTTCTGTGGTGGAGACCTGCACCACCACCACCTAATCAAAGCACCATGATGTTCCTACATTGATGGATTAAAAGCCAGAAGTCTACATGACCATCATCATCAAGTCCTTCCATGAGAACCCTAAATACAAAGAGGACTGTTTCATTTATGTTAGGTAGAATGCCCAGAGGGAGCTGAGTGGTCTCATGGCCTGGAACCCCTGCAGATTTTATTTTTCTCTCCAGCAACTCTCTAGAGTTTTTTTTTGGCCATTGAACTTTACTCTTATTCTATGTTAATTAGTGTTGTCAGATTTTAATTCTTACTTTGTCTTTTTTTTCTCTTTTCTTTATCATGTAAAGCACTTTGAGCTACATTATTTGTATGAAAATGTGCTATATTAATAAAAATTGTTGTTCGTTTATTCACCTTGTGATGATTTGTTGCCCCATCCAGGGATTGTGTTTGTCTTGTGCCCGATGCTTGCGTGAATGAGCACATCCTTGAATTGAGGGATGTAATCATTAAACATCCTTTTCAGAGATATTGTGCCAAGGTGTCCTGGGAATTTAATGGATGTTTCAGGCGGTGGCGTAGCTCGAGTTCATATATATCTGAATATATTAACCTATTTAAATAGAAAATTAAAATGACATATTGAGAAAATTTAAGATAAATTTTGCATAGATGTATTCATCTATAGAGAAAGAGGAATAATTTTTTACATATAATTATTTATAAGCATCAACTAGACAAGAATATCGTATAAGCCGTGTTCTAATTATTAGTTTTATATAATTACGCTGTGAAAACCACAACCAGTGTAGAGTACACGTGATAGGTGGGGATGTTTTCTGCGCAGAGCAAGAACGCATTCGGATTGACAACGAAACAAAATTATAAATTGTAAACTAGCTGTTTATCTTCCTAGAAATTATTATCAGTGTAATATTTATGTTTATTTTTGTTATAAACATATTTATTTTATATTATTATTTTTGCGTCATACAATTTCAACTGCTGTGTCTGATGCCATCACAGAAGGACAGTCTGAATTTTTTTTTTTTGAAGCGTTTGTTAACAAAAATCAGAGAATTTTACTTTTTTCATTCATTAGTGATATTTTTCCAAAACCTGCTGCTTACACATGAATTGTACTGAGGCTTTTGGCCAATAATGCCACCCCCAAAAATGTGCCGCCCCCCTCCGCCCGCCCCTAGCTACGCCACTGGTTTCGGGCAATTCCCAACACAGCGAAGCCAAACATTTTCTCACCCACCGTGATGATATCTCGCACTGCTACCTGGTGGAATCTTCCAGATTTACGTTAAGTACGCGTGCAAGTATAAACAGTGCAACGCTTGCGAAGTGTCCGCTGGAGCATGCGTCGTGTCGCGTGAAGTATAAACCTGGCCTAAATGAAATTACAAGCGTAACAATTACAACTTAATTAATAAATGAAATATTCTGAGTTAACAGTGCCGTATAAGAACTGCAGAGACAAGTAAAGTTCTCAAAAATATAACATTACTTTCTGGTTCTTTATACTCATTTAACTTTAACAAGGGAATAACATATTGGCTCTAAGATAAACATATATACGCACCAAAACAAATGAATAGAACTTACGTTGTTTCGATTGGCACTCACTATTTCTAAGGAACCTTCTAACTATTTGAATGGCAAACTATTACTTTAACAGATAGTGGGAACAACCAGGCTTTCTCCTTTTTCATTCTACCCACAGTACTTTGATCCGCGCAAGGCAGCTTCTAACTCCGTCCTCCTGATGACTCAACTCCGCTTCACAGACATCAGCTTTTGTTTCAATTGCTGTTAGGATATATTGATTTTTAAAATGATAAATAAAAATTAAACAAACTATGAATAAAAGAGGGTGGCGCAGTGGGTATCGCTGATGCCTTGCAGTTAGGAGACCCGGGTTCGCTTCCCGGGTCCTCCCTGCATGAAGTTTGCATGTTCTCCCTGTGTCTGCGTGGTACTCTGTTTTCCTCCCACAGTCCAAAGATATGCAGGTTTAGTTCATCGGCGATCCTAAATTGTCCCTAGTGTGGGTGTGTGTACCCTGTGCTGGGTGGGATTGGCTCCAGCAGACCCCCGTGACTCTGTAGTTCGGATATAGCGGGTTGGATAATGGATGGATGGATGAATAAAAGAGAAATGATTTTTCAATGACATTAATGGGATATTACAGTGGTGCCGAAGGCCAAGTGACAAAAAATTTAAAGGTGTGACAAGGTGATGCACAAAATTAGAGACGACACACTCACAATCAGAGGGTTGATGACAAGTAAAAGTTTACGGAAACGGTAGGTACCGTGGCAAAACTAAAAGAAAACACTGATTGGTGGCAACGGTGTGCCTGTCACTCCACAGGGGAAGTTTCCAGTTAAGTGGTGTGCTGAGTTAGGGAAAGTTAACATGGAATTCTTTTTTCAATTAAATTGTTGGTGATCACAGTTCCCGGTGTGTGTACATGTTGGTGTACATTAACAGGCGGAAATCCATTTCTTTTTTCCCCTTGTGAGAGTTGTTAAAAAATAATAAAAAAAGACCCCAAAGTAAATTGGGGTGTTCCCCTTTTGTTTTTTTTTAGTTTTTTCCATTTTAAGATTCTACATACCATTTAATTGTAATAGCAATGATTAAATGATTTTATTTATAACCTAACATAGTGGTCCATGGTGATTTTACGTTTGATCGGGTGCTATATCATTGGAGCGGTATAGCAATAAAAGAGACGAAAAATCCACCGTCACGTTTACGATTTATATATATATGTGTCCCTATGTTTGACAGTATTACTTGTTTGAGACAACAAGGCATTCCTTTAAGTAGTGCAATGACAAAACGAAAAATTAAAAGTTTAAAAAATAAAAAAATGGGGAGTACCCCAGTTTACTCTAGGGTCTTTTTTTATTACCGTATATATTCATGTATAAGTCGGGTCTTGAAATCCGAAAAATCCATCATAAAATCAGACCCGACTTATACGCCCGTTCAAAAATGCAACACTTAATTTCTTTTTTAACATCTTCTTACCTCCTCCAATCTCTCATCAGTTTCTCAGGCGCATTGAATTTTGTTGCAGCAGCGTAGTTACCAATTTATTTCCTACTTCAATGATGTTTAATTTAAAGCCAGCTTCATATTTTCTTCTGATCGAATGCTCCATCGTAGATAAGGGATGCTCTTACGATGAAAGGTGTATGAGGGTGTGAGGTAGAAAAAACACAAATCAGTGCAAACGTCACTTCAGAATAGTTTGGGTATTACTGTGTGGTCACGTAGGCACGAGAGAGACAGGATAGGATCACACGCTGATACAGCACATTGCCGCACCCCCACAGAAAATAAAGGCCGTGTGCTCTGCGGTTCCTCTCTCAGGTGGACGTTAGCATATCGTAATCTCTTGTACCAATAGTGTGAGTTTTCTTCCTTTGACTTATATAATGACATTAAAAATTACCAGAAATGATACAGTAAAATCAACTCCCGACTTATCTGTGGGAGTATTTATCCACGAGTAGCCTATATACGGTAATAACATTTTATTTACTCTTATTTGAAAGAAATCATTTAGAATACATTCAGTTATAGGACAGAAAGCAACAACTGTAATAAGAATTGTAAAGATGATTGCCTCATAAACATTCCATTTTTTTACTAATTAGGGCTTAATTTTAAATGTTGCAGTTTTCGTTATAAATCATTGCATTCCTTAAAGGAGTGCCTTGTTGTCTCGAACAGGTAAAACTGTGAAATATCCAGAACTGTCAATCATAGGGCTGCCAACTCTCTTTCTCTGGAAATAAAGACATTTGGGTTGAAAAATGAGGACTTCCGAGGAGGCCTTTCCCAATGATGTCATAATACATCTTTATATGGTCTTATAGGTTTTTAAAATGTTATAAACCATTAGAAGCAGTTTATCACTTGTTATGGGAGGCTGGAGCCCCTGCCTGGCCGGGTCGCCTCTGCCTTGGAAGGACCGGGGGAGCAAATGTGGACTGAGCAGCACCTCCCGGGAACGCTAGATATCAGCCCCTCTGGATGACAGCGATACCTTGGTCTCCCGCAGGGCTCCATGGGAATTCGAGTTCATTACAGCCCTGTTGGGATCCAGAGGTGCCACCAGGATGTGCTGCAACTGTCCCTGAGCCTGTGTGGGCGGTTCAACTGGCACACCCGGAAGTGGGTCAACGAGCACCTGGAGCACTTCTGGGTGATCTATACAAGGGACCAGCAGACACCATAGACTTATATAGGTAGACGCCGCATTCACTGCATTGCCCAGTCGACACGATACGTAAGTGCATCTGCCGTATTGCGAGTGGCAAAAGTGCCATTTAAACTAATACAGGTAGACGTGGAAACCGGGTTTTCTGATGAAAAAACAATAACGTTTAAAACAGTATCGTTTACATACAACAGATTTTGGTGAATCGTTTAAATGCAATTATTTATATCCATTTATACACTAATAATGGCAATTATTAAATAATAATAATAATAATATTATTATTATTATTATTATTATTATTAATAAATAATCCCTCCCATATAAGTAACATTTCTTGGACTGCCTTCTTCCATCTCCGAAACATTTCTAGACTTAAACCTGTTCTTACAAAACACAGAACTGAAGTATTGGTTAATGTCGAGTCACCTCAAGTATAGATTACTGTAATGCTATTCTATCTGGCATCCCACAAAAACGTATCTATCACTTACAACTTCTTCAAAATTCTGCTGCCAGGATAATAAACTGCTGTTCTAAATCCACTGAACACATCACACCGATTCTCTCTCAACTTCACTGGCTCCCTGTTAACTACTTGAATACAATACTACATACCACTCTGAACATTTAAAGCTTCCCCCTACCAGGGCCGGATTAAGGTGGGTGCTATTGATGCTGCAGCATTAGGCCCATTCCTGAAATAGGCCCAGATGAAGACAGACGAGAATTTTCCGGAAGCTGAACAGTTTTCCTTTGCTATATTAACCTCAAAATAATTCTTAGAATGAAATTTAGAGTCCGACTTTCGGATGCCTGGACACAGCGTTACTTATTATACAGTTACTATCGTTCTTTGCACTGTGATGTAACTATAACGTTGTTGTGTTTATTGTTAACTGAAGATTTCAAATTAATGCTATCAATTTTACATTAAACAGTTTACTTAGTAATTTAGCTGCGTTTTTTGCAATATCTTGGGGATTCTTGACACTTTATTAGATAGATAGATAGATAGATACTTTTATTATTATTGTTCACTAAGTGCCATGTAGTAAATTTTTCACCTTGAAAGTTAGTTGTATGGTAAAAATCGATGGCTAATTAAATGGTTATCTGTAAAGGTAAAACTAAAAGCTGGCCTGCGGGCCCGGCATGGATGTTTAGAATTTTTTAAATCCTTGACAGGATTCTGGTCTATTATGATATTTAAATCGTGGACAAATTTTTACCCTTAAGAACCTGAACTGAGTCACTTTGACCCAATGCCTCTGCAAATTCATTTTTTCTTACTCTGTTTCGTAAGAGAATTGCAAAATCTAAGTTGTTGCAATACTACATCATTATTTTTATTCATGTTCAATATAGCCTAGCTGGTTGCGTCGCAAGCAATTAAGGCTCTTTGGTCGGTCTGAGTGCGCATATACGGTGAGTGTCGAATGCACATGCACCAATGCCGAGAAAAAATAGGCCTTTTTTGCGCTGCACCATCAAGCCCAATTTCGTCTTAATCCGGCCCTGCCCCCTACCTCACTGATCTCCTCTAAACTTATACTCCCTCTCACTCACTCAGATCCTGTAATTTGAGAGTATTCAGTCTGGCAATATGGTGCAGCCTTAGTTTGTGGAAGACAGACACAACTAAAGACATGAGCATAAAATGATGGTTGTCAATTTCAGACTGTGTTTCCTCACTGTGCTCCTTGAGAAAAAACACATCATCTGAACCAATCTCAGCCTGAACAAACTGATTGATCAAAGATCCACTGACAGCTTGCCCTAATGTCGACTGTCAGATAACACGCTCAGCTACTTTGACCACCTTGACTGTACCCTCAGAAGGTATCATCAAACCTCCTTTGTTTTTAATGTGAGCAGGTGGTAGCTTTGATCATATGATGCCAGTACAGCATCTGTTACCAAACTACCACGGCACACATCACAGGACAGCTTTCTCAAAATCCCGTCTAAGGGCTACCTCCCACTGCTTCCTGAGGTGGATTTCTTTAGGAAACCTTCAAAGTTTGAGAAATGTTAACAGCTAACAACAATCTACATAGTTACTGACTAAATACGTTTAGCCAAAACGTTGTTTGGAGGCTCACTTGTGCACATCAATACATAGCTTTGCTAGCTTAGCCTGGCGTAGCTAAAGTTAAGATTATAAAACTGGATTTTCTAATGGCCAAATATAACCAAACAATTGTTCAGCCTTACCTATGAAATGCAATCCCCTGGGATCTGGTTTGGAGTGTACAGCGGTTTGTACAATCCTAAGCAGCACATGCGTGAGGCATCTTTATCCACTACTTAACTGCACAGCAGTGCCACTCGAAATATGGCGTCGACATTGACATACGATGCTGCTGGTCATGTGGCGTCTAGTAATTCTATGTCTATGGCAGACACTACTCTGGGAGCCAGAGTCAGGAGGAGAGGAGTGGAGAAGAAAAGAATAATAGAAGGATTGTGATTGGGATTCGTGCTTTGGACTGTGTTGTGCAGACTCGTGGGGATGGGGAAGACGTTCCATACGAGCGAAGAAAAATAAAAAGCCTCTTTGTTTTTGTAAGTGAGCCTCTCACATCTGTCTGTGCCGTGTCAAGCACTGGAATAGCGCCATCTATTGTCACACACTATTATAATTATGATATGATGGTCAAAATCACAGTCCCTGGCAAACTAATAAGCCATTAAATATTCTGAATATTTATCGCCTCCCTGGTGAGGTGTTCCGGGCACGTCCAACCGGGAGGAGGCCCCGGGGAAGACCCAGGACTATGTCTCCCGGCTGGCCTGGGAACGCCTTGGGATTCTCCCGGAAGAGCTGGAAGAAGTGGCCGGGGAGAGGGAAGTCTGGGCCTCTCTGCTTAAGCTGCTGCCCCCGCGACCCGACCCCGGATAAGCAGAAGAGGATGGATGGATGGATGGATATTCTGAATAGGTCAAGCCTCTTAAATTAACAGACTTCATTCCTTCCATTGTTATTGGGATAGCTTAACTGTCTTAACTGTGTAACAAACTGTTGTATACACGTGGTAAATTCACTTCTAGTAAAATAAAAATAATTTGACTCTATTCAACTGAGGTCACCGAAGTGGTCAAAACACTCCTTGGTGGCAGGGCCCTGGGGGTGGATGAGATATGCCCAGAGTTCCTCAAGGCTCTGGATGTTGTAGGACTGTCTTGGTTGACACGTCTCTGCAACATCGCATGGACATCGGGGACAGTGCCTTTGGATTGGCAGACTGGAGTGGTGGTCCTACTCTTTAAGAAGGGGGACCAGAGGGTGTGTTCCAACTACAGAGGGATCACACTCCTCAGCCTCCCTGAAAAAGTCTATTCGGGGGTTCTGGAGAGGAGGGTCTGTCGGATAGTCGAACCTCGGATTCAGGAGGAACAGTGTGGTTTTCGTCCTGGTCACGGAACAGTGGACCTGCTCTACACCCTTAGCAGGGTCCTGGAGGGTGCATGGGAGTTTGCCCAACCAGTCTACATGTGTTTTATGGACTTGGAAAAGGCATTCAACTGTGTCCCTCGGGGAATCCTGTCGGGGGTGCTCTGGGAGTATGGGATACCGGACCCCGTGATAAGGGCTGTTCGGTCCCTGTACAACCGGTGTCAGAGCTTGATCCACATTGCCGGCAATAAGTCGAACCTGTTTCCAGTGAGAGTTGGACTCCACCAGGGCTGGCCTTTGTCACTGATTCTGTTCATAACTTTAATGGACAGAATTTCTAGGTGCAGCCAGGGTGTTGAGGAGGTCCGGTTTGGTGGGTCACTGCTTTTTGCAGATGATGTTGTCCTGTTTGGTTCATTAGGCCGTGATCTTCAGCTCTCTCTGAATCGGTTCTCGGCTGAGTGTGAAGCGGCTGGAATGGGAATCAGCACCTCCAAATCCGAGACCATGATCCTCAGCAGGAAAAGGGTGGAGTGTCCTCTCAGGGTTGGGAGTGAGATCCTGCCCCAAGTGGAGGAGTTCAGGTATCTCAGGGTCTTGTTCACGAGTGAGGGAAGAATGGAGCGTGAGATCGACAGGTGGATCAGTGCGGCATCTGCAGTGATGCGGGCTCTGCATCGGTCTGAAAAAGGAGCTGAGCTGTAAGGCAAAGCTCTCAATTTGCCAGTTGATCTACGTTCCTACCCTTACCTATGGTCATGAGCTATGGGTACTGACCGAAAAAACGAGATTGTGAATACAAGCGGCTGAAATAAGTTTCCACCGCAGGGTGTCTGGGCTTTCCCTTAAAGGCTTTCCGTAGCTGGTTTCCATAAAGACTTTCAAGCTTCATTCTGGCTTTTTTGTAACCTTCTGACGGTTTTTAGCAATCTCGTGAGGTGAACCTTTAGTTAACTGTGCCAATAAGACCAATTTATCTCATGGATTCCCTATCACCTTGTTGATATCTTGGTCAAATGCTTCAATAAAATCCACATATTTCAAGGGATCTCTGTCAAATATTGGGATCTTTCTGTATGGCACATAAAACACTTGAATCTTATACTACTGTTCTTTCTGTTGATCGTAACGTTTATCATAAAGCGGTTGTTGGAGGTTTTGGTGCTTTATTTTGCTGATCATAAAGCAGTTGCTGACAATTGTTATTGCTTTCATTTTTACACGGAAACTCACAAATACTGGTACCATGTGGTTTTGCATTTCTCACATCTGGTTTCTGAGGAACATTAAGGGGGTTTGGTTTATCTGAACTTCGATTGCGTCTTTTAAGAGCTCTCAATTTTGCTTCAGATTCTGCTATAGCTGCTTCCAATTCCAATTAGTCTCTTTTAGACTTTAGCTGTGCTTCTTCCATATCTAGAGCCTGCTGCCTTTTTTGGTTCTCCGCTTTAGCCAACAGCACAGCGTGTGCTGCCTCTTGAGATCTGGTGGCACTAATTGAAGTAGCCGCTGAACTTGCATGACTTAATTTTTTGTGGAGGTTTGGGAGTCTTTGACTGAAGTAGCCTCTGTACTTGTATGACTTTTAGTTTTTGCAGAAACTGCAGGGGAAATGTCATCTTTTGTTCTGTAATCCCTGAATTGTTTAGCTGAAAAGTCAGGTTGCTGGTTGAGGCTTTTATTTTGGCATACTTCTTTTTTTTTTTATTTTATTTTATTTTATTGATGTTATTGAAATCACACAACATTTGATACAAATAGATCAGTTTTACAAGAATAGGATTGAAATCAAATCAACCCCCACCCCTGAGAAAGAGAGCATGGACAGCAGCATAAAACTTAAACCTAGTAAAAATAAATAAATAGATGAATTAATAAGTGAATATAGATGAATGGAGAAGAAAAAGAAAAAGGAATAGGGGGAGAATCTGCTTCCTCAGTGCTTTAGAAACTTATTCTAAAATGTTATTGATTAGATCCTGCCAGGTTTTGAAAAATTTCTGCACAGATCCTCTAAGTGAGAATTTTATTTTTTCCAATTTCAAACAATATAAAACATCAGTTACCCACTGACTTAAAAGGGGAGAGTTAGGATTCTTTCAGTTGAGCAAGTCTGCGTGCCAATAGTGTAGTAAAGGCAATTACAGTTTGTCTTTCTCCACTTTAAGCCCATCTGGAAGTAAACCAAACACATCTGTTAATGGGTTAGGAGGGATTGTTACACCAAGGCTGTCTGAAAGGCATTCAAAACTTTTGGTCCAGAATGATGTTAATTTGGTGTAGGCCCAAAACATGTGGCCCAGTGAAGCTGAAACTTGATTGCAGCATTCGCAGGTTGGATCTTGTCTTGGAAACATTTTGGACAATTTTAAGTGAGACAGATGTGCTCAATATATAATTTTGAGTTGAATAATTGTATGTTTTGCACATATGAAGCTCAAGTGAATTCTCTGCTTTGGTACCTTCCACTCCTTTTCTGAGATGTTGAGTGAGATATCCTTTTCCCATTGTCCACTTGGATCTTTGAAAGGAAGGGACTGTAAAATGGTTTTATATATTACAGAGATGCTGTCTAAGTCCTTGAAACTGATCAATATTTTTTCCAGCATAGAGGGAGGTGGGAGGTGAGGAAAATTGGGCAGGTTCTGTTTAACAAAGTTTCTAATTTGAAGATAGTGAAATAAATGTGTTGCTGGAAAGTTAAATTTAGAATATAATTGTTTGTAGGATGCAAAGACGTTGTCTATGTACAGATCTCTAGGTGATTTAATCCCAAATGTTTTCCAGACATTAAAAACTGCATATGTTTGCGAGGGTTGAAAAAGGTGGTTCTCGTGCAGAAGTGCCACCGACAAAAGATTCTCTATCTTAAAATGCTTCCTACACTGGTTCCATATTCTAAGTGAGTGAAGCACAATTGGGTTATTAGTATGTTGGCAATAATTTGCATTTATTGGGGTGCAAAGCAAGGAATATAAAGAAGTACTGCAGGATTTTATTTCTTTTGCAGACCAAGCCTGTATATGTTCATCTATTTGTGTCAATGTCCAGGTCTTTATAGCTTGTATGTTTGCTGCCCGGTAGTAAAATTGAAAGTTGGGTAGAGCTAGGACTTTGGAGAGTATCTTAACATCATTATTCAGAAGTGAAATTGGTCTGTATGATGCACATTCTAATACATCCTTATTTTGTTTAGGAAACACGGTGATTAATGCTCGACGAAAAGTTTGAGGTAGAATTTTATTTTCTCTAGCTTCTGTGAATGTTGCTAATAGGAGGGGAGCTAGCTGAGCGGAGAACTTCTAATAAAATTCGTCAGGGTAGCCATTGGGGCCTGCTGCTTTACCACTCTGAAGTAACTTTATAGCATCTAATAATTCTGATAGTGTCAACGGTTTACCCAATTCCTCTGCACTAAGAGTATCTATTTGTGGTATCTCTAATGCACCCAGAAATGCATTAGATTGTGTTTTGTCTTCTTTAAACTCAGTAGAATATAAGAATTTATAGTAGTCTCTAAATGTGTGCATTATATTTTTATGGTCAATGATTTTGTCTCCATTTGTATTGGTGATTGCTGGGATTGCATTGCGAACTTCTTGCTTGTGGATTTGTTGAGCTAAAAGCTTATTAGCTTTCTCTCCATGTTCATAGTAATGATATCTTGATTTAAAAATGAGTTTTTCAGTTTTTTTAGTTGCCAAGAGGTTGAGTTTTGAATGCAGAGCTTGCCTTTTCCTATGAAGAGCCTCACTTGGACACCTGGCATGTTCTTGATCTATTCTAGTAATTTCATTAGTTAGCTTTGATACCTGCTTGGTTTCCAATTTATTTCTGTGGGAAAGATATGAGATAATCTGTCCTCTTAAAAAGGCCTTCAGAGTTTCCCAGAGTATTCCTGCAGAGACCTCTGAGAATGTATTTGTCTCTAGAAAAAAACTGATTTGTTTTGATATAAATTCTGTAAAGTTCTCATCTGCTAATAAAAGTGGGTTGAGACACCATCTCTGAGATGAGTATGTGGGGCATAATGATTTTAGCTCCAAGATCTGAGGGACATGGTCGGAAATAACAATAGCATCGTACTTGCAGGATTTAATCATAGGCACGAAATGGTTATCTACAAAAAAATAATACATTCTTGAGTAGCAATGATGCACTGGTGAGTAGAACAAATGTGTTCTTGAATTTGGGTTTAGAAAACTCCACGGGTCTGATAGGTTCTGGTCAGTTACAAACTGTGTAATTGTCTTCGCAGTGTTAGATGTCATCGCCCCTGTGACAAGAGACCTATCTAGGTCTCAATTCATTGTACATCCCGAAACTATATTAAAATATATAAAAATTCATCATTTAACCTTTTTTATTTCTTTCTTTCGTCGTAGTCCAGTTTCAGGCTTAGAACATGCAGGTTTATTTTATTTTAATCCAAGGCTTTTTTCAAGCTTTCAAACTTAGGCAGGTTTTAAACTTTACTGTAGCCGCCGAAGTATAAGGTGAGATCAAGTACAGGTAAAACACATGCCAAAAGAAATCTCTCAGTCCAAAAGTTCGTTTTTAAAAATATTTAGTGAAAGTTAAAAGCAAATAATCTACACAAGAATAAAGAAAAAAGTAGTTACACACATAGAATAAAAGGCAAAAAGGAAAAATGTATCTTTTCTAAACTTAGCTTTTCTTGAGAAACTTTAGTTATTTCTGTACTTAAAAGTTCTTTACTTCTTCTTCTATACTTCAAGGTTCTTAGTTTCTTCTTCTGTACGCTTTAAGCGTATGGATTTGCAATTATATAAGTGCTGTTTTACGGTTTACTTCACACACTCAAAAGGCCCGTAGGCCCATAGGCACAGACATGATTTAAAACCATATGCCCTCTATATCTTACACATGGCAAGGCTGGTCACTAACTAAAGAATAATGTTTAGTCAAAGCACATAGAAATAGCTAGAATATACCAATTTCACTCAACTCATGGGAGTTATAGGAACCCCCATAGATAATGCTTTATCATCTAGTAAAATATTTATGGATTTTATATAACTAGGAAAATGGCTCTTACAAACGGAACAGCAAAAAGAGATCAAATATATTGTTCAGCTTTAAACTTTAAGTTGGAGACTTGTAGATCGTCTAATTCGTGTTGCCATCAGGGAAAAGTAGTGTTTCTTCCAAATGAAGAGGCGTATCTGCAAGAATCAAAGGATTTGTTGTTTGGTGAAAGTGAAATCCCACGAGAGAAAATTTCAAGCCCTGTGAGATGAAACTTTATGCAAAGAGATTTGGAAAAGTCCTGAACAAATCTAAAACATTTACAACCACACACACAGTTCAATCATTTCTCATTTGTGTGAATGCTCTTGTCAGACACAGTTCGTGTAGAGAGAAAGTAACGATATTCACTCACTGGCAGTTATACGTTGCGTTGTCACAATGTATTTCCAAACATGGAATCAAAATTCAATGCAATATTGATGAAAAGGTAAAAGTGAAAATAGATTGAATATATGGACATAGGTGATATGACAGAAGTATGTAGATATTGTTTGGCTTTAAACTTTATGTCGGAGACTTGTAGATCGTCTAATTCGTGTTGCCATCAGGGAGGAGTACTGTTTCTTCCCAATGAAGAAGCCAATCCGCGAGAATTAAAAGTTTTGTTGTTTAGTCAAAGTGAAATCCACATACGAGTGCGGCAGAGACATGAAGTTGCTGGTGCATAGCGTAGGCAGGGGGGTTGGCGAGCAAAGCGAGCAGGAGGCGAAGCCCCTTAGTTTATTTATAATTATAAATCCGTTTTGGAACAACATGTGGTAATAACAGTATTTTCTATTAAAATTTTACAAAGCAGTACTTGCACTTAAATACGACGGTCTGTACCTGGATGTATGAAATTTCTTGTTTAGCTAAGCTGCTGAAAGAAGAATCGAAAATAAGACCTCGCATAAAAAACATAAAACTGTAATATCACTTTTGAATAAATTCACTTAGTTGCGGTGAGTTAGGATCACAAGTAATTAAGGAAAGGAACAACATTTGTAACGAACTGTCTACTCTCCAAGAAGATAAAGCTGAATTCAAAAGATGAAGTGAAAAAACCAAGTTGGATAGACATCGACTATTCTCGTCAATATCTTCTGTCACACCCGTGTGCATGGGAGGCAGCTTGAATGAGGGTAATTCCAAGCCAGGCCGGGACGTAGCAGAGTGCACTGACTCTTTTTCTTTTCGCTTTTCTGCAGACTTCATGGGAAATTCCGCCTGGTCTTAATGACATCAAATCTGCTTCCGACCTCTTCGATGTCACTTCCAGGTCCGAGCCTGGGGATGAAGACCCTTCTGGGTCTGGCTCCTCTGGTGTCACTTCTGAACCCGAACCTATGGATGAAGACCCTACCAGTTCCGACCCCTCTGATGTCATTTCCTATATTGGCCTTTAAAAGCCACCACTTTTCCCCTATACCCTCAGTTCTATTTTGGACTCTGAATCGTGCATATCAGTGCTATCATTTTGCAAATTTTGCAGCCAGGAAATAATATACGCGTGGCTGCCCCAAACCTTGCTATGGCTCTCAGCCGAGTTTATGACACTGCACTGTTTACTACCAGAATGGAAGTGAAGGTTCTGGGGAAAAAAGTGTTTGCACTACTTCCGTAATTATTGATTGGTGTACGGCTTTCAATTTTTACCAGTGATAAGGATATGGAGATTTTCAAATTGTAGGAGCCAAAATTCCGGACATTTTAAAGATTTTTTTAAATTCCTCCCGGAGAGTCCGTGGAGAGAGTCCGACACTTGGAGCACATATAAATCTTGAGGATTGATTTTTCATCTCTTCTGCTGTTATACCACTCTGGTGATGCAGCACGCGATCAAACGTTAATCACCATGGAGAACCAGGTTAAGATTACAAATAAATTCCTTTTGTGATTGTTATTACAATAAAATGGTATGTAGAATCTTAACAAACTTGAGACAAACTATCAAGCACCACACTGCAGGCATAAAATTAAATAAACAAATGGATTTCCGCCTGTTAATGCATATCATCATGTACATACACCAGGAATTGTGATTGCCAACAATTTCATTGAAAAATGAATGCTAGGTTAACTTTCCCACACTCGGCACACCACTTAACCAGAAACATACCCTGTGGACAGACAGACAAACCGTTGCCATCAATCAGTGGACACAGATGAACTACCATCTGTCTTGTTTTCATCTTTAAAAGTACCTTTTTCTTAAGTACCATATTTACGCGTGTACCACACGCACATTTTTTCCCGAAAATTAACATTAGAAAATCAGGTGCACGTCATATACGAGGAAATGTAATTCTGTAATGTTTACTTCATCTACTTGGGCTCTCACACTCTCTCTCTCTTGCTCGCTTGCTCGTGCACTCGCGCTCTCTCTCTCTCGTTTTCTTGCGCTCTCGCTCAATCGCACTCTCTCTCTAAATGTTTCCTATACAATCACAATGCGCGTCATACATGGGGCAAAACGATTTTCGCAATTTTCTTTGTAAAAATTAGGATGCGCGTTGTACACGAGTAAATACGGTAATGTTATTATTTATTTTAATAGACATGCATTTCATATACATAAAAGGTGACACAACGGAATTTACTCACCTCAGATTCCTGCTGACCACCACAGTTCATCCATTGCAGGGTGGGGTACCTGTCAGTGTGCCAAGATTGACAAGTCCACCCACAGTCTCACCTGAATAGAAAGGAGGAACACACGGCTATGTCGACATGTAGAGCACAGAATAACACTTGACAGGGCACAACTGTGGAGCAACAAGTAGGAGGAGGAGACAGGCAGCTTGTCGTAGTGGTGACAGCTTGGGACTAAAAACCCTGAGGCTGTGGGTTCAGATGCTTCTGCAGACATGGGGTGACCCTAAATGGGTCGCTTCACCTGTCTGTGCTCCAATAGAGTTAAAAAAATGACATGTAACCAATTATATCTCAGATGTTTTAAGCTGGCTTTGAATTTCCCCATGACATTAATAAAGTGTATCCAATCTAATCTAATACAGGTGTCATACAAGTAATGGCATGTAAATGTAGAACAATAAACAGTCTGAGACATCGGCGGAAAAAAAGAATACAATAAATAAATAATAAATAATAAATCGAAAAAGGAAAGAAAGTCTTTTACCGCAAGTGGCCTAATGGCTATTTAAAATAGCGCAGGAGCCGCCGCTGGATCACCAAATGGCAAAAATAAAAACAGAACTAAAGAAAGTTCATCAATTTTTTAGCAAAGAGATTTTGATAAATGGAATTCGTGTTTTTCTTCTGCAAAAGATCCTCTCAGTTTCATAGGAAGTTTTCGCCCAACGACAAAGGCAGGGATTCCACGGAATGTGGCTGATCAGGAGTGTAAAGCTAAACACTGCCACCTAGCGTTCATACTGTTACCGAACTCTCGTTTTAAATTAATCTATAAGTTAATTAAAAATGGTAAAACATGATCACCTAAATCAGTGTTTCCCAACCTCGGTCCTGGGGGCACACTGTGGCTGTAGGTTTTTGTTCCAACCTGCTTCTGTTTTTAATTGGACTCCTGGGCTAATTAAGTGATGTGTTATTTCCCAAATTCTGTGTTTTGAGAACAATATAGATATTAGAAAACTAAGTTTGGTCGGTGTATAAGTTAATATAGGAATAATGTATTTTTTTCTTTTTAACAATATTTTCATCTTGATTTTCATTCTACTTTTCTATGTGAAGTTTGCATGTTCTCCCCGTGTCTGCGTTGGTTTCCTCCGGGTGCTCTGGTTTCCTCCCACAGTCTAAAGACATGCAGGTTAGGTGCATTGGCGTTCCTAAACTGTCCCTAGTGTGTGCTTGGTGTGTGTGTGTGCCCTGTGGTTCTCGTGGCGAAAAATTCATCATCAGAAGGCTTTTTACCTAAAAATAAAGGCTGTTAGGACTCGAGATAGAGTTTTAAGGCTTTATTGCAATAAATCAACAACACGGACTCAACCCAATTCGGCTGAATGAGATCGAGCCCCGAACATTACAGCAATTGAAGTTTTTATAACAATTTCTTATCATTTTGACCTCGTTCGATTCGCTCATTCTGCACCTGGTTTTACTGTCCATTATTCCTCTTGGTGTCTGTTTGGCTTATTTTGATTGGTCTAAGACTGGGTGGATGGCTTCCTCTTACCATCTTTGGGCTTTTCTTATGTCATTTCCTATCTTTTCTGACCTCGCTCGAATGAGCTCTTTTGCCCATCTTCTCTGACTCCCTTCTACTCCTGTCCGGCCGAACCTTGTGTTCCCATGGGAACCCTTATTATCTCCTTACTTTCCTATCACTGGCCCCCTTGTGGAATTTCTATTTTTCAATGCTGTTCCCATTTTCTCTAACTGGCCAAGGCTTCAATTCCATATATGGGTTTCCTCTCATCATTTCCTTTCTTAAATCTTCCAAACTTTTTTATAATAGTGACCTGAAGCTTAAGCTTTAATTAAAAAGAAATATAGTATGTGCTTTCACTTAATCATTGCTTGGCATGCTTGATTTGTCTTAATTTCTACACTAAAGTTAATTTCTAATATATTCTCCTAATATTTTTGCTAATGCCTGAATTTACTAAGATTTTCTCTTCATGCATTATGTCAGTGTGACCCTGCTTACAGCAAAAGTCTTTTGTTCCTTTTCTGCTGATTCACCAATTCAGCTGGTCTTTCTACATGTCTTCCAGAGCCATCTTTATCACTTCCTAGCCTTGAATCACAGGTGTTCTCAAACTCTTATCTTGTCTGAAGCTGGTTTCGATGTGTCAATTTCTGTTCTTTCCAAGACTAGATATTTTGCTGTAAGCTTAAAAAATAATGCAATATAACTGATTTTTAGTTAACTGTTTGCTTGACCTATCATATTTGCTTAGCATTCTAATATATGCTTAATCTAATGTTTTAGAAGCTTTTAATTACTTTTTATGGCTCTTTATGTTAATTTGCTATTCTCTATGCTAATATAAAAATTTTCCTTCTACATGGTGTGCTGGCGTCCTGCCCAGGGTTTGTTCCTGCCTTGCGCTCTGTGTTGGCTGGGATTGGCTCCAGCAGACCCCCGTGCCCCTGTGTTAGGATATAGCGGGTTAGGAAATGACTGACAGACTTTTCTAGGTGCTCTAATTATTTAATTAATCCATTATTTACTAATTAGTAGGTCTGATGCTAAAGTCATTGCAGCCTTTGATTATTCCGTGTTGTTTGCCTGCGTGTCTGCTGACTTTTAATTGTCATTCGTAATATACATCAAAGGGGAAAAACTGCACAGAGAAAGAGCAAAATAGAATGAAATCAAAAAAGAGAAATAAGCATTTAAATCTAGAGTAAAATCAGAAATATATCTAAATGTCTTATAAATGTAAAAATCATGCTGTTGTGCTTTACTGAATGTAGAATACAAGAAAACAAATGCCAGCTAATTAAATGAGATCATTATTATCAGGTTGGAACAAAAGTCACGATTGCCCCTCCCCTCGGCCTGCTGTGTGTCTCTCGGATTCGTGCAAATACATCGGTACCACAAGCGATCTTAACACGATGAGAGAAGTCACAAAATCAACCAGAATGTTCAAGCAAATTCTAGAAAAAAAACCTGATCTAAATCTGCTAAGTAGTTCTCTCGTGAAAAGTGGACAGAAAGACAGGCCGACGTTGAGTTTTTAATATCTACTCTCTATATATATACAATCCTAAGCCTAAAAGTGCAACGATTTTGTGCAACTATTTTATGTCACGTTTTTTGTCACGCTTCAAATCGGGCTTATTTTAAAACCTACATATATATGTTTGGTATCATTCTTTTCAGAATTTATTAAATTTTAATGTGATGTTATTTGATTTTCAGATTCTTATTCCATTTTTAAATTATAAACTAAAAAATATCAAGAACTCAGAGGACTTTGTGCCAACAGATTTAACCAGGGCCAGAAATAAAAGACAAAGAGTAGGACAGCTGCTGTACAGGCTTTTAAATGTTTGAATCACCGCACGAGATGCAGATCGATCAAGCCAGCAGCTGAATGAGCAAAGAGGAGGTAAAAAAAAAAAAAACTGTATTTGTTTCCCATTGTATCACCATTTAAGAGGGGGTGTCTCCTTGGGGTGCGTTCAGTCCCCCCTCTTCACAACGTGAATGGCAGAGTCGCCAAGTGCCTGGCACGTAGTGCAGGATGGGGGGGAGGTAGTGGTTGTCGAGCAAAGCGAGCAGGGGAGAGCCCCCAAGTCTATGTATGTATGTTGCTCAATACCTATGCTGTCTTTTGAAAATGTCAAGAATTAGTAAATTATTACATT
>JANRMT010062791.1:208373440-208386549 GCA_026402145.1 Polypterus bichir lapradei
GACTGAGGTCAGGTGAATAAGGGGGCTGGGGAACCACAGGAATGCCTTTTGAGGTCAAAAATTCTGTTATGGAGAGGGCAGTGTGACATGGGGCGTTGTCATGATGGAGCATCCGTTTGTCTGCAATGTCTGGTCCGGTAAATCTGTTCAAATTTAATTGTTCACTCAACATTCTTAATGTTAAACGACGGTCTGATCTCACAAGAAAGTGTTCACACGTTCGATGATTTCATTGGTTTTCGAAGTAGAAGGCGTCCCTGAACGGTGTTCATCTTCAACGTGTTTTCTGCCTTCCAAAAATGATTTGTGCCAGCGAAAAACTTAAGCTTGGAGAATTGGCAAGTGTGACTATGGGGAACATTCTTTATCCCGAGCTCAACACAAAATTTAATGGCACAACTTTGCTCCAAATTCCGCTGTTCCATTTTGCGTGACGCACAACCAAAAACACAACTTCGCTAATAGCAGTCACAAAAATCACGTAGGTAACGGAAGGAGTTGAAACTCGCACTGAGCTATGGGTGGGTACTGATACACGTGCTCTATCAAGGACAACAGCGCAGCGTTGCCAGATCGCTTGCAGTGTTGCCAGTCTCATTACTTTTCTGCCACACCTCGTATGTATGTATATATGGAAGAGAAGGTCTGTGATACGGATTGCATATTTGCAGCTGAGATCCACAAAGGGAGAAAATGAATCACATATCATAAAGTAGTTTTTATTCCTGAGCTTTCAACCCCTACCAGGGGTCTTCATCAGAGGATAATGCTTAGACTTACAAGAATCAAAAGGCAATATATAGCTGGAGTTACATTGTGCCTGATACAACTATGGAGGAAGAAGAGTTTTTCCATAGCTGTGTGCTTCACAGATTGCTGAAGTTTCCCATCGTCTAATACATTGGAGGGCTTCTTGCCCCAAGGTTGTATGAATGGAAGAGAAGGTCTGTGATACGGTTTGCATATTTGCAGCTGATGATCCACAAAGGGAGAAAATGAATCATGTATCATAAAGTAGTTTTTATTCCTGAATAGTTTACAAGAACTTGAGCAGGATCAAATCGTCCACGAGAGGACAGAATAAAATAGCTTTGTTATTTTCTTATATTTTCTAAATAAAAACAATTAGACAAAGGTAGTTTAATACAAGAGATTAGAAAAAGGGATAAGATATTGTCAAATCACAATGAATTTTAGCTTCAGATTCCCAAACTTAATGATACAACAACATTTATTAAATAGCACATTTTCATACAAACAGTAGCTCAAAGTGCTTTACATAATAAAGAATAGAAAAATAAAAGACACAATAAGAAAACAAAATAAATCAGCATTAATTAACATCGAATAAGAGTAAGGTCCAATGGCCAGGGGAGACAGAAAAAACAAAAAAAAACTCCAGACGGCTGGAGAAAAAAAAATAAAATCTGTAGGGATTCCAGACCATAAGACCGCCCAGTCCCCTCTGGGCATTCTACCTAACATAAATGAAACAGTCCTCTTTGGATTTAGGGTTCTCACGGAAAGGCTTGATGATGATGGTCACGTAGAATTCTGCTTTTTAATCCATCCATCATTGTTGGAGCATCATGAAGCTTTGAGTAGGTGGAGGTGGCGCAGGCCACCACCACATAGAAACCGGAAAAAGAAACAGAAAAGGGAGTAGGGGTCAGTACGGATTGTAGAGCTACCCTGAATAGTCATTATGAGGAAATTGAGCATACAGAGTATCAGGATTAAGTTAAATTACGTTAAATTGAAGTTATAAAAAGGCCATGTTAAAGTAATGTGTTTTCAGCAGTGTTTTAAAGTGCTCTACTGTATTAGCCTGGCGAATTCCTATTGGCAGGCTATTCCAGATTTTAGGTGCATAGCAGCAGAAGGCCACCTCACCACTTCTTTTAAGTTTTGTTCTTGGAATTCTAAGGAGACACTCATTTGAGGATCTGAGGTTACGATTTGGAATATAAGGTGTCAGACACTCCGATATATAAGAAGGGGCGAGATTATTTAAGGCTTTATAAACCATAAGCAGAATTTTAAAGTCAATCCTGAATGACACAGGTAACCAGTGTAGTGACATCAGAACTGGAGAAATGTGTTCGGATTTTCTTTTCCTAGTTAGGATTCTAGCAGCTGCATTCTGCACTCGTTGTAAACGATTTATGTCTTTCTTGGGTAGTCCTGAGAGGAGTGCGTTACAGTAATCTAGTCGACTGAAAACAAATGCGTGAACTAATTTCTCAGCATCTTTCAATGATATAAGAGGTCTAACTTTACTTATGTTTCTTAAGTAAAAAAAATGCTGTCCTAGTGATCTGATTAATATGCGATTTAAAATTCAGATTACAGTCAACAATTACCCCTAAGCTTTTTACCTCCGTCTTGACTTTTAATCCTAATGTATCAAGTTTATTTCTAATAGCCTCATTGTATCCATTATTGCTAATCACTAAGATTTCAGTTTTCTCTTTATTTAACTTGAGAAAGTTACTATTCATCCATTCTGAGATACAAGTCAGACATTGTGTTAGTGAATCAATAGAATCGGGGTCATCAGGTACTACTGATAAATACAGCTGTGTGTCATCAGCATAGCTGTGGTAGCTCACGTTGTGCCCTGAGATATTAAAATGAGATTCGTTTAACATGATGTTCTATGAACGTATGTCCAGGCCCTCAAAAAAACTAAATTCACTATAACGGGATTTAAACTGTATAATGTTATTTACCATAGCTATGCTGATGACACACAGCTCTATTTATCCATTGCGCCTGATGACATAGAAACTCTAAAACTTTTAAACCACTGCCTTACTAGTATAACAGAATGTATGAATATTAATTTCTTTGAATTAAACAACAAAAAACAGAATTGTTAGTTATTGGTAGCAATAACAAAGTGAGAATCTTAGAAAGAAACTTAACCATCTGGCCCTGTGAATCAAACCTGTGGTTAAGAATTTAGGTGTTATTATTGACTCTGACCTTACGTAATAAGTTTATATGTTTAATATGTCACTGTGCTCGGTACAAAAAATATTTTATAAACCTACTTCTTCTCACATGTGCAGCTAACACAAGGCCAGATTTAGCACACAGGGACTCATCATTTAGAACTGCTAGGAAAGCATTAGAAGACAAGAAAGGGACAACTACAGAAACGGGCATTGTACTATTTCTGTGCGACAGAATCAGCATGACATTGGATCTTCTTTTCCTTGTTTGGAATGGCATGATTTACCTAAATTGGGGCCTGCACATGGAGTAAGCCTGGCACATCTTTGAAGCCGATGGATGGATGTGAGATACTGTCATCTGATCCTGAAAATCCTTCCAGCGCAGCGACAAAGATGGCAGACTGTATACATCGAACTCCCACTTCAGTAATAGTCTTGGCACTCATCTGTCATGCCGCGTAAATCATCATTAAAGAAAGCCAAGTTATTTCTCCTATGTGATTTCTTACCGCTGTATCACTAAGGGAGGGGGTATCGCCTTAATATCTAATATACAGTTTCGGGTTACTTAAGACGCCGTAATTACTAAGTTTACCCGAGAGGAAAACACCTTAATTTCAAATTCCAAATTAATAATATTACCAAGACTGCTTTCTTCCATCTAATGAACACTGCAAGTGTGTGATCTCTTATAACATTATGCTGAAAAATTAATACATGCGTTTGTATTTAGCTGACTAGACTACTGCAATGTTCTCCTATCAGGAAGACCTAAAAAGAATGTAAATCAGCTTGTCCAAAACACAGCAGCAAGAAGTTTAACCAAAAGGAAAAAATGTGAGCATGTATCCCCTAATACTGGGCAACAGTGTCCTGTAGAATCGATTTTAAAATACCTCTACTTGTATACAAGGCTCTAAACAATCTTGCCCCTACCTACAGAATGTCTTATGTACCAAACTGCGGTCTTAGATCTGCAAATTCTAGTTTGCTCGTAATTCCTAGATCTAAGCATAAAAGAACTGGTGAGGAAGTTTCAATCGAAACACACCAGGCTAAATCTGAGGAACATTTCAGATAACTTCTAAACACCCTTTTTTTAACCACACTTTCCATTAGATATAATATAGTGATCGGATTATAATTTTAGCTCTTTGATGCGTTAATAAGACCCAACATTAATCCATTGCTTTTGTATGTTTTTTTTGTCTCCCATTCTGCTCAAAGTGCTCTATTCTGCAGTGACCTTGGGTACTAGAATAAACAAGGAGGACTTGGAAACCTTATTATCCACAGTGCTAACTTTATCAACCGTGCCCAGTGGACTGTGGGCGACCAGCTGGCGGAGGACATTCTGACTTTTATGATGCAGAAATTGATTACCATCAGGCCTAACTATTTGATTCTGATTGTGGCCCTCCAGAGGTTTATTTTTCTTCTTTGGCCCATCGCAGGAGTTTTTTTGGTTTTCTTCTCCTCCATGTCAGCTGGATAAACAATCACATTCAGAAATCAAGAACTTCATCCTAAATGAACAGAAACCAAAATGGACTGCTTTATTTCCTTTTGTATTTTTTCATTACCTTTAATAACATCAAACTGTTTCTACTCAATGGGTTGCCATGTACATATACATTGGTAAAATATAGATATACCAGTAACGGCATACTGCACGGTAACGTGCAGTGAATACACTTGACTTGAGCATTCCTAGTTTTCATACTCTTTCTCTGTTTATCATTTGTTTGCTCAGAGGTTGATGCACTTGCTGCTTCCTGGGCAGCTTTTCTTTTCTCCAACCTAGCAGCCCACTGCTTCTCTTTTGTCGGCATCTTTTCGCATTAAAACTGATTAAGTTAGTTTTTGTGTTGCAATTACTTAGTACGTTTTCTTTAATTTTTCACTTAAGCTGGCACTTAAGTCTTCAATCTGCCTCAAGAATGATTAGTGAAGGTGGTAGGGAATGAGAACGGCACCCATACGAATGCGCTGCACGGCCGCCCTGCTACGCGCTGCGGAGAGTTGATTCTACAATAAAATAAAAAAATAAAAAGAGTAATAAAAACAGTCACCCCAAAAGCGGATAGTAGATGTCATGTAGTATATGTGTACCAAATTTCAAGTCAATAGGTGAAACGGTTTGCGAGCTACAGGTGATTTAAAATCCTGGACAGACAAACGAACAACCACGGTAGCAGATTATATAAGAAGATATTGTACATATTTATTTTTTTTATAAACTAGGGGGCTTTGCCCCCTGCTCGCTTTGCTCACCAACCCCTGTGCCTACGCTACGCACTAACCTCTTAGGGGTTAAGCTGCTTGTGTATGAGGATGTGGATGTACAATTTAAACAGATTGATATTTTCATGGGACTTGTTACATATGGATAATAGAAATAACTTCTATATTATATCTATCTATTACAGCGAGTAATTAACCATATTAAAAAATAGTAAAATGTTATAATTTGAAAGTAAATTGTGTTTCATGTTGCGTTAGAGTTATACGTAATATGATTACGTTCTGTTTGGCTTTGAAATTAACACGCAGATACTTTTTAAATTTCACTTTTACTGTAAAACTTCAGTGAAAACAATTTTTTTAATTAAATTTAAGTGATTAATTATTGCATTGAATTGTGATTGTGTTTGGACTTTCATCGTGAAAACGCCATGAATAACTGCCCGTGTTTGAATTTCGTTTCTTTCTCTCTATTAAATAAAATGACTTTTTCGAATTCTAATGTTATCCACGGGAGATGTACTACATTACCTTTCTTGGATACATCCTTCTTTCAACAGTAATTCGGCCGGTGGAAGACCAGACGGTGTTAATGCTCGTAGATATTCATGTGGATATTGTAAGTTGATGTTTTCATCTTCCGCACCATCACCACCAACTGTTTCAGCATAGTCTACTGGCTCTCATTTAATCAATTTGCTGTGTGACCGATCATCATTTTTCTTGCTAATTTGTTTGCCTTCATTGTTTCTCGGTGCTAGGATTACCCATGTATTTATTTCTTCTGTTGATAACCCTTCAGGATGAAATTCTTTAATAAGATTTGGACATAATATGTCTTCTTTAATAGAGAATTTAAAGTGAGGAAAACATTAACATTTTTAAGAGCTGAGAGAGAAGAAACTGTGTCCGACAAAAGCATTCACACGAATGAGAAACGATTGATCCGTGTGTGTGGTTGAATATGGTGGAGAGGAGGGCAGGACTTTTAAAATTTCTCATGGCCAAAGTCTCGTCTCGTCTCGCTGGACTTTTTAAAATTCTTTTAAAAAAAAGTCTCATCATCTCTTAAAAAAAAAAGTCTCATCTCTTTCTTAGATTTTTTTTATATAATAGAGAGATATTAATTAGATTGGGTTGTTCTATTGTCAACCTTAATGTATAAATATTTTAAATAGAAAAGCCTTCTCTGATAAAAGTGAAGGTTTGTTTTCCTCATTAGTGGTAAAATTTTGCATAACAATACCTAATTGATTTTGTATTTAGTATACTAGCATTTATTAGAAATGATCATAGTATTAATTAATGATGATAATCCAAGTAAGTGTGGTATATCTTAGTTTTTTTTGATTAATCTGTGGAAAACACTTTGAGTTGCATGTAAAAAATGTATGATAAGGTGCATTATAAATAAATAAATTATTATCATTATTACTAAAGACTTTACAGGTCTTAACATAGTCTCTTGTTTCATTTTACACACTCTTCCATTTGAAGTACCTCTTAAGAGTGAACAAGGTTTGAGCAATACCCAAATGACCAAACTTTAGGGAAGCATGCCACTACTCAAAAATTTTTCATCCCTGTTCAGGTTGAACAGGACTTTTCTTATTATGAACCTGTAGAAGATCTGTAGAATCTCCTCAAGTTGGTCAGGTGTTCTGATGATGGTTAACCCAAAAAACTTTCTATGTGGTAGAACACTTTCAGGTTCTGGAAAAAAATTAATCTGGGTTATGGATGTGTGATAAAAGGTATCAGCTTTACCATTTTTATTCTTACTGTGAAAAGAGTTGGTAAAATTAAAACAACTGAAGAACAAAGCCAAACGAGACCCATTAGTATTTAAAGGTTTAGCAGCGAGTAGATGTGTCAGATTCTCGTGCTCTGTAGATATTAGGAGAGGATATTTTGAACCCTCTATCCAGTGTCTCCATTCTTGTAACACTAATTTAAAAGGTTAACACCTAAATATTGCCCACATCATATTTTTGCTCAGCAGAGCTATTATGAAAGCAAAAAAAGTGTGGGTCAGCCCAATGTCCAAAAATCCAATATAGCTCCCACACCAATACTGGAAGCATCCACCTCTACAATGAACTGTGAAGATGGCTCCGGATGCCAAAGTAGAGAAGCATTAGTAAATGGGTCTATCAAAAGCTAATTGGGCTTCTGTTGTCCATAAGATGTTTTTGTCAAATGAAAGACAGAGCCATTCAAGCAACCTCAACATTTACCATTTAAAATTATGCAAGTCCAAGTTGGAGAAATCCAAATTAAAACAACACTAACGGAAAGAAAAAAAGATGCCTGCTCTATGAAAAGGGGATCTGAAGCAAAAAAATCAAAGTGAAGAGCTGAGGTAGCAATGGATCTTTAATTTTCCCTCAGGTGACTGTAGTTCTATTCGGCACACTTGAGGACTGTTGTCCAATACACAGAGTAGCAACTGAAGCTGTGCAGGAGACAGCAAATGAGTATAACCCAGGTCTAAAGGTTGTATGGAGTTTCACATGTATTATCAATCTCTTCTCAGATTTTGTGCTCTTTAACTCTTATTTTTGGCAGTTTTCTGAAAAGCACACAAATGCTTTCACACATAAATCAGCAAAAAAGGTCTTTTGCCACATGCCGTGGCCTCTGTTGACGCCTGTTCTGCGTCTCTGGCAGCAGCGGACACGCGGGCGCAGCTCAATGACCAGCAGTAGATGTGTGATACAATCTGGTTTGTACCTCTTGTCATCGTAAGAGGAGGTCCACCCAGGTGAACGTTGGCGTAGGGAAATTAGCTACAAGGACACATTCAGCACCACGATCAGCTTATGCTGGTCCTTCACTTTCGTGTTCAATCTTCAGATCACTTGCATCAAAATCCGACAACTCAAGAGTCCGACTCGGCGATACGATATGTAAAACGTCACCCACAGAGTATCTTGTTTTGCACATTCGCTTTGGTATTTCAACAGATGCTGATGCCTTCAGTGGTGGTCGAAAATAAGGGGTTACAGTCAAAGTGAAAAGTATATAAACCACTAAGAATTCTCTCTATTTATGTCTAATTCCCATATAAAACATGGTCGTATCTTCATGTCAGTCACAATAATGAACAAACACAGTCTCCTATAACTAAAGATACACAGATTGTCAGAGAATCTTTGACCATATTGAATAAATCATTCAAACTGTGAAACTGAAGGTTGGAAAAAGTAACTGAACCCTAAGCTAACCACTTTTTAAAAAGCTCATTACAGTCAGAATTTAGCACACCTGGAGTCCATTTGATGAAATGAGTTCAGAGGTGTGGCCTAGAATGACTTTGATTGATCAAAAACACTATAAAAGTTTGAGTTTGAACTTTTTACAAGAAGCATATCCAGATGGGAATCATGCCTCGCACAAAAGAGTTTTCTGAAGAGCTATGATGGAGAATTGTTAATCTGCAAAAGACTGGAAAGGGTTACAAAGTCATCTCAAAGATTTTAGATATTCATTAGTCTATGAATTGGCACTCTATCCACCATAAAAAACCTCACACTGTTCCACTCCATCTGAACTAGTGTGGTGCTGAGGTGTCACTTGTTGCATGGCTGCACTCTGATCCTAATCTGGGATCCTGAGTTGGTGGGTGCGGCAATGCGCTGTATCAGCGGGTGCTCCTAACCTCTTCCTCCTCCTCAGTCTACTGTTAGGCAAGTTGTCTATAAACGGAGACAATATGGTATTGTGGCTACTCTGCCTAGAAGTGGGAGCCCTGCCAAGATGACCCCAAGAGCACAACGCAAAGTCAGCAATGAGGTCAAGAAGAACCCTAGAGTGACAGCAAAGAACTTGAATAAGTCATTAGAACTGGCTAACATCTCTGTTTATGAGTCAACTATATGCAAAACATTGAACAAGAAAGGAGTCCATGGCAGCACATCCAGAAGGAAGCCACTGCTATCAAAAAGAACATTGCTGAACGCCTTAAATTTGCAAAAGAGTACTTGGACACTCCACAACGGTACTGGGAAAATGTCTTGTGGAGTGATGAAACCAAAATTGAACTATTTGGGAGGAACAAGCAGAACTTCATTTGGCATAATAAGGGCACTGCATATCAACATCCAAACATCATCCCTACAATAAAGTATGGTGGAGGGAACATCATGATTTGGGCCTGCTTTGCTGCACCAGGGCCTGGACAGCTTGCCATCATTGAGTGGAAAATGAATTCACAAGTTTATCAACAAATTCTCCAGGATAATGTGAGGGTGTCTGTCTGTCAACTTAAGCTCAGAAGAGGCTGGGTGATGCAACAGGACAATGACCCCAAACATTGCAGCAAATCCACAGCACAATGGCTTCAGAAGAGCAAACTGCGCCTTTTGGAGTGGCCCAGATCTCCATCCTATTGAATGACTTGAAGAGAGAGAGAGAGAGCCATACACAGAAGACAACCAAAGAGTATGGAAGAGTTAAGGCAGTTCTGCAGGGACGAATGGGTTCAAACCCCCCACACAATGTGCAGGTCTGATCTGCAGTTACAGAAAGTGCCTGGTTGAGGTTATTGCTGCCAAAGGAAGGTCAACCAGTTATTAAATCCCAAGGTTCACTTACTTTTTCCACTGCCACTGTGAACTTTGAATGCGTTTGTAAAATAAAGACATGAAAGAGTAGAATTTTTTGTGTGTCATTGGCTTAAGCTCATTGTGTGTATCAGTACCTATGACTTAGATGAAGATCAGATCATTTTATATGACCAATTCATACAGTAAACCAGATTATTCCGAAGGGTTCACATACTTTTTACTTTGACTGTATATAATTAAAAAAGAAAAATGAGTCAATTTCAGCTCATCGTGTCTTTTACTTCTTTCCGTCAATTGTCCTCCTTTGGCATGCTCTGGAATTGTCACGTGTGAATCCCTACCTACTGAGCCAGCCGTTGAGGAAAAAAAAAAAAATCACAATTTTATGCATAAAGACAGCATGTGCCACCATAGCTAGAGTATGCCCTATCTGAGAGCACTTTATTGGGCTTTCATAAAAGAAGACAATACCAAAATGTAACTACAATATAATACATGATGTAAACATATGATGTAACTTCAGTATTCCACCATTCATGTCTTGGTAAAGTCTGGAGGACAAGCTCATGCTGACCTTACAAATAGACAAATATGATGAATCGGAAATTAAAAAATAATTAAATTATACCATAATGCATTGCTTTTTCTGTTGTTACTTTCCTTCAAGGCAAAACTTCTTATGTATAAGCTTCAACTAATATTAAACACATTACTTCACAATTGCCTGCTGTCATCAATGGAACACCGAATACAAAATGTTATGAAGAAATATGACAGAAGAATGTCACAGTAGTGGAAACTTGGCAGAAATTGGAAGCTGAAACAAGACAATGAGCTGAAACAAAGGAAGAAATCAACAACAGGATGGCGTAAACAGAAGGAAACCGCTGCTCTGGATTGGACAGTCAGAGTCCATTGGAAAGGATGGATGGTCTTAACTTCAAAGCCGATCAGCAGCTGCAGGATATGTCTGGGGGAGGTGATTGCTGCTAAAGGAGGGTCAACCAGTAATAAAGACGGGGGTCACAGACTAGACTGAATGTTTAAAGAAAGTTTGCAGGACTGAGAAGTTGTCCAATTGGTGAACACAATTGTGTTTGTCTGACTTTTGTGACTGAAGTGAAGATCAGACCACATTGTTAGGAAGAATTAAAGAAATGCAGGGAATTCCAAAAGGTTCACAAATGTGCTTGCAACCAAACTTTCGTGTAGCAATCCTTATCTAAGACAGGCTTAGAGTATTTGCATAATGTTACAACCATAATAGAAGAACAGCAAATCACTAAAGGTTGACGCATCATAGAGGAACTTTCACACTACATTAAACATACAATAAAACTCATCAATGTCACTACATTTCTAGGTTTCTCTTAAAAAACATCAGACAGCCATGTTGAGGCCCAAAACCCCTCACCCTAAAATGGACACCTTTTTATTTTTCACTTACTTTTTGCAGACTTCTTTGAAAGCACCAGCTGATCTTTCCGAGTTGTAAGAGATGAAATTTCTTCATTCTCCTCTGAGTCGGACTGTAATGATTCAGACTTCACATTGACAGAAGACGCCAGCGATGAAGAGTTTGTGCTTTCATAAGAGGTTAACGCGGTCACTGCATCATCTCGATGTTCGTAATGAAAGTGGTCTTCCTTGACACTCTCCACATTTTTATGGATGTCAGTCACACTGCTGACAGACGTCTCTTCAGCCTCTTCTTTAATGCCCACTGACCCCAGTTCACAGTCCTCTTCCTTAATGCGCAGACTCTCCCGTTTAGGGTGGACACACTCCCATTCACAGTCCTCCTCCTTAACATTTATGGTCCTTTCCTCCATGATATTCATGTCAGCCGCACATGTCTTCTGTGTTATATCCATTTAAATGTTACATTAAAGAGCAGCTTCTTTCTTTCTGTGGAAAGAACAGGATTAATTCCATCAAAACTGCATCATTCAGAACATGAGACATTTGATTTTCATTTTATAACACCCTTTTATAAGTCAGACAGTCCACAGCACTTTGACAACAACTCCTCACTCATCATATCAAATAGTCAGGAGTAAAATAAATCTGGGAGTGGAGTGAAGGTCCACCAGGCTGGAAGAAGACCATCTTGCAAAGTTGCAGGATAGCAGTATTCACTACTTGAATTACATGAAGAACGTTTTTGGAGTCCCAGAATTGTGTTATGAATGATGTTGAGGAAAATTTACACAAGTAAGGCCTCAAGATTGTTTTCAGAAACAGATGCATGTCCGAAAGGTGCAGATCATAAAGAAACTAAACCTGCTGGAATACACGGCTGGTGACAGGAAAAACTGAATAGGAGAAATAAAGGGGTTGCTAGCTTAGGCTGAAATGTCATCTATGACGGACACCTTTAATTTTTGGTGCTAAGTTAAAGACCATTGCCAGGTAAATGATTAAAACCAATCATAAAATTGCTGCCCAGTCACCCTTTTGGCTGGCGAGTCAATCAAAATGGTTGATTGTAGTAACAGATTTTATAAACCCCTCATTCCCATTAGAAGTTTCAGTGTCTTTTTTGGTTGAACTGTGATCTGCCCTACTGCAGAAGTAAATTCCTAATGGACCTGATCCAAGCTCTTAGGACAGCCTTCACTGCACTGCCATTACAAGCATGGATAACAATAGTGTTTAAGAGTAAAAGTGCTGTAAAGAAGGCCGCAGGATTTGTTTAATGTATTAGATAAATTTAAAACACATCCATTTAATGTCTATGACAACTTTGTGGAAACAAAGTACAGCTGTCTCTTGTTATCCCAATATAACGTGTTCCAGAAAACTCCCATCCATCCATTTTCTTAAGCCACACATCCAAGACAGAACTGCTTTTCAGCAATCACTGAGTGCAAGGCAGGAACAACAACTGGACAGGACGCCGGTCCACTACAAGGTGAACACACACACACGGGCCAATTCAGCAATGCTAATCGACCTAACCTGCATGTATTTGAACCGCACACGGAGAACATGCACACTCCACGCTGGGTCCGGGGAATATCTCAACGCAAATTTTCAAAAAAGAGAAAGTTGACTTTCCATTTCCTTCACTGGGGAAAATTAAAAATGGCAATTCCGGCACATCTCAACCACCCCAACCAATTTCATAAGTTTGACTAAAACTCTTAATCCCTTATAGAACAATCCACTAAGGATTTTGGCATAAAATAAAGCATTCAAAACACTAGGTATTTAACGCTTACAAGCAGACAGATGTTTGCACCAAGGGGAAATTTAGCTTTATACAGAAGCTCAAGATATATAACAAAGAAAAACTGCCACCCTCAAACAAACACAGAATTACAAAAAAAAAAAA
>JANRMT010062791.1:208429530-208440834 GCA_026402145.1 Polypterus bichir lapradei
TTATCCTTGTTGTATTTTCCAGGAACTGCACTACCTGAGAAAAAGTACTGTGATGGAATAATGCAACACATAACTCCAGGATTAATGAAGGAGCGGGATGTTCATTCTGGTAACTCTCAGGTGGTAAACAAGTACCAGTGGGCCAAAGCTAGTCCTCACAAAGATGGAGGCATGATAGTTGAGGGGGACTCAGTTATTAGGTGATTCATATACAGGTTTCCTCCAGTGCCAAAGATCCTCTCACAGTGTGTTTTCTTCTGGGAGCACAGGGATGTGTGTGTGTTAGAGGGGGGACCACCTTAAAGGGTGTAAAGGCTGAAGCAGTATGGGTCAATCCAGTTGTACTTACTTTATTTGTTCCAACAAGTATATGTAGGGGCAGGCTGTGGGTTCCTCAGTCCAAATTTAAAGTGTTAAGGGTCAAGCGGAGTAGCAGAGCTGGCAAGGTGGTGGTCTTCAAAGTTATGCCTGTGCCACATGCCAGTAACAGGTAAGACAGAGAAGATTTGAAGGCTTAATACTCGCATTTTGGGTAAGGTTAGTGAAACACAGAATTGTGGGACATTTGGCCGCCTCCTGGAACAGATATGACCTCTCCTGTAGGACCAGTTACATTTGAACAGGAGGGGCACCAAAGTACTGGGGATGCATAGGAGTAGGTTAGTCGAGGAGCCCCCCGGCCTGATTTAGAACAGTACATGAAGGGACAGACAGAAGTAAGACTACAAGTACATGTAAGCAGTGGGAACTCAACTGAAGTAAGTAAATCTAAATCAGTAGTGTAATATGCATATAAATCTAGGAAACTAGCATTCCTTTCATTAAAGGAGAACGTGCTTCAGGGAAGTTTCTAGAGCAGGGGTCCTCAATCACGGTCCTGGAGGGCCGCAGTGGCTACAGACTTTCGTTCCTGCCATTGTCCTAATTAAACTCAGTCCTTGCTGATAATGAAAGTTGGTGTTTAACTATATGGCTTGTTAGCATTTTCATTCATCACAAACAAATTGAATTACATTGTAGATCAGGGGTCCTCCATTACACTCCTGGAGGGCCGCAGCGGCTGCAGGTTTTCACTTTAACCATTTTCTTCATTAGAACCCTTTTATTTACTACCAATGCAATACGTTTTTGCCTGTTACCATTCAGAACCCTTAATTGTCTATTTTAGATTTTAGTAGCTGCATTTTGGTTTTGAATTGTTGCCCGTTTTCTTAATCGGACATCAGATAACCAATAAACCAGCAGCTCATGTGCTTACCATGAAGTATATTAGTATAGTGTTAAAAATAAATAAATAAATGAGAGAGGAATTGGAAGGACATTAAGTTTAAATCTATTCTGGTCCACAAAACACTTGGATAATGTTCTCAGAGAAGGAAACTCTACAGTGCAATTCAAAATGCTATCAGATGAATGTAAGCATTAACGAGCCAAACGGTTCAATACCGAATTTCATTATCAGCATGGATTGCTTTCCAATTAGGAAATGAGTTGGAATAAAACTCTGCGGCCCCCCAGGACTGTGATTGAGGACCCCCTGTTCTAGAGGGAGAGGAGCTGCGCCAATACACACGCAGGGAGAGCGAAAAAAAGTTAATTTACGAGTGGCGAGCTGCGAGGAAGAAGCTACTAGAGCAGCGGTTCTCAAACTGCGGTCCGCGGTTTCGGATGACGTTATTCCAGCGCAACAGTTTTTCTCAGATCTGTTTCCAAAAAAAAAAAAAATACAATACTAAATCAGAATTAACGATTACTCTGTAAAGCGGAAGTTGCGCGGACATGTGATTCATGAACCTCAAGAGCCACGCCGTGCCGTGTAACGTCACATCATAAAACTGAAGAATGGTGCTTATCCTCCTATGTCCTTAGTCATGCATGAAAGTCATACCGGACTTTGTAATGTCACCGAGGAATGGGGAGAGCGAAAAAAGAGCCGCTGTTCGTCACCGATAATGTGTTGAATACGCCTGTTACAGCGCAAGCGCTCGGCTATCCTCACGTGGAATGAAATCCGCACACATTAAACTTGGCACTCAAACTACCGGCTGTTGCGTGGCTGCTGGGAAGAACAACACACGTTTTCCACAGGAGCACCCAAAGCCTTCAAACTCTGCAGCACTGATCAGAACTTCCACAACACAGGCGGTTCATCAGAATGGGGTGGACTCTGTATAAGGTTAGACATTTCAGTTCCAATGAATTAGGTGTATGGGAGGCACGGTGGCACAGTGGGTAGCGCTGCTGGCTCGTAGTAAGAACTACTGAGTTCGCTTCCCGGGTCCTCCCTGCGTGGAGTTTGCATGTCTCCCCGTGTCTGCGTGGGTTTCCTCTCACAGTCCAAAGACATGCAGGTTAGGTGCATTGGTGATTCTAAATTGTCCTTAGTGTGTGCTTGGTGTGTGTGTCCTGCCCAGGGTTTGTTTCCTGCCTTGTGCCCCGTGTTGGCTGGAATTGGCTCCAGCAGACCCCATGACCCTATAGCAGGTTGGATAATGGATGGATGACGTGTACTGTCAAATGCATTTTGGCATTGAGCCATGCTACCCTCAGGTTTCTGCCTTTTATACAACACCAGCTGAAATACCCAGCGGTGCCCAGGAGGAAAATAAAGTTGTTTTTTTTTAATTGTTTAAGGAAAAATATAATTAAAAAAAAATACAACTTGACAAATTAATTTTTGTTTTGTGGTGTAGTAATTTTTACATGCAGAATTTTTGACGACGAAAAAAAAATCATCAATTAAATTACTATTATTATTAGGATGATTTAATTCTATTACCACTACAACATTGATAAAATAAGAGAAAATAATAAGAAAATACGAGGTGAGACACAAAAATAACCAGATTGATAAAAAATGTATATTTATTGATGAATTACAGCCTTCTAAACATTGTCACCTTCTCTATACTCCCCCTCCCGATCTCTACACCGCTCCATACGTATCTTCCATTGATTTAAATAGATCTGGAAATCTTTGTGCTTGAGGTTTGCCGTTTCTGTGTTCCCTTCAGGTCGCTTTTGATTTTCAGGAACAAATGAAAATCACAGGGAGTTAAATCGGGCGAACAGGGAGGATGATCGAGGACAGGAATGTTTGTTGTCACTCAAAAACTGCTTCATGGAAAAAGTAGTACGATCATTTCGAACAATCGGATTCACCGTTTTGATGTTTTCATCCGTCTGAGACGAGTGTGGGCGGCCTGTACGTTGAACGTCTCCCACATTTTCTTGAAACTTTTGTGCAACTCAAAAACTTGATGTGCTAGACAAACTGTTATCACCGTACACTGTTTTTATCATCTCATAAGTTTCTGTGGCCGTTCTGTTCAATTTCACGAGAAATTTGATGTTGATTCGCTGTTTGATTTTTTTTCACCTGACATTATAGCAGCAAGTCGTGTAGCGATTTTTGAGCAAATACTGACTGGGCTCTTCACAGATTATACCTAGCCGGTCAGCGGTTTGAGAGGGTGTGCGTATAGGAGGGGATCCAGACAGTTTTCCAGGAAAGCCCCAAACCCTGTCCAGTTATTTTTGTGTGTTACCCCGTATATTTAACAAAAACAAATATTAAACGACAAACAAATAATACTACGGATTTTACATGATAAAACTGTTGGTTGCTTTTACTGAGCACATCAGAAACGTTCAGAACGTCAACTGGATGATAACAAACATACAAGACCACAATATTATTACAGTCTGCTTTACATATAAAACTAGGGGGCTTCGCTCGCCAAGCCCCCTGACTGCGCTACGCGCCAGCCACTTCCCGTCTCTGCCGCACTCGTATGTGGATTTCACTTTCACCAAACGACAAATCTTTTGATTCTCGCGGATTGGCTTCTTCATTGGGAAGAAACGCTACTTCTTCCTGAGGGCAACACGAAATAGACGATCTACAAGTCTTAACGTTTAAATCCGAACAATATATTCGATCTCTTTTAGCTGTTCGGTTATGTCGCCGAGTAATAATTTCTGTTTGTTTGCGCTAATGTGATCTTTACTATCATTTCTTGCAGACTCTCGAATTTTCGTACTTCCATTTTCTCTAACCTGCTCTGCATGTGTACCATGCCAACGTTTTTAAACCTCTTTACAATGTTCTACTTTGTCATCTACTCTTTGTCTTTTATTTCCGGTCCTGGGCCTGGTTAAATCTCTAGGCACAAAGTCTCGTCTCGCAGAACTTTAAAGTGTGTCTCTGAGAAAGTCTCGTCTCCTCCCAGGATTTTTTAATTACAATAGTGACATTATGGCTAATTGTTGGAGAGGTGTTCACTGGAAGGTGCTTTGTGGAATAAAAACATCCATCCATTATCCAACCTGCTATATCCTGACTACAGGGTCACGGGGGTCTGCTGGAGCCAATCCCAGCCAACACAGGGCACAAGGCAGGAAACAAACCCCCACAGGGCACACACACCCACACACCAAGCACACATTAGGGACAATTTAGGATCACCAATGCACCTAACCTGCATGTCTTTGGACTGTGGGAGGAAACCCACGCAGACACGGGGAGAACATGCAAATTCCACGCAGGGAGGACTTGGGAAGTTACCACTGTGCCGCCCATGGAATAAAAACACTTTATTGTATTTATATTCTTATATTGTGGACTGTATTGCTGTTTCTGGGGCCCTCTTGTGGTTACTAAGCGTCAACAGGATGATAAGATGCATACAAGACCGCAAGACTGTTATTGTCGGCTTTACATATAAGATTCCGTGATGAGTTGGTTTTTGGTTCCATAAGATGCTCTGTTGGTTCAGGTGTGTTTAAAATGTCTCTACGTCCATCTCTCTAGATAGTTTGTGGAGCGTGAGAAGACAGGTTATTGGGCAGTAATGTTTTGGAATGTTTGTTTAGTTGGATTTTGGGAGTTAGGAAGGCTGTTCCTGTTGTAAGCCACTCTGGTGCGGTCTCTGGATTCTGCATTATTGTATTTCTGCAGTCGACCATTTCCCGGTGCAGGGATGTTAGGTGTTTTATCCAAATTTTTGGTACAACATCTAAGCCAAGTGCCTTCCAGATAGCAGCAGAACTTATTATGCTTCTTAACTCTTCTGCTGTTACTTCACTCCATGGCATTTATTTTCCTTGAATCAGGGCTGGGTGATATGGACTAAAAATCATATCTCAGTATTTTTTCTAGCTGAATGGCGATATACATCTCGATATTTTTTTCTTCCCATAAAGTAATAACAAAAAGACAGTTCCGAGTCAAAGCCACGTGTCTCAAATGCCACAAAGGCACTTTTATTAACATACAGCTGTAGATGTACAGGAGAAATGGCTCAAAAAATAAACTATTGGTATATATTAAATAACAATGCTCTTTGAATAAATGAAAATAGAATTTTTCCTGCATAACAAAAGACTCACAGCTGTGTAATTAAGAAAATGTAAAACAGAAAAGATTCCGAGCAGAAATAACAAAAGGCCGACTTGCGCTTTACAAAGTGGGTGTCCTCTGAAGTAGAGGGGTCTTTCTTTACCAAAGGGTGGAGTCCTGTGCAAACATCGAGGACTTTGTGCAAATAACAAAACACGTCACAACTGGCGACTTTCTTACACGGGGAAATGGCCCGGGTGATGCGGGCATCGTCCATACCATGTCTGGTAACACACAAGATAAAAAACCTTTAAAATCCTTTTCATTTGTATGGCAAGAGGCAGATTAACATCCATCTGTGTTCAGTCGGGATCTATAAGACTGTGTGCTGTAAAGTGTAACCTACAGATGCTTTTAGTTAACCCATTTGGGTCAAATCACCAGCAGATGAGTGAAACAGTTGGACATTTTTTTTACTTTTCAGACTCAAACACTTCTGAATGTAAAAAGCATCCCTGTGTCTTCTTAAGCGGAGAGGTGGATCTCTGGTGGTATGGATTTGCTGGCGGTCGCTGGTTCGAATCCCGCAAACGCCGCAACACTTCTTGGGGTACTTGAGCAAGACCCTTAACCGCAACTGCTTCATCCTGGGTATGACGTTAACCTGCATCCGGCTCTGCAACTTGCCAGGAAAACGTGGGGGTTGGCTGGCAGAACGAGAAGGGTCTGGCTGCAGCCACTGTAAGCTGTTGAGCTCCACAATAAGCGGAAACACGTGACCTCCACAGTAGGCGAATGAATATATGACCTAACCAATCACCAGCCCTAACCTTAAAAACACTGGGGAAGGCAGCAACAGTGAAATAGCATGCATAAGCTTAAGATAGTAGGGGAGGGGCGTTTTCAGTCTACTGTGGCGGTCACGTGTTTCCGCTTACTGTGGAGCTCAACAGCTTACAGTGGCTGCAGCCAGATGCTCTTGGGCAGAACTGGCACTCCAGCCGCCGTAAAAACCTTCAGGCAGCTCCACACGGAGTCACGTGGTGCCGGGGCATCACCCGTTGTGCGTCACGTGTGAAGGGTGTGGCCACACGCTGTACACGGCGCACGCGCTCCCCTTACCTGTCTCTTCTCAGAGGAGGCTCTCATTCAGGGTCACAATCCTCAGACTGACACACGCACGCACTCCGATAGGGCTTATAGTTTATGTAACAAAGTTTCAATTTCATAAGTGGTAGCTGTATAAGTTTAAACGTTTCAAATCGATTATCTTGTGGTCAACAAGCATATTTAGCTCTTTAAGTGGTTCTATAACATTTTACTTAAAACTCTTTTAGGGTGGGCAGAGAGCGAAAAACGCTACAAATATCCATAAAACCCACTGTTACGTTACAGGTAAGTAGTAAGATGCTGCAGATGTTCTACCAGACGGTTGTGGCGAGCGCCCTCTTCTACGCGGCGGTGTGCTGGGGAGGCAGCATTAAGAAGAAGGACGCCTCACACCTGAACAAACTTGTGAGGAAGGCAGGCTCTATTGTAGGAATGAAGCTGGACAGTTTGACATCCGTGGCAGAGCGACGGGCGCTAAGCAAACTCCTGTCAATCATGGAGAATCCACTGCATCCACTGAACAGGATCATCACCAGACAGAGGAGCAGCTTCAGCGACAGACTGCTGTCACCGTCCTGCTCCACTGACAGACTGAGGAGATCGTTCCTCCCCCACACTAGGCGACTCTTCAATTCCACCCTTTGTGGTAAACGTTAACATTATTCAAAGTTACTGTCTGTTATACCTGCATTTTTATTACTCTTTAGTTTAATATTGCTTTTTTGTAGCAGTATGCTGCTGCTGGATTATGTGATTTTCCCCTTGGGATTAATTATCTATCATCATCTATCAGGTAGACCCTCTTTTTCTTGGAGGACTGTTAGACTCGTTGACTTGACGTCGAATCTGTGAGTAGCATAGAGTAAACAACGTCTAGAATGGAATCGACATCGGGCTAAAGAGAGAGAGAGAGAAGCGACTGTGTAAAGCAAAATACTACAGTGGATGACATTTTGCGTATATTTCATCATTTTGAATTGCACTCTGACTTGTTAGACTACAATTTGGTGCAAGTGGTCTGGAGATCGAGATCTGAAACGAAAGTGAGCTACTGACATCAGCTGATCAATCCCCAGCTGACGCGCCCAGCCGCTGCCAGATCGCGGCGCAGTGTGATAAAATGTGACGTCACAGTCTCTGTTTACTATCTACATGTGCCAGAAAGCCGCTTTGTGGATCCTCTGGGATCGATGTTCCTGCTGCGATGTTTGCTGAATGGTTCGATGTGCTGAAGCACCATGCCGACACACAAATGCATTCGTGGTGCTTTCATATTCAAGCGTTGCATATTCCCCATCGTAATGACACGATACATTTTAAAAGTCTCACAATACCATCTTTTGTGCCGTCTTTTTTTGCAACTTCACAACAGCAACATAATGTACAGCGCTGCATTTAAACCACTGAGAAATACAATTAAGGACATGGTGAAAATTGAATACTGTTAATAATTACACACATGGGGGAGACACGGTGGCGGAGTGGTAAAGCTGCTGTCTCGGAGGGAGTCATGTCGTTGGTATTCCTTGCTTGGAGTTTACGTGTTTCCACATGTGCTCCGGTTTCTTTCAAAAGATATGTAGATTATGGGATTTGGTGCCGCTAAAATAACGCCAGTGTATGTGAGTGCTTGTATTCGCCTGGCCATGAGCTGAGGCCCATCCAGGGATTGTTTCTGCCTCGTGCCCAATGCTTGCGTGAATGAGCACATCCCTGGACTGATGGACGTAATCATTAAACATCCTTTTCTGTGATATTGCATTAAGGTGTCATCGGAATTTAATGGATGTTACAGGTTATTTACAACACAGCGAAGCTCAACGTGGCTCAAAGGTGCATGTGGGCTGTACACAGACGAAAAAATCATTGCTGTTTCTCTATGTATGAATACATCAATGCAAAATGTATCGCACATTTTCTCCATACGTCATTTTAATTTTCTATTCAAATAGTTGAACATATTCAGATATGTTGGAGGGCGGCACGAACTTGAGCTACGCCACTGACACATCAACAAACGTTTTATGCTGATTTATGTGAGAAACGATTGCTTTGTGTGCTTTTTAGAACCCTGAGTTTTTAGGAAAAACTATTCAGCCCTGGGAGAAAAGGGAAAAAAAAATCCGCGATGTACTAAGCCACTGCTTTAGTAATGTCGCCCCACTTCTCATTTTCTCTCTCATAAGGCACAGCAGGGGTGGATGAGGTTTGTAACGTGCTCTGTTTCGGGGCAGGAGGCTGGGAAGGCTTCACAGTCTGGACTGCAGCACGCACTTTCACACACTCCTCGTACTTCACTTTATGGCGATGCTGTAAATGGTGGAAAAGATTAGTAGCGTTCAGAGCTTTTGTCGGGAGTTGTTTTCCGCATTCTCTACAGAATACATTATTCTGCTGCTCATCTGACACTTTGAACCCGAACCATCTCCAAATATTTTTTTCATTTTTACAAACCAGCTCTTCTTCGATAGCTTCCTTCGTGTCTTTATCCGCCTCCATCCTGTCGCAGCCTGCAGGACTTACCTTGAAGTGGTGGTGGGGTGGGTGAGTTGTGTTCAGTGGGGTAAAAGGTGGGACAGCAGGGTGAAGTTGTGTGAGAGACAAATTGGGAGAAGAGAAAGGCGAACTGGCAGCAAAATAATTTTAACGCAACATAGACTCGATATAAACGATATTGTCTCATCCTCTATCACCTATGAAGATATGTCGATATTATTTAGAGACTCGATATATCGCCCAACCTTAGCTTGAATGATTTCTGTTTCCATCTGTAGTTTGGTTATCCATTTTAGTTGTTTGTTGTGTTCTGGATCATCCTCAGATTTTTCTCCAAAATTCTTTGGCCTCTTCTTTGTCTGGTGGTCGAGTTACTTTCAGGGTGTTTTCGTTTCTTTCAGGTTTTCTCTCAGATTTAATTTTTCCAAATTTTCTTGGTGGGCTTACGATCAGAACAGGATTGAAGCTCGCTCTTTAATCAGGACTTAATTGCACTGCTTAATTTCTCACTTTCTTAAGATTGCCACAAGGGTTCGCCATAGGACCTGCATTGTTCCTAATAAGGTTTCATTTTTCAGTTCATATGAAGTTACTGTAACTAGCAGTAGGTCAAGATGGAGCTGAGAGCGTCTCTTTAACTATCCCATGGACCCGAGAACAACAGGCACTGCTTCGATTTGGCAAATCTCAGACTGCATTTCTCTCCATGTGTGAATTCTTTGCTGTCTATGAAGATTATGGGTGGAGTGGCGGCTCTGAGGTAGGGATCTGCACTGGTAATCGGAAAGCCACTGGTTCAAATCCTGTAAATGCCAAAAGTGACTCTACTCCATTGGACCCTTGATCCTTAACCTGTAATTGCTCCGGCCTGGATATGACGTTAATCTGCATCCAGCCCTGGATGTAGGTCCTCCGACCTGCAGGGAAAAACCTGGGGGTTGGTGACCATAAAAAAAAACATCTCCCAGTGATTCATTCCATCTGAACTGGTGTGGTGCTGAGGTGTCACCCGCTGCATGGCTGCACTCGGGTCCTAATTTGGGATCCTGAGTTAGTTTGCCACGCGGTGGGTGCAGAAATGCGCGGTATCAGCATCTGATCCTAACCTCTCTCTTCTCTCGTTCTTTTGTAAGAACTTCTTGCCACATGCAGGACAGCAATAAGGCTTTATTCCTGTGTGAATTCTTTGATGGATCTGAAGATATCCCCTGGACTTGAACTGTTTGCCACATTCAGAACAGCACTTATGTTGGTCTCCTGTATGAAGTGAGAAAGAAAAAAACATTATTAATTGAAATGCTTATAAGTATTTAACTCACAGACTACCAATGACTGAATTTTGTATTAAGCATGCTGCAGACAGCTATATGATTTTTACTTCTATATAATTTGTTCTTCATTTAGGTAGAAAAAGAATTAAGCTTGTGCACAGAATTATGAGAATAACTTGTATTACTTTATGAGAAAATGCTGACCTTTTGATACTAACAGAATATATTATAAATCAGTCATGACACTTATGTATTAAATACGAATGTGCTAAGCTAACTGATATTGTATAACCTATGTGCGTGCAGAAAGAATGAAGAAGCGGGCATTGTCTAAAACCGCTGAGCTGCATACACCCTACAACCGTTAGGACAAAACTTGCTATAACTGGTCTTATGTACGTGTAAGCTAGCAGAAGTGTATTTCTTAACATTGTGGAAATACTGACCACTTTTTATCTGTAAAAAACACTGTGGTTTCTCTACACGTACAAATTCAGGATGTGGACAGGGGTTACAGCAATCCATGTAATAACCTCAAGATGAACTGCTACTTTTTTTCTTTTTTATTGTCAACAAACTATTTAAGGATTTCTCTCTTTTCCTGCTGGCAGGCTAGGCTGTCTGTAGCAACTTGAGCGAGCAGGTGCTGCAAGCCTCTCTGCCACCAAGAATAAAGAAATGTTTTTTACTTTTGATTGGTGTCTGCCTTCTGTTGTTCTTTGACTTTCAGCGTCCACAGACGTTTAAAAGAAAAAAAAAAGTAAATAAAATGTTATTCTCAGTCTACTTCTCTATAATTCACAGTACGTTGCAACATTAAATACTGGATGAAAATTATGAACAGCCTTTCATAAGCATAAGCAACTGTAAAAGTTAGATTGCAAAAGGAAAGCCATTCAACTTCTTCATTTTCCTTTCTCTGTTACAATGACTCAGTACATGAGCACAGTCACTGGCCAGAAGAAGAGGAAATAAACTGAAGAGATCATTTGTGTGAGAGACCCAGCTGACAAGACTACTGGTCACATTTATTTAACTGCATTACAGAACTACATCATCATGTCATCATTATTAAAATATTATTTA
>JANRMT010062791.1:208440934-208451861 GCA_026402145.1 Polypterus bichir lapradei
CAGTTACTCTAGGAGAGCTGGACAGGGCCACTTGTAGAAGGTCCTTAGCCCATCTGCATGACCCACCGGTATCTGCTCCTTTGGGCAAGGAGGAACAGGATGAGCACTGACCACAGCCCTACAAAATGACCTCCAGCAGGCAGGCAGAACACTGGTGTGAATGTCTCTGACCAAACCATAAGAAACATGAGGACCTGATGTCCTCTAGTGGAGCTTGATTGGCACTTGCCATAGAATACCAGAATTTGCAGGTCCACCCCTGGCACACTGTGCTTTTCACAGATGAGAGCAGGTTCACCCTGAGCACATGTGACAGACTTGAAAGGGTCTGGAGAAGCCGTGCAGAACGCTATGCTGCCTGTAACATCATTCAGCATGACCGCTTTGATCATGGGTCAGTGATGGTATATCTGGGGGGGCATATCCATGGAGGGACACACAGACCTCTACAATCTAGACAGCGGCACCTTGACTGCCATTAGGTATCAGAATGAAATTCTTTGACCCTTTGTCAGACTCTATGCTGGTGCAATGGCTCCTGGGTTACTCCTGGTGCATGACAATGCCCGGTCTCATGTGTTTGTGAGTTCCTGGAGGATGAAGGAATTCATACCATTGACTGCCCCCCACATTCACTCGCCTGACCTCAATCCAATAGAACACCTCTGGGTGGGACATTTTGTTTCGATCCATCCCACACATCAGACTGTCCAGGAGCTCAGTGATGCCCTGGTTCAGATCTGGGGGGAGATACCCCAGGACACCACCCGTCATCTCATTAGGATGTTGTCAGGCATGCATACAAGCACATTGCGCCATTAAAACTACTGAGTACAATTTGGAGTTGCTGCAATGAAATTTCGGCCAAATGGACTTGCCTGCCTACTGAATCATTTTTTCCCCTTTGATTTTCTGGGTGTCTTTGAATTCAGCCCTCTGTAGATTGATCATTTCCATCAAACAATGTGGCTGCCATCCTTTCATTCCTAACACATCACCATATCAGTCCATAGCAGTAGAGATAGCCAGCAGGATTTTTTTTCCCCAATTGAGATCTGATGGGTTTTCAAAGTGTTCCTTTATTTTTTATTTTTATTTTTTTTTTTTTTTTTGAGCAGTTTATTTTCCTTCACATGGACACATGAACAGAGATTTTTTTGCAGGCACTTTGCTCTTCCCCGCTGTTTTTTTTTTTTTTCACCTCTGCTTTCACACTGTGATCTTTGCTGGATGCCCACTCCAGTACTGATTTTGCTCCATTTTTGTGGACAGTTTGGCTCCCTGTCAAGCGTTTCAAAATGCTTTGTTCAGGTTTTCCAGTTTTATACAGCTCTTCAGATCTGTTAAGGTCCTTATGACAACCCTTAAGAGGTATCTGGATGGAACATTGAAGCACTGAATTGGAGCAACACCGTGAAGTGACCCGTTAACATCATTCTTGCATTGTAAACTGAGAAAGGCTGTGTGTATGTGTTACTTTTGTGTGAGAGTAAGTTAAATGTGACTTTTGCTCCTGAAAACTTTGTTTTTGTGGTTACCGTTATGGAGCTCTGAGGGTGTTTCATACCTTTTATCTATTTGTTTTTCTTTTTTTTTTTTGCCATCTACACTAGAGCTAGTTCAATGTTTAATAAAGGTACTTGTATTCAAACCTTTGTGTTTGTTGGTCAGAAGGCAGAGAAAGCTTTTGCAATTGCTGGCAAGTCAGTAATTAACTGGTGTCGAAGCAGCAAACAGTCAAGAACAACTGGGATTCCTTACTAGGAAGAAGGTAAACATTTGACATGATGCAGGACAGATTTAAAGAAATTAATAAGAACTCTGCAGTGGTAAATAAGTTTAAAGAAGCTGCGAATGTAAAAATAGTTAAATAAGTCATAGAAGACTAATAACCCCAAACTAACAGTAGGGCGTTTAGAGTAAGAAGGCAATCATTAAGAAAGATATCAGGGAAGCTAAAATGCAGTTAACAGAGGAATATTGCAGATAAGGCAAAAAGATGCACCAAAGAGAGTTTTTAGTATTTTAGTAATAAAAGAAAAGCCATGGAGGTGAAGCAGATCAGGGATAATAAAGGGGAATTACAGAACATAGACCGTGAAATATCAAATGCACTAACTTGTTTTTTTTTTTTCTGAACTTTTCAGAAGTGAGCAAGTGGATAACCTCCCAGTGGTATCAGGGACTACTAAGGAGGTACTGAGAGATTTGGAAATTGTAGAGAGAGAAGTGCTGCTCAAATTAAATAGGCTGAACTCAAACAAATCACTAGGACCAGATAATACTTATCCCCAAGTGCTTAAGGGGGTAAGTGAATACACATATAAACCTTTGACACTGTCAAAATGCAAAGGGAGAGCAGAAAAAGATTTGGGGATCTGCCCTGTATATTATAACACACAGTATAAGAAATAAAAAGATGGCTCCCGAGTACTCTCTGGTTCCACGTCCAAAACGGGACAAACTAAAGAGGGAAGGTGCTGGGTTCTTATAGAGGCAGGGGAGGAAGAGGTGGGTCCAAAAATAAAAGAGCAGGAAATGACGTCGATGGGAGGTGTAGTTAGGAAAGGGGTACAGGAGCTGGAGGATGCTTTTTAGGCTGATTTCTCCTCAGGTGATCTGCAGAAGAGGGATAAGAAAGGTTTGTGCACTTTGTCAAGGCCTTCTGACGTATCTTGCCCTCAGTTAAGCCCTTAGCCTGCCTCCCAAGTGCACGTGTGTGAGAACACATTTTAGGAAGGCATCGCACACTGCAGAAATTTCTATTGACTGGAAAATGAAAAATATTATCTAGTTTTATAAAAAAGGTGATTGGGATGATCCAAGCAGCTATAGACCAGTAAGCTTAACATGGTTGTCAAATTAATGGAAGGAATTTTTTAAGGAAAAGATTGAGGAAGAAATGTAAAGAAGAGTTTTACTGATCAGACCTCCCTCGTCTGAACCCATTCTGATGTGTTATTTTGGCCCCACAGCTAACTTAACGTACAAGCTCTTCTTCTGTCACCATCCTTGTTTCAGTGCTGCTCCATTACTTTATTAAACAAATCACCACGACCAGATAATATTTTTCAGCCTCGAGTTATTACAGAGGCTAGAGAGTACAGATATAAACCCTTAACACACATTTTTAGGAAGTCACTGCGCACTGGAGAGATTCTGAAGGACTGGAAAATGGAAAATGGCAAATATCATCCCATTATATAAAAAGGATGACAGGGCAGATCCAAGCAACTATAGGCCAGTAAGCTTAATGTGCATCACAGGAAAATTAATGGAAGAAATTATTAAGGATAAGATTGAGTAACACCTGGCAAGGACAGGAGTTTAATTAAACAGTCAGCATGGGTTCAGAACAGGGAGGTCGTGTTTTCTTAACATGATGGAATTATATGAGGAGGCAACAAATTGATATGATCAAAGTGGAGTGGATGAGATTATTTTTCTGGAATTACAATAAGCATTTGAAAGGTGCTACGTGAGAGATTGGGCATCAAACTAAACGATGTGGCAGTTCAGGGTGATGTTTGTAGGTGGGTGCAGAATTGGCTCAGACACAGGAAGCAGAGAGTGATGGTGAGAGGAACCTTATCAAAATTGGCTGATAATTGGGCAATTGTGAGAGTGGTGACTCATAGGGGTCAGTTCTGGGGCTATTGCTATTTTTATTATATATACATTTTTGGATAGAAATATGAATAACAAGCTGGTTAAGTTTTCAGATGATACTAAGCTAGGTGGACTGGCAGTTAATTGAGAATGTGTTGAATCATTACAGAGAGACTTAGACAGCATACAGTACTTGGGCAGAATTGTAGAAGACAAAATTTAACATAAGAAAATGTTAAGTACTCGGAGGTTTGCTCCCTGATCGCTTTGCTCGCTAATCCCCTCCCCCGGCCTGCGCTTTGCCCCAGCAACTTGGCATCTCTGCTGCTCACATTGTGAAGAGGTGGGCTGAACACATCCCATGGAGACGTGGTCTCTTCTCTCAAACCCCCTAATAAACGGTGATACAATGGGAAACAGTGTTTTTTTTCCCCTCCTATTTTCTCGATCAGCTGCTGCTGCCCTGCTGCGTGATTTGCATCTCCTGCAGCGCTTTGAACATTTAAAAGCCTCTACAGCAGCTGTCCTACTCTTTGTCTTTTATTTCTGGTCCCTGATGTGGTTAAATCTTTTGGCACAAAGTCTCGTCTCACAGGACATGAGTTCTTGATGTTTGTTTTAGTTTATAATTTAAAAACTGAATAAGAATCTGAAAATCTAACAACATCATATTAAAGTTCGATAAATTCTGAAGAGAATGATACCAAACATATATATGTAGGTTTTAAAATAAGCTAGATTTAAAGTGTGACATCAAAACATAATATCATTACACTTTTAAGCTTAGGATTTTATATACTGTATTTAGGGTAGATTTGGATAGGAATATGAATAACAAGCTGGTTACGTTTTCAGAAGATACAGTTGAACCTCGGTTCACAAACTTCTCGGTACACGTACAAATCGGTTTACGAACAAAAAGTTCGCCAAACTTTTGCTTCGATTCACGACCACACACTTGGTATACGAACAAGCCAGTTTCCCTTTCGGTTTGTACGTGTTCAGTCTGTCCCTGTGCATTTCCTGTACAGCGAGAGAGAGCGAGACACACACACACACACACACACACACACACACACATATACAGGCTCGCGAGAGAGAGGCACACACACACACACAGGAGCGCGCTAGAGAGAGATACACACAGGATCTCCAGGCTCGTGAAATAGAGACACACGCGCACACGAAAGAGAGAGCCAAAGAGAGAGGGAGGGCTGAACGCATAAGGTAAAAAAAGGCTCGTTTTTGTTTTCAGTTCTGTTTACAGCGATTGGTTCATAGCGTGCATTGTGGCAATGTTACTTTTCTTGGTGGTTTATTAAATAACGGATTTTTCAGATGTTCATTTTTTTCCCTGTGCTTAAAACTCATTAAAAAAAAAAAAAAGTGTTTTTAGCGAGCGGTTCCTAGCACTATATAGTGTAAACTATTGCAGTGTTAGTTTTCTCTGTTGGTCAAGGTTTTCTCAGTGTTATTCAGTGTTTTTACATTTAGTCTATTATTACGCTGTGCATTCTATGGTTTAATTAACTATATTTGCGCTTAAAAACTAAAAAAATATATATTTACATATAGTTCGTACCGTCTGGAATGGATTAATTGTATTTACATACAATCGTAAGGGGGAAATTGCTTCGGTTCACGACCAAATCTGTTTACGACCAGAGTTTTGGAACGAATTATGGTCGTGATCCGAGGTTCCACTGCACCAAGATAGGTGGATTGGCAGATAATCAAGAATCTGTTGAGTTATTACAGAGAGACTTGGACAGCATACAGGCTTGGGTAGATTTGTGGAAGACGAAATTTAATGTAAGAAAATGTAAAGTATTATACATAGTAAGTAAAAGTGTTCTGCGGTGGGCTGGCGCCCTGCCCGGGGTTTGTTTCCTGTCTTGCGCCCTGTGTTGGCTGGGATTGGCTTCAGCACACCCCCGTGACCCTGTAGTTAGGATATAACTGGTTAGATAATGGATGGATGGAAGTAACAGTGTATGGTTTGAATACACAATTGGTGGTCTGAAAATTCTAAGTACACTTGATGAGATGAATTTAGGAGTCATAGTGGACTCGTCTCTATCAACTTCCAGACAGTGTTGAGAAGCCATTAAGAAAGTTAACAGAATATCAGTTTATATAGCGCCTTGATGTGTGGAGTACAAGTCACAGGAGGTTCTGTTGAAGCCTCATCTGGAGTCCTGTGTGCAGTCTTGGTCTTCAGTCTACAAAAAATACAATGCAGTGCTAGAAAAAGTTCAGAAGAAAGCTAATTCAAGAGGTGATAGGTAGAATTATCAAAAAAGATTAAATGAGTTCAACCTTTTCAGTTAAAGCAAATGGAAATTAAGAGGAGGCGTGAGTGTTTAACATCATTAAAGTAATTAGAGCCGTGGAGCCTGGCTGTTACTTTAAAAAGAGTTCAACAAGAACATGAGGACACAGTTGGAGACTTGTTAAGGGATAATTTCACATAAAGCTCTCTAGCGGACTAAAAAACCCAGCTAAGATTCCCACCGTCGATAAGATGGTGATTTATTTATTTTTTCAGTGGGGATCCCAGAAACGCACCCAGCCTTGGCCTGACTTACACACACTCCCTCGCAGAGACAAAAAAGCAACCGGTAATAGATATTAAAGAATATTAAATGAATATGATACTACCCCAGTTCCCCTTATGGCGATATACAATAAACACAAATTCAATAATAACAAACCACTAATAAAAACCACACACGATGAAGTCCATGTAAATCGCAGCTGATGAAATGAAATGATGGCAGTAGGTAGTCCAGAAATCAGCATGCTGTATATGAATGTAAAGGTCAGTCTTACTGGTATTTCCTGATGAGATGGTGATGTGTCAATGGGATCAGGAGCGCTCCTTTCTTTGCAGGATGACAATAAATCCTCAGACAGTCCTCATGCAGAAGGAAGACACAAAACAGTCCATACACCCAAAACGGGAGACGATCTCAGGACAAAACGAGAAAACTTAAGTAGCAAAATGGGAAGGCAAACAGACAGGCAACTCCAGTTATAAAACACAAAAGAGTTTTTGTCCTCTGTTGAACTGGCCTCCTTTTAATGTTGTGCCTGCCTACTTGTCCCCAGTAGCCCCTGCACCCTCCGCAAACGACCAATCAGAGCCACTGCAGGGACTGTAGGGAGTTGGTTCCATTCCCCAGTACCACCGCTACACATTAAAGAGTTTTTCTTCACACAGAAAACAGCCACCATTACCAGGTAGTCTGTTGGACAATAGGACTTTTGGGGACTTTGTAAACTCAAACTGATGTTGTTTTAGAGAGGTTAGGTGGATCAGATTGGCAAGAGTTGTTGGGCCTAATTGCCTGTTCTCATCATATTTTTTTGTATTATTTCCAATTCCTGTTTATTCAAAGGAAAATAATTTTATAAGGTTGTGAATTTTGTCCACCTTTCCTATCTCTGTATGAAGATAAGGTCTACATTTGTATGAAAATGTGCTATGTAAATAAATGGTATTGTTGTCTCTGCCTGTTAGACTGATGTCAAGGTGATTCATGCACACTCAATGTAAGAAACTGAATAATACTCCCAGGCTACCGGCTGCAACACAAGCCTGAAAGATAATCGATCTTCTTCTCCTATTACTTAACAGTCAGAGACGTGCTCTTGTCATGGAATTCGGCCCCCTTTTTACTCCAAACCCACCTTTGCACATTGTGCCCATCAATTTCTGTTTTGACTTCATCAGTCCACAGGACTTGTTTGCAAAATGCACCGGGCTTGTTTAGATGTTCATCTGCAAACTTCTGATGCTGAATTTTATAGTGAGGACACAGGAGAGGTTTTCTTTTGATGGCTCTTTCGTGAAGGTCATATCTGTGGTGGTGTCGCTGCACCAGAAGAACAGTACATCATCACTCCAGAGTGTGAGTACAAAACATCATCTTGAATCTTTAGGGGTTTTGAATTGTCTTTCTAGCAATCTTATGAGCAGTTCTCTTGGAAATTGTTTTGGTACAAACTGAGGAAATGGCTCCTTGAAAACTCTTTGCTGTCTTCTTGTAGCCTTTTCCTGCTTTGTGGGCGCCACTTATTTTATTCCTCAGATTGCTAGGCAGCTGCTTAGAGGAGCTCATGGCTGCTGATTGCTGGGACAAGCTGTGAGGAGTCTGAGAATTGATACAGCTTTGACATTTGCATCACATGGCCATTCCAAATGATGACTGTGAACAAGCCAAAGCCATTAAGTAGCTAATTTAAACTCTGACATCTCTTAGCAGTTTTCTGAGACGTCTGATCACTTGGGGTGCCCATACATTAGTGAAGTCCTCCTTCCTTTTCTCATACTACAAAACATAAATAATACATGAATCTTGTTTAAATTGCAGAAAAATATGGTTTATCTTTAATTTTGTGACTTTTGGAGATCAATTCATCTTCTATTGACTTAACTATTCACAGTAACAGTTACTTTGATCCGGGGGTCCCCACACTTTTGCATGTCGTGGTATATGAAATGTCACGACAGTGTACGTCTTGGGTAATGCTATGTTTGAAAAGCCATCGTCTCGCCGGTGTATATCGTGCATTCAAGTTACAGGACTTAAATGATGAAATCCTAAACTTTCTACTGTAGAAAATGGCTGGGTATCTAAAATGATAAATTGAAATTATTTTTGAGTGATACTCTGATTTTTTTGTCCTGTCCTGATCATTTTTCTGGTTCTTTTCAAACAGTGCCATTACTGACAGCTAAGACACATTTGTTTCCTTGGCGGTTTTCCTGCTTTCACTCCATTGTTGAAAGTCGAAGTTTCATTATAAACTTCACATATAACATTCCTATCACTTTTCAAATACTTTAAGATATTTCCAAACAGCAGTTATTTTCTTCACCACTTTCCACTATGTCAGTTGTAAGCATGTCCTCAGATTAACACATTCCATGTCATAAAATTGGTAGACCAGTCAGCCAACTGCAAGCCAATTTCACAATAAACAGCAAGAACTGGGCAATTTTGATTCAAGGCTGATTAATTTGTGTAACACTACTGTTTAATTCAGTTTTATTTATTGTTTATAGCACTCTTCATTGAGTACAGACCTAGACTGCTTGATATTTGGAGCCATAACAGAGAAAATAATTACATACGTGAACACACATATTAGAGCCAAAAGAGAGGAAAACCTGTCAAATTTTAGTTTACTTAACATAAATAAGTCCTGACAGTAGATACCTGTTAACATTATAATGATGAGTATAAATGTCACCAGTGTGTCACAAAGCTTACCAGCCCTGGTGTCACCTGCCACTCCCCTATAGAGCTGAAACACCAACAGCTGTGCTCTTCCTCGGTTTTTTAATCTTATCATTTTTCTCCGAGGTGACAGCAGCTTCTGTAGGCCTGGGCACTAAGACATCACTCATCCATTGTACTGATTTGCTTGGTGATTTGAAGAAGTCATTTTGATGTTTGTTTTGGTGTAAAATGGTTTTAGTTTAATTGTGCATAAATGTCAGGACACATTCTGATTATTGAAAGTGTCTTTTTCCTGCTTGGCATGGCATTCTGTTTTATACAGTACTCTCTGAAATGGCTGAGACAAAGAAACATTTTTCTTTCATTTACCCCTTTGCTCAACAGATTAAAAAATTACAAATTGAATAATTCATTAATCAAAGTCACATTATACATTTTCAATTAAAGGGGATTTGCAAACATTTCATTCACACCCTGTAGAAATTACAGCACTTTTTCTATATGGTCCCCTCATTTTAGGGCACCATAATGTTTGGGAAAATTGACGTCACAGGAGTTTGTGATTCCTCAGGTGTGTTTCATTGCTTTAGTTCTGTAGGCCTAAGACACCTTCTACCCTTTGGAGTTTGTAGTGGCCATTGTTCAACATGAGGACAACAGCTGTGCCAATGATAGTCAAAGAAGCCATTATGAGGCTGAAAAACAATAATAAAACCATTCGAGACATCAGTAAAACGTTAGGATGACCTAAATCAACTCTGTGAAATATCAATAAGAAGAAAGAATGCACAGGTGAGCTCAGTAATCACAAAGGCACAGATAGGCCAAGGAAGACCACCACTGCTGATGACAGAAGATGTTGCTGCAGATTGCATTTTGATTACAGCTTGCACATCCTGATAGTAAGGATACTGCATGTATCTCTGTAACATCTTAAATTTACTACCCCATACAGATGGCATGTTGTGGCTCAGGGTGACTGAGAGATTCCTCTCCGGTCAGGCAGTTCACACTGAAAAGCTGCCATTGCTAAATAAACCACAGCAGTTAAGACCTGTAAGACAACTGAGATTGTGTGATTTCTGTGTGATGGTCTCTGTAATGAAGTCACATGTTCAGCACAGACTTCAAAGAGGATAACAGTAGGGAGTCAAAATCAGCTTATACTGTAATTAAGTCATCATCATGAGCCTAAATGTCATTGTGATGTATCAAAACTCACTTCTTGTGTAGCCTGTCAAACATCTGAATGTGAAATGGGCAATGAAATGGGATTATCTGTTCAGTTCGTTTTTCCACCAGCTGTTGCTAAAATGCCAACACAAATAAAGTCTCCATGGGACTTAAAAATGCTCAATATTTCCGTAACTTTAAGCCAATTTAAACGCCAAGTTCTAGTTTTAAAAATCCGAACTTTTGTGTGAGAATTAGCTTACACATGTTGCCGAGCATAAGGAAGTTATACATGTGGCCCTGCTAAGTAATTGTAATAGAAAACGTAAAATTAACAACTGAGTGTACTTTCCATGTACGACTAAAGTTTTATAATTGCTTATGCTTATCAAAGTTTGTTCCTAATTTCAGCTATCATGTATTTAATTTGAGTTAATAATAAGGCAGTGGATTGAAAATAAGCTCTTTTTCTCCTTTTAAATTTTGTACAGGAAACAAAGATCACTGCAGTTTGGAATCTGGAAGAGAATTCTCTGGCAGGAGTGCTCTTCAGAAACACCCTAGAGTTCACACGGGAGAGAAGCCATATTGCTGTACTGAATGTGGTAAACAGTTTTCACGTAAAAGCAGTCTGAAGAACCACACTAGAGTTCACACAGGAGAGAAGCCGTATTGCTGTAATGAATGTGGTAAACAGTTTTCACAAATGATCAGTCTTCAGATACACAGTAGAGTTCACACGGGAGAGAAGCCGTATTGCTGTACTGAATGTGGTAAACAGTTTTCACAAATGAGCAATCTGAATGACCACACTAGAGTTCACACAGGAGAGAAGCCGTATTGCTGTACTGAATGTGGTAAACAGTTTTCACAAATGATCAGTCTTCAGATACACA
>JANRMT010062791.1:208512315-208549620 GCA_026402145.1 Polypterus bichir lapradei
TGGTGATGGGTTCAAGGGGGGTGGGGGCCTAGGCAGACCTTGGGCATATCTGGACTTGCCCTAGTGAGATGGGGCAGGGCAGGTGGCCAAGCAGGTGGGCGGGGTCGTAGTTGGGGGTTCAAGGAGGGGCAGATATTCATCAAATTGCCTTTGACAGTTTCCTGGGGAAAACAGGTGCAGGGGGGTGGTGGGGGGGGGGGGTTCAAGGGGGGTGGGGGCATCCATCAAATTACCCTTGACAGTTTCCTGGGGAAAACAGGTGGCTGAACAGGTGGTTGGGGGGCAGAACTTCCGGTCATAAATCAAAAGGGGCGGGGCTTAAGGTCATAAATCATTTTGTTTGACAGAAGCCGCCTGACAGTATACTACTACTTACGTCCATAGCCTGCAGCTCGGTCACCATGTGAAGTGGCATTGGGTCCCCCATCCCAATGCCTCCCACGTTGTTGGCTGCCTGCCTATATAAGGCTGTCCGTCGCTCCGGTCTCTACATTCCCTTCCTTGCTTTGCCACGGGATTCACGTCTCCCTGCTGATAACTACAGCCTTTTTATTTAATCCACAGCTTCTCCACTGTTTTATTGTTCATTTATTATGATTATAGTTATTGTGTAGGTATTTTAGAATTACTTTACATTGTTCAGGTACCCATTTACTTTATTGTTCCAACCGTACCCCCATTAACATGTCTATCGAGGTGATCACCATCGATCAAAGAACTGTCACTTACCAAGTGGTTTCCGTGCCCGGAGATGGCACCTACCTTTTCCATTCTCTTTGTTACATATTGCACGGCCATATCAGGCTCACTCTTGATACCCGGAGGAACATTGTGTCTTATGTATTGAATGACTGGGACAGGTTCAAGGTGTGGACTGATGACGGTACAGGAGATAATTATACTACACAGGAGCACTAGAAGAGTGAAATGCTTAAGCCCTTCACCTATGGTTCTGCATGTGAGTTGATGGCTACCGCTGAATTGTTCGGTTGTCGCTTTCAAGTGTACCGAAATGGCCAAATATTTTACACCTTTCGACAACCGCCAATGCCTCTTAAACATCTTAGATTCACAGGTGACGATTTCAGTAGTGGACACTTTGATGTTTATGAGTGTTTAAACTCTCAAAAGCTGGATGTGAAGTTATCGATGAAACCGGTTGTGTGCTTACAACGCTTGACAGATGCCGAATGTCACTTCAACACAAGTCCTGCAAATACTGTCGTAATTGAAACAAACCATGAAACTCAAACCGATTATGACAGCAGCAATCCAAGCTGTGAGATTTGAAACAAGATTACTGTTCACATTGTCAACCGTACGTTCATGCTCAAGAGTAAGCTCAGCGCACAGCTTGGTCATATTACAACCGGAGGGCCAAACTCACAATGTGGTATACAAAGAGATCCTTAACAAATAATTATTGGTATATTTTCCCTCAGTTTAAAAAGGTTTAATTTTCTTCTTAATAAAAATTTTAAGGCGCGGGTATTTTGCTAGAGTATCCTAACAGCCAGGGCCGGATTTAGATGAAAAGAAGCCCTAGGCTATTCCACTTATGAGGCCCTTTCACCTCCCATTTTTAAGTTTGTTCAAATTGCTAACAATTTGAATGTAGGTCCCTCTTGATCTTGAGGCCCTAGGCTGAAGCCTAGTTAGCCTATAGGAAAATCGGGCCCTGCTAACAGCAAGTGAAAACAAAAGTTTATGTCTGTGAGGCGGAGTTGAGTCGTCAGGAGGACGGACTTAGATGCTGCCTTGCGCGGAGCGAAGTACTGCGGATAGAATGAAGAAGGATAAAGCCTGGTTGTTCCCACAATCTGCAGTTAAAGTAATAGTTTGCCATTCAAATAGAAGGTTTCTTAGAAATGGTGTGTGTCAATCGAAGCAACGTAAGTTCTATTCATTTAGGCCAGGTGTATACTTCACGCGACACGACGCATGCTCCAGTGGACACTACGCAAGCGTTGCACTGTTTATACTTTCGCGCGTACTTAACGTAAATCTGGAAAATTTCCACCAGGTGGCAGTGCGACATATCATCACAGTGGGTGAGAAAACGATCGGCTTCGCTGTGTTGTGAATTGCCTGAAACCAGTGGCGTAGAAAGGGGCGGGCGGAGGGGGCGGTCCGTCCCGGGCGGCACATTTTTGGGGGCGACTTTATTGGCCAAAAGGCTCTGTGCAATTCGTGTGTAAGCAGCAGGGTTCGGAAAAATATCACTCATGAATGAAAACAGTAAAATTCTCTGATTCTTATCCACAAACGCTTCAAAAAAACTTTTCAGACTGTCCTTCTGTGATGGCATTATGAGGCAAAAATAAAAATAATATAAATATGTTTATAACAAAAATAAACGAATATTACACTGATAATAATTTCTAGGAAGATTAACAACTAATTTAAAATGTATAATTTCGTTTAGTTGTCAATCCGAATGCGTTCTTGCTCTGCGCAGAAAACATCCCCACCTATCACGTGTACTCTACACTGGTTGTGATTTTCGCAGCGTAATTCTATGAAACTAATAATTAGAACACGGCTTATCAGTGCCTCTATACGATATTCTTGTCTAGTTGATGTTTATAAATAATTATATGTCAAAAATTATTCCTGTTTCTCTATAGATTAATACATCTGTGCAAAATTTATCTTAAATTTTCTCCATATGTCATTTTAATTTTCTAATTAAATTGGTTAACATATTCAGATATGTTGGAGGGCGGCAAATCGAAGCGCCGCCCCGCCCCGTGCGGCATGAACTCGAGCTACGCCACCGCCTGAAACATCCATTAAATTCCCAGGACACCTTGGCACAATATCTCTGAAAAGGATGTTTAATGATTACATCCCTAAATCCAGGGATGTGCTCATTCACGCAAGCATCGGGCACAAGACAAACACAATCCCTGGACGGGGCATCAACTCATCACAAGTTAAATACAAGCACTCACATACACTGGCGTCATTTCAGTGTCACCAAATCTGCATATCTTTGGAAGGAAACCAGAGCCCACTGTGGAAACCCAGCAGGAAAACACGCAAACTCCAGGCAGGGAACACCAGCGACGTGACTCCCTGCAAGGCAGCAGTGCTACTACTCTGTCACCGTGCCACACCAACTTGTGTAATTAACAACAGTATTCATTGTTTTTTTAAATTAAGTTAAGGTCTTATCTGTAAAATGTAACATACATACTTTAATGCATTTCATCATGAAAGTGATATCCAGTATAAACCTAAGGATTCTAAATGTATAGAGAGCTGGAATATCATAAATGTAACGTGTTCTTTGTGGCGATTGTTGCTGTCCGTGCAGAAGCTCATAGCGATTAAGAACTGATTCGGTTTTAAGATGACGTGTATGACGGTCTACTTTAATGATAAAGTAACCTAGGAGGCTAAAGTGGACATTTCGAGGTTAAAACCAAAATATCCGCTTTAGTCAGAAAACTGACCTTTTCACCATGTCCTTAAATTTTTTCTCTGTGGCTCAAATGCGCGGCTGTGGAATATGTGACGATTGAATATCAAAGCACCATGAATGCATTTGCGTGTCGGCATTGTGCTTCAGCACATCGAACCATTCAGCAAACATCGCAGCAGGCACATCGATCTCGGAGGATCCACAAAGCGGCTTTCTGGCACATGTAGATAGTAAACAGAGACTATGACGTCACATTCAGATATCTAGTGACCAACTTCAGTATTGTAACTTTGTGATTAGTAGATGTGTAAGATTTGGCAACGTTATCTATTTTCCTTTATGTGTAATCTGAGAATTAAGAATACACTGTAAAAAAAATGTCAGTAAATGTAACGGTAAAAATACTGTAAATGGTGAAAGTAAAAGATCTTTTCTGGAAAAAACGAAAGTTGCCTTATGCTCTGCTGAAAATTACCAGTATATCTTAAACAATACATTTCATTTTTGTTTACAGCCAAGTTCTATAAAATCCATATTTTTCTACCTTCCAAATGTGCTAAATGTCATTTATTGATGCATTACAATTACACTGAAAAAATCTGTTAATTTTACAGTGTAAAACTGTTAAATAGCGAAGGTAAACAACCGTAAAATGTAAAATGGTAAATCGCTGTCTCAGTAAAACCGGTTACGATATTTGCATAAGAACACGCCCGCTTTTACCATATTGTTCCTGGTGAACCGCATACCTTTGAATAGTAGGAAAAAAAACTTAACCTAAGTTAGCAGACTTATTTTCCCCACGTGCTGAAGGTTTTTTGAGGTTATGGAAGCTGATTTATGGTGGGTTGTATTCGATAAGTTGGCACACCTGTAGGACACCATACACCACAAAAGCAAACTTTATTTCCCCACCAGACAATGTACCATACCTTCCTTAAACACTGAATTGTTTTCAACGTGTATAATTAAATAGTACATGTTTGCTATTGGCTGTTGTTACTTTACTAATGCAAGCTGTGTACTAGAGTTTGACCCTGACAATAATTTCTAATGGTTTATTTATTATACTACATGAATGTCTGGTTATGGTTAAACATTACCTTCTGTTGGAATTTGTAGCAAAGAAAAAGCAATTTTTGCTACAAAATTATACTGTAAATCTAAAAATTGTAACCTTATTTATTACAGTAAAATTTTGGCAACCCAGCAGCCAGTTTTTTATTGTAAAAATAAAATTTTTATAGACCTAAAAATACTTTCACCTTTTTTTTTTACGGTAAAATTCTGGTAACCCCAGCTGCCAGTATTCTACAATAAATTTAACATTATTTTTTTACAGTGTAGTTTAACTTTTTATTGTCGACCACACACACTTGTATGAACGTCTAAATCTGTAAGTTAAACTTTGAATGTGAAATTTACTTTCCAAGTGTTTTAATCGACACCCTGCTGCGAATGCCAACTATTCCTGCACAACCACAAGCCTTTAGTTGTTCCTCTCTTACAGTTCATGTCCGCACGCTCACCTCTAAGATCGTAATGTGAATTTTGAACGACATCACCTCGTGTCTTTATGTTTGGGACAAAAGGCGACTTATTTACCAAGACTCTCGTTTTTGTGCCAGCCACTTGTAAGGGGCGTATTTTCCGTCCTCCTTGTATCTTCGATTTCATTAAAAAGCCCAGCGTTGCTGCTCATTGGTTTGACGATATCCTCGCTGTTTAAATCACCACAGTTTCTGTTCCTTTCACTTCTCTCCCGTACGCTTAATGTTTTATATATGCAGAAATCAAATACATATAATGTGCAAATAAATATTATGGGATAGAACCTCCATTTCGCATATACATGTGAATCATTTATTACAATTATCTGACCTATACTGCCATGTTTTTCGGACACAGAAAATTGTTGGCAACATAGCAAGTTATGGATGTTTATTTATTTTATTGTTGGGAGTACAGATTTTTTCACTTTGAAATTCAGTGAGTTCAAGTGAAAAGTCGCAAACAAATAAAACACACAAGATACAGAAAACCTATGTGAAAAATTCTACTTAAGCACAGTAACGAAGTTGTTTTACTTTGTTACTTCCCACCTCTGATCCATTGTGTCATCGATAACAAATGCTTTATCTTTATTCTGTGCACATTTTTCCCCTTCAAGTTTTTCTGATAAGCCGTTTTTCATGCCATCTTAAGTGTCAACGTGACTTTCACTCCGTTATTTTACTCCTGACTCTCAGTGAGTCTTCTCATCATACCTGTCGGTAGATGTCACTCATTGCGACTGCCTAGTGATAATCATTAATTTTGAATTAATTACCCTACAAACACAAGCCAAAGCTTTCCTGCTACTGCAGCAGAGTTTTGTTTAAATCAAATGTTTAATTTTTAAGCATATAAGTGCTTCATTAAACACATGATTAGCTTAGCTGACTACAAACAGAAAGGTAATGTTCATACTCCCCAAATATACTGAGGCTGAACTTGCAGCTTGGGGGGGGCCCTTAGTGGCTTGATAGGCCCTCTGCTTGTGTAGAGTCTTCATAGAGCAAGAAACGGCTCTGTATTTTGTACACAATTTTTTATGATTTTCATCATTTGTAATGGTTCTAAATTATGTGTTTGCATGCGGACAACTGATTAAAAATTTCAATTTCAATGAATCATTTAGTTCAGATTTGTAATTGAAAGTCACTGTGTATTAATTGCAATTTGTTATATTTCCTTCAAGCAATTAATATTTTTCTGTAAAGCAGATATAACTCAGTGATTATTTTCTAATACAAAAGTTTTAATAATCAGTTGCCTATGTATATTAAATTACAGGTAAAATTCTGTTACAACGTTTTTTTATGATCCCGACCATTTCCCCATATGACACGAGTTTATAGAAATCTCGTTACTATGAAGTACATTCAGCAGATACTTACATTACAACGAACTTCACAAAAGACCTTGAAATGCCTGAATGAATCATCCACAGAGCAGTTACTTCTGTGGCCTCAGCTCAGTTGTAAGTAATTTTTTTACTTTCTTTGATCTTTCCTCTTACTGTTTTTCTTTTTTGCCTTTTTTGTTTCCTGCGATTTTCAGTGATACCTTTTGCTTATTGCTCGTCAACATTTGAAAAACATCCACTGGATTTTAACTCCTTGTCACCTTCCTATAGAAACGGCACACACGAAAAAACGATAACAGTTCATATTAGAAAAAAAACATTTACATTTTTGCAGCTCTCAATTGTGGCAAAAAGAACAAAGACGTTACCAGTGAATTCAGAACTTTGCCATTGTCAACTTTCTTGAAAGACAGAGCAAAAAAAGAAGAAAAATCTCGGGTTGCAAACGTATGTGAACTGCTGCATTTGAAGACGTCAAAAAAGCTGTTATGTGGTTCAGAGATGCTCGTTCGAGAAACATTTCTATTAATGCGGCACTCATTCAAGAAAATGTGAGGTTTGTGAAATCTCTTGGGATCTCCCCCAACTGGACAACATACCAAAGAGCGTCCCGAAGTGGGATCTCCGTGTCTGTCTATGGCAACAGCAGGCTCACAGCTATGCTGCGTCTCTCCGTGAAAGTAAACAGAAAAGATCTCGATGGGTGATGCAAGGTTAGGAGTAGGTACATTGTAAATGGAGATAACAGCATTACTTGGTCACTGACGTGGCCATGACCCTGCCTGACTGCTGTGTATAGGAGAGTGGCAGATCACGCTACAATAAATAACTGTGCCTTTCCTGTTTCAAGCTGAATAAAGCTGGTTTTGCTAAAGTACTGAGACTAAGCCTTGTGTTTTGGTGGGGAATAGAAGGGACTTATAGCACGACCCCAATCTTTTGTGATTTGCTTCTGTGGTGCTTCACTGCAGCGCTGTGAGCCTGCTGTTGCCTTGCCCCAGCAACAGACAAACAATCTTCCACAGACGCTGCAATCGCGCTTTGGGACGCAATTCAGCGTGTCATTGCCGTTGGGTGGGGATCCCAAGTGTTCAGAAACCTCACAATATGAAGAAGAAGAAGAAAAGGATGATTTGGCTTCGGATTGAAAGCTGTGACGCCCACACCATGCTTCCACATTTAATGTTCGCGTTGAATTCATCCCACCGAATTGCACAGCAGTGCTTCAGCCATTGGATTTGGAAATCATTCACACCATGAAAGTGTATTATGGCAAGGAAATGCTGAGAAGAAAATATCATCAGCATAACTTGTATGCAGGAGGAGATTAAAATTCAAGCAAAAGAAGCTATTGAAATGATTACAAATGTCTGGACACAAGTTATAGAAAGCACTATAGTAAATACAGAATCTCATTACAATGAAATGTTTTTCTAGGTCCCTGGAAGTTCGTTATAACGGAATTTTACCTGCATTTTAGTTTGTTTATTGAACACTTTTGTGTAACAGAAAGAAATGAACAAACAGTGACACACTAATCAGTCAATGGCTCAAAGTAGGATTTTTATTTATTTTTAAATTTGAGCCACACTACAATGCAAATTAGTCGGCACTTTGATGGGTTATGTCAACAATTCTGTCCTTAAAACGTTATAAAGAAGAAAAATAAGACATTATTGCGTTTCTGACTATTTATTCAGCCAGTTGCTCAGGCAGACAGTTTATTTCCACCATTCATTCCAGAGATGATATCCCAGATACAAAAATGCATGTTCACAAGAAAACAGTGCTGCTGCGTTCTGCAAACTTACTGCATGGAGCCCATTGTCTGAAAGGCCGTAGAGGCGCCCACAGATGGGTTGACTGCAGTGTGTGAGTTGGTGTTTGGCTGAATGTGGAGATATCAGCTCAGATGTTCTCTTCTACATCGATGCCCAGTTCATTAGAGATGAGGTTAGGCTCCTCCGCACACACTGCCTTAGCCATTTTGGTTTCAGACAGTTTAGCTTCCAACTCGAAAGACCACGTAAAAGAGGGGTTTCATGGACCTCTGATAAATGTGCTAATTCACAAGGTTTGGCCAACAGAAAGCCAAGTGCGGGAGTCACCGTCAGAGGACTGGAGATGACAGACTGGAGAATTTGAGGATTTTCTAATTTATTCAAAGCAACAAACAATTTACAACAACAAACAAGAAAGCAAACTGTAAGTAAATCAAGAGAGCGGAATGCAAAGTCTATAAGGAACAGGAAACCCCTTTTGACTGAGGGCGTTATTTTACTAAACTTTCTCATAATTATTATTATTATATGACTGAATCCAAAGCGACTTATAACAAGTGAGACACAATTGCTTACTTTTTTTTTTGTTTTTTCACTATTAGCACAAGCAGGTGTAGTGACCTCCTCCTGGTTACACACTATCAGTGTCTTATTTTGAAATTCATTCTAAAACACGTCTTTGACAGGTTACCATTGCTAGCACCTTATGAAAGCTCTATGAGAATATTTTTCTGGGAGGGAAAAAAATTCCACCATTAGTTTTACATAGTAACAGATCAGGAATTAACAATTTAACACCAAAATAAAATGCGGGTACTTCATAACATTTAAAATATTTGAGGTGGTACACCAAGACAAAGGGATTGATGGCCCTGGTGTAGATCTTCTCCAACTAAGCCCACTTCTGGAGGTGGCACCTAGTCTGAATTCTTTTGTGGCCCAGAAGATTCTAGTTTGTTAGACCCGACGCCACATCCAGTACAGCAATATGACTTCTGATTAATTCCTCCAAATTTTCATGGTGTGTGTCTGTGTAGCAAAGTGTATTCTGATTTTTAATTTTTTTTTTTTTTTGTAGCTTTTAGTTATGAATTTCCCCAAAAGCAATTGTTTGTGTGTAATTAGTTTCATAGCACAAATGCTAATTAATGTGACTCCCCGCAGACTGCAGGCGATGGTGGATGCTGTACAGGTAAGTCTGCTCTCTCCAAGCCTTTTCTAATTTATTCTATTGATTTGACATGAATATTATTTGGTAATTCTCAAGTGTTAAATAACTAATGTGCCCCCCACCCCCAGTGAGTTCTTATATACAGTCTTTGTATGTTTTATTATCAAAAGCTTAAAAATAAAAAAACAATTTAAAAAAGCAGAATTTCTTCTTGTAGTGCACTGCCACAGCATTTTAATATAATTCAGCATGATGTACAACATGACCATATGGATACTTTGGCTATTCATTTTTTATTTTACATTTTTTTTATATTGTATTAATAGTCTGTGTTTGTAATAATTAGTAACTGACCCGGGTTCACTTCTTGGGTTCTCCCTGCGTAGAGTCTGCATGTTCTCCCTGTGTCTGTGTGGGTTTCCTCCGGTTTCCTCCCACAGTCCAAAGACATGCAGGTTAGGTGCATTGGCGATCCTAAATTGTCCCTAGTGTGTGTGTGTGTGCCCTGCGGTGGGCTGGCGCCCTGCCTAGGGTTTGTTTATTGCCTTGTGCCCTGTGTTGACTGGGATTGGCTCCAGCAGACCCCTGTAGCACTGTAGTTAGGATATAGCGGGTTAGATAATGGATGGATGATTTGATTTATTATTTAATAAGCACTGGAGAGAAGCTGTTTGTATGGCACCCTGTTTCTTTTTTTCTTGTTATGTAGCCCTTTAAAACACAAGTTATGAGGTTGTAATAGCAATGGTGTAACATATGTTTGATTAATCCAGTTAAATTTATTGTACATTTTGTTAAGATATGTAATTTCTAAGGTTTCAAATGTAAAAAGTAAATGCTGGTATTTATGTTAAATTATTTTACTGGTTTGGAAAGCAGCGAAAGGTGGGGGTCAGAGGTCAGAAGGGGCGAGAAAAAAAAGGAGAGAACTGAGCTTTTGCACTGAAAGAGTGGATTGAAATGCGGTCCATGGTAAAGTTCAGCAAGGAGTTTAAAAAGAGACAGAAAAAAAAAAATACCGGATTCCAGCACAGAATTAACAGTTGGAACAGAAAAACGTGAACGTGTTGGAGGTTGGATGGACTGGTCGAGAACACTAAACCGGTGAGCTTGAGAGCACTGTCCGTGAAACGCCGAACACGGAAGATGTCAGCAGACATTGGATTATATTGCCAATATCGGATATTGTTACAGCTGACCAACTATCACTAAGAATTGATACTCGCTAGGAAAGAAACGAAAGGGGACGCACATCTGCTGGAAACCAGAAAACGAGACCCGTCTGCTCTATTACAGCATAAGAGGCCGTCGCCAAGTAACGTCGCAATCACCTTCAAGTAACAGGCCTGCAACGCTTATCTGTAGTACCTTTTACGCGACTTTTGTTTGGTTCCTTTTATTTAGTTTGTCGGCTTGGGTTTTATACGGGGATTGTACTTGTTTATTTATATCTTTGCATTCAAAGTAAGGACTGCTGGTTCAACATTGATATAAATTTCTTGGATTATTTAAGTTAATACTTTTGTATGGATGTGTTATGTATATATGTAAAATGTAAATTTATTTAAAACATTGAACTTTGGTGTTTTTTTTTATAATTGCTGGCTAAGCCATATAAAGAAAAAAAAGGGAAATCACATTTGGCAGGTGGCTGTAGTATCCTTATGTAGAGTCTAGTAACGAATTGTAAAATTAATGGTAGAGTTATGTAAATTACATTAGTAACAAAGGTTTGTTCCTTGAAGCAGTTGTGCTGAGAATGCTAAAGTAAAAGGTTATATTTAAAGATAGTAAAGAAGGAAAAATGAAGAAAACGAACAACTCAGGTAAGAACCCTCAGTAAGAGAAGAGGGGAGCTACAGTTAGTTTTTAGACAGGTATTTTATTTTTTGTTTTGTAGATAAAAATAAAATAAATAAATAGAAAAAAATATATTATTATATAGCTGAACTGTGATTTATTATGCGGTGTTATGTATATTGTCAAGTTTTCTGATGAAATGTGTATAATATTATAAATAGTTCTATATGTAATATGTATGCTATGAAAGTAGAGCTAGGCCCACGATGGAGGCTGTAGGGGCTTTGGGGAAAAGCAGTTTGTATGATGCCCTGTTCTTTATTTTGCTTCTGGAAAAGGAAAAAGGATAAAAACTTTTAATTCTCCACTGTGTTGATTTGTTTCTGACACAATACTAAGTAGGATGGATTCCAGTCAGTTACATGTGCTTACTGTCCACGCAGGAGTGAACCTCACTCTTTAGTCAGGACAGTTTATTTCTACTTCTCTCCGGTGTGAATTCTGGTGCGTCTCTGAAGAGAACTCCTCTAACAGATTTGTTTGACCCATTCCAATCAGTAATATGGCTTCTCTCAGAGATTAATTTGTCAACAATAGTTTAGTTTGCTTACTTTTCAGATCAGGAGTGAACCTCACTCTCGAGTCCTGAAGGGTGCTTGTTTTTCAGGACTGATTTTTGAACTGCTACCCTTTTAATTCTGGTGTGAACTCTTGTGTGTCTTTGAAGACCGCTCATTAATGAAAACAGTTTACCACATTCATTACAGCAATACGGCTTCTCTCCAGTGTGAACTCTAGTGTGGTCCTTCAGATTGCTCATATTTGAAAACTGTTTCCCACATTCATTACAACAATATGGCTTCTCTCCAGTATGAACTCTAGTGTGGCACTGAAGACTGTTTAAAAGTGAAAACTGTTTCCCACATTCATTACAGCAATATGGCTTCTCTCCAGTGTGAACTCTAGTGTGTCTGTGAAGACCGTATATACGTAAAAATTGTTTACCACATTCAATACAGCAATATGGCTTCTTTCCTGTGTGAATTCTAGTGTGTCTCTGAAGATTGCTCATATCTGAAAACTGTTTGCCACATTCTTTACAACAACATGACTTCTCTCCAGTGTGAACTCTAGTGTGTCTCTGAAGACTGTACATACGTAAAAATTTTTTACCACATTCATTACAGCAATATGGCATCTCTCCAGTGTGAACTCTAGTGTGGATCTTCAGACTGTTCACATCTGAAAACTGTTTACCACATTCATTACAGCAATATGGCATCTCTCCAGTGTGAACTCTAGTGTGGATCTTCAGACTGCTCACATCTGAAAACTGTTTACCACATTCATTACAGCAATATGGCTTCTCTCCCGTGTGAACTCTAGTGTGGTTATTCAAAATGTTTATACGTGAAAACTTTTTACCACATTCAGTACAACAATATGGCTTCTCTCCCGTGTGAACTCTAGTATGTCTCCGAAGAACGCTCATTTGTGAAAACAGTTTACCACATTCAGTACAGCAATATGGCTTCTCTCCCGTGTGAACTCTAGTGTGTCTCTGAAGATGGCTGTTTTGTGAAAACCATTTACCACATTCAGTACAGCAATATGGCTTCTCTCCCGTGTGAACTCTAGGGTGTTTCTGAAGAGCACTCCTGTCAGAGAATTCTTTTCCAGATTCCAAACTGCACTGATCTTTGATTCCTGTACAAAATTTAAAAGAAAAGGAGAAAAAGAGCTTATTTTCAATCCACTGCCTTATTATTAACATTAACTCACATTAAATACATGATGGCTGAAATTCGGAACAACCTTTGATAAGCATAAGCAATTATAAAACTTTAGTCGTACATGCAAAGTACACAATATGTTAATGTTACGTTTTCTATTACAATTACCGTAGATCCCGGAATACAAGCCGACCCGGTATATTAGCCGATCCCCTTCTCTACCTACTAAATTACATGTATTTGCCAATGACCGGTATTTAAGCCGACCCCCTTCTCCAAGCAAAATTTTCTAAATTTCCTTAAAAGGTGTCTCTTCGGGTAAATTTATAATGTTTATCGGCGAGAATTTGAGACTGACGGCATTTTTGATGGAAACCAGGAAGTGATTGCGGAGAAGTTTGGTAAAATGGAACCTTTGTGTTGAAACTATATACGCAAATACGGTACATCGGTGGGTGGATTTCCGGAGACTTGTTATAAATTTGATTAACTTAAATACGCAATACAGTGGACCCTTGACTTACGAACTTAATTTGTTGGCAAAGGCTAACCCATAATGCGTTCCGAACCTCCCACTGCAACACTTACTTAACCTTTTCATAATAAAAAACACCAATAATTTTTCTAACGTACTAACCAAAAAGTTATAAAAAGTGCATAGCCTACTTCGATTAGGCTAGGAGCATGGCGGTGCGCAGCGGCTCAGAGCTCTCCTTTTCAGTGCACTTTTTTGTGGTTTTTGTACTTTTTTTTTGTCCTTGTTTGTGCACGATCGGTTTAGCGAACATCTGCTACACCATTCAGAACCTTATAGACATCGGTGTCCAGAGCCAGACATCTGTTTTGAGTGTTTTTCATCATACGCACAACATCCCAGACAACATAGCGAGACCAGCGGGCTCTCCGTGGTTTGTTGTCGGGTCTAGGAGACGACACAGACGGAGGAGGGAAAGAAAGCAGAAGCGGGGCCGCAGATACGGCGTTATGCTAAGGCTAAAAAACAACCATACAAGCCCTATACAGAACTTTTTTCTGCACTGAAGGAGCTGCTTTTAATCTCATTGTAGATGCGTATAGTGACAGTAAAAGGCATTCTATTCTAGAAACAATTTCATACTGTACTCACCATTTAATTTGACATCTTTGGGCTGCAGGAAGGGAGGAGGAGGAGATATTTCCACACAATGTCCATCTTCGTTTCAAAATTACATCCACAAACACATGTATCTGGGCTCCGACTGACGCTACTAACGCTCTCGGTTGTTTGTTTACAATCGCGCAAGCGGATACACGTGACCGCATCCGTTTCGTAACGCAAGATGTGGATCATAAATCAAAATAAAAAATTTTATTTTAAACTTCCCGATAATTTATTATAAATTTTATTAATAAAATCAACAACTAAAACACTTTTTAAAATAAATTCTTTATTTAAAGTACCAGCATGCAAAGTTACTTCTTCATCTGAAAGATGGCTCTGTGGTTTCGTCATTATTTACTTCCGTATTCATCGGCAAAACCGGCATTGCGCTGGAAATCTTGAATCTGAAATGATACTCGTTGTATAAACCGACCCCCAAACTCCAAGCCAAAAATCTAGGACGAAATTCTCGGCTTGTATTCCGGGATCTATGGTACTTAGCAGAGCCACATGTATAAAACTTCCTTATGCTCGGCAACATGTGAAAGCCAATTCTCACACAAAAGTTCGGATTTTTAAAACTAGAACTTGGGGTTTAATTGGCTTAAAGTTATGGCAAGTATTGAGCATTTATAAGTCCCATGCAGACTATTTGTGTTGGCATTTCACCAACAGCTGGTGGAAAAACGAACTGAACAGATAATCTAATTTCATTGCGCATTTCACATTCAGATGTTTGACAGGCTACACAAGAAGTGAGTTCTGATGTATCACAATGACATTTTGGCTCATGATGATGACTTAATTATAAGCCGATTTTGACTCCCTACGGTCATCCTCTTTGAAGTGTGTGCTGAACATGTGACTTCATTACAGAGACCATCACAGAAATCACACAATCTCAGTTCTCTTACAGGTCTTAACAGCTGTGGTTTATTTGGCAATGGCGGCTTTTCAGCGTGAACTGCCTGACCGGTGAGGAAACTCTCACTCACCCTGAGCCACATCATGCCATCTGTATGGGGTAGTAAATTTAAGATGTTACAGAGATACGCGAAATATCCTTACTAACAGGATGTGCAAGTTGTAATCAAAATGCAATCTGCAGCAACATCTTCTGTCATCAGCAGTGGTGGTCTTCCTTGGCCTATGTGTCCCTTTGTGATTACTAAGCTCACCTGCGCATTCTTTCTTATTGATACTCCACACATTTGATTTAGGTCATCCTAACGTTTTACCGAAGTCTCGAATGGTTTTATTATTGTTTTTCAGCCTCATAATGGCTTCATTGACTATCACTGGCACAGCTGTTGTCCTCATGTTGAACAATGGCCACTACAAACTCCAAAGGGTAGAAACAAGCCGAGGTGTCTTAGGCCTACAGAACTAAAGCAATAAAACACACCTGAGGAATCAGAAACTCCTATGACAACAAATGGCACAAACATTACGGTGCCCTAAAATGAGGGGACCATATAGAAAAATTGCTGTCATTTCTACAGGGTATGACTTAAATGTTTGCAAATCCCCTTTAAATAAAAATGTATAATGTGACTTTAATAAATGAATTATTTAATTTGTAATTTTTTAATCTGTTGAGCAAAGGGGTAAATGAAAGAAAAATGTTTCTTTGTCTCAGCCATTTCGGAAAGTACTGTATAAAACAGAATGCCATGCCAAGCATGAAAAAGACACTTTCAATAATCAGAATGTGTCCTGACATTTATCCACAATTAACTAAAACCATTTTACACCAAAACATCAAAATGACTTCTTTAAATTACCAAGCAAAACAGCACAATGGATGAGTGATGCCCCAGTGCCCACGCCTACAGAAACTGCTGTGACCTCGGAGAAAAATGAGAAGATTAGAAAACCGAGGAAGAGCACAGCTGTTGGTGTTTCAGCTCTATAGGGGAGTGGCAGGTGACACCAGGGCTGGAAAGCTTTGTGACACGCTGGTGACATTTATACTTACCATTATAATGTTAACAGGTATCTACTGTCAGGACTTATTTATGTTAAGTAAACTAAAATTTGACAGGTTTTCCTGTCTTTTGGCTCTAATATGTGTGTTCACGTATGTAATTATTTTCTCTGTTATGGTTCCAAACATCAAGCAGTCTAGGCCTGTACTCAACAAAGAGTGCTATAAACAATAAATACAACTGAATTAAACAGTAGTGTTACAAAAATTAATCAGCCTTGAATCAAAATTGCCCAGTTCTTGCCGTTTATTGTGAAATCGACTTGCAGTTGGTTGACTGGTCTACCGATTTTATGACATGGAATGTGTTAATCTGAGGACATGCGTACAACTGACATAGTGGAAAGTGGTGAAGAAAATAACTGCCGTTTGGAAATATCTTAAAAGTATCTGAAAAGTGCTAGGAATGTTATATGTGAAGTTTAAAATGAAACTTCGACTTTCAACAATGCAGTGAAAGCAGGAAAACCGCTAAGGAAACAAATGTGTCTTAGCTGTCAGTAATGGCACTGTTTGAAAAGAACCAGAAAAATGATCAGGACAGGACAAAAAAAATCAGAGTATCACTCAAAAATAATTGCAATTTATCATTTTAGATACTCAGCCATTTTCTACAGTAGAAAGTTTAGGATTTCATCATTTAAGTCCTATAACTTGAATGCACGATATACACTGGCGAGAGGATGGTTCTTTTCAGACATAGCATTACCCAACACGTACACTGTCGTGACGTTTCATATACAGTGACATGCGAAAGTGTGGCGACCCCCGGATCAAAGTAACTTTTACTGTCAATAGAAGATGAATTGATCTCCAAAAGCCACAAAGTTAAAGATAAACCATTCTTTTCTGCAATTTAAACAAGATTCATGTATTATTTACGTTTTGTAGTATGAGAAAAGGAAGGAGTACTTCACTAATATATGGGCACCCCAAGTGATCAGACGTCTCAGAAAACTGCTAAGAGATGTCAGAGTTTAAATTAGCTACTTAATGGCTTTGGCTTGTTCACAGTCATCATTAGGAATGGCCATGTGATGCAAATGTCAAAGCTGTATCAATTCTCAGAGAAAGGAAAGGTGGACAAAATTCACAAACTTACAAATTTTTTCTTCCTTTGAATAAACAGGAATTGGAAATATTACAAAAAAATCTGATGAGAACAGGCAATTAGGCCCAACAACTCTTGCCAATCTGATCCAACTAACCTCTCTAAAACAACATCAGTTTAAGTTTACAAAGTCCCTAAAAGTCCTACTTTCCAACAGACTACCTGGTAATGGTGGCTGTTTACTGTGTGAAGAAAATCTCTTTAATGTGTAGCGGTACTACTGGGGAATGAAACCAACTCCCTACAGTCCCTGCAGTGGCTCTGATTGGTCATCTGCTGAGGGTGCAGGGGCTACTGGGGACAAGGAGGCAGGCTCAACATTAAAAGGAGGCCAGCTCAACAGAGGACAAAAAGCCTTTTGTGTTTGGTGTCTGGATTTGCCTGTCTGTTTACCTTCCCATGTTGCTACTTGTGTTTTCTCGTTTTGTCCTGAGATCGTCTCCTGTTTTGGGTGTATGGACTGTCTGGTGTCTTCCTGCTGCATGAGGACTGTCTCAGGATTTATTGTCATACTGCAAAGAAAGGAGCGCTCCTGATCCCATTGACACGTCACCATCTCATCAGGAAATACCAGTAGGACTGACCTTTACATTCATATACAGTGTGCTGATTTCTGGACTACCCACCGCCATCATTTCATTTCATCAGTTGCCATTTACATGGACTTCATCGTTTGTGCTTTTTGTTAGTGGTTTGTTATTATTGAATTTCTATTTATTGTATATCGCCATAAGGGGAACTGGGGTAGGATCATTTTCATTTAATATTTTTTAATATCTATTACCGGTTGTTTTTTTGTCTCTGCGAGGGAGTGTGTTTAAGTCAGGCCAAGGCTGGGTGCGTTTCTGGGATCCCCACTGAAAAAATAAATAAATCACCATCTTATCGACGGTGGGAATCTTAGCTGGGTATTTTAGTCGGCTAGAGATCTTTATGTGGAATTATCCCTTAACAAGTCTCCAACTGTGTCCTCATGTTCTTCTTGAACTCTTTTTAAAGTAACAGCCAGGCTCCACGGCTCTAATTACTTTAATGATGTTAAACACTCATGCCTCCTCTTAATCTCCATTTGCTTTAACTGAACAGGTTGAACTCATTTAATCTTTTTGTGATAATTCTACCTATCACCCCTAGAATTAGCTTTCTTCTGAACTTTTTCTAGCACTGCTTTGTATATTTTGTAGACTGAAGACCAAAACTGCACACAGGACTCCAGATGAGGCTTTATAAGGGTGTTATAAGGCTTCAACAGAACCTCCTGTGACTTGTACTCCACAAATCAAGGTGCTATATAAACTGATATTCTGTTAACTTTCTTAATGGCTTCTGAACACTGTCTGGAAGTTGAGAGAGACGAGTCCACTATGACTCCTAAATTCATCTCATCAAGTGTACTTAGAATTTTCAGACCTCCCATTGTGTATTCAAACCATACACTGTTACTTCCATCCATCCATTATCTAACCAGCTATATCCTAACTACAGGGTCAAGGGGGTCTGCTGAAGCCAATCCCAGCCAACACAGGGCACAAGGCAGGAAACAAACCCCGGGCAGGGCGCCAGCCCACCGCTGAACACTTTTACTTACTATGTGTAATACTTTACATTTTCTTACATTAAATTTCGTTTTCCACAAATCTACCCAAGCCTGTATGCTGTCCAAGACTCTCTGTAATAACTCAACAGATTCTTGATTATCTGCCAATCCACCTATCTTGGTGCAGTGGAACCTTGGTTCACGACCATAATTCGTTCCCAAACTCTGGTCGTAAACCGATTTGGTCGTGACCCGAAGCAATTTCCCCCTTAGGATTGTATGTAAATACAATTAATCCGTTCCGACTGTACGAACTGTATGTAAATATATTGTTTTTTGTTTTTAAGCACAAATATAGTTAATTATACCATAGAATGCACAGTGTAATAATAAACTAAATGTAAAAACACTGAATAACACTGAGAAAACCTTGAACAACAGAGAAAACTAACACTGCAATAGTTCTCGCTATAGTGCTAGGAACTGCTCGCTAAAAACACTTTTTTTTAATGAGTTTTAAGCACAGGGAAAAAAAGGAACATTTGAAAAATCCGTAATTTAATAAACCACCAAGAAAAGTAACATTGCCACAATGCAAGCTATGAACCGATCGCTATAAACAGAACTAAAAACAAAAACAAGCCTTTTTTACCTTATGCGTTCAGCCCTCTGTCTCTCTCTTTCTCTCGTTCACTTGCTCTCTCTTTCGAGTGCGGGTGTGCCTGTATTTCACGAGCCTAGCACGCTCCCGTGTGTATCTCTCTCTAGCGCGTGTCTGTGCCTCTCTCTCGCAAGCCTGTATGTATGTATATGTGTGTGTGTGTGTGTGTCGCTCTCTCGCTATACAGGAAATAGATAGATACTTTATTAATCCCAAGGGAAAAATCACATAATCCAGCAGCAGTATACTAATACAAAAAAATGCACAGGGAGAGACTGAACACGTACAAACTGAAAGGGAAACTGGCTTGTTCGTATACCAAGTGTGTGGTTGTGAACCGAGTCAAAAGTTTGGCGAACTTTTTGGTCGTAAACTAATTTGTACGTGTACCAAAATGTTTGTGAACCGAGGTTCCACTGTATCTTCTGAAAATGTAACCAACTTGTTATTCATATTCCTATCTAAATCTACTCTATACAGTAATCCCTCGCTATATCGCGCTTCGACTTTCGCGGCTTCACTCTATCGCGGATTTTATATGAAAGCATAACTAAATATATAACGCGGATTTTTCGCTGCTTCGCGGGTTCTGCGGACAATGTGTCTTTTTACTTCCTGTACATGCTTCCTCAGTTGGTTTGCCCACTTGATTTCATACAAGGGATGCTATTGGCGGATGACTGAGAAGCTAACCAATCAGAGCACGCAGTTGAGTTCCTGCGCGCTGAATGCAGTGTTAACCAGGAAGTCTTGTCTCGCTTATTCAGCATCAACGTGTTTCGCTGTGTAAAGAGTTGTGCTCTTTAGTGTTTATGTTTGTGCATAGTCAAGCCCTTCATTATGGCTCCAAAACAATCTGCTACTGCTTCAGGGGCCATGCCCAAGCGCCAACGGAAGATGTTAACGATTGCCGAAAAGGTAAATGTTTTGGATTTGTTGAAGGCTACGATTCTTTTTATTTAAAAAGTAGGAAAGGAATACAAGATCTATGGTCGCAGTGTCCTTTTAACCAGGGTGCAAAACGAGTTGTAAGTGGATGTAATAAGGCAGTAGTCTGGATGGAATCTGCTTTAGGGATTTGGATTGAAGACTGCCAGAAGAAGAACAACGGCAGTGCTACACAATCGCCTGAAGTGGCTCCTTTACAAGGGCTGTAACGCTCTCCTTTGTTGTGCAGTAAAAGTAAACTCATTGTTATCGGACAAGTCATCGTGTCATTGTTGGTGAGTAACCATAATTAATTTTCTTCTTACAGTGCTTAGTACATGTACGTACGTTTAGTGTCACTGTACACACATTTACTGTATACTATTTTTCTTGCATTGTACGTACTTATTGCTGGTGGCCTGTCTATTGTAATGTCTGTAACATATGTGATATCGGAGACACTCAATATCTTTAAAATAATATTTAGGTTTTACTTTATATAAACAGTGTGTTTATATACATAATTTCAATGAATCTAACCTAATATCTAAGAGAATACAAAGGGATTATGCTGTATAACTCTGCAGGGAATATTTATAAACAGTGCGGGAGAGTTTATAAGGGCTTAAAATGTATAAAAATAACCATAAAAACATATGGTTTCTACTTTGCGGATTTTCACCTATCGCGGGGGGGTCTGGAACGCAACCCCCACGATCGAGGAGGGATTACTGTATACAGTACATAAAATCCTAAGCTTAAAGGTGCAATGATTTTATGTGATGTTTTGAATGTCACACTTTAAATCTGGCTTATTTTAAACCCTACATATATATGTTTGATATCATTCTTTTCAGAATTTATCGAACTTTAATATGACGTTGTTAGATTTTCAGATTCTTATTCAGTTTTTAAAATATAAACTAAAACAAATATCAAGAACTCATGTCCTGTCAGACGAGACTTTGTGCCAAAAGATTTAACCACATCAGGGACCGGAAATAAAAGACAAAGAGTAGGACAGCTGCTGTAGAGGCTTTAAAATGTTCAAAGCGCTGCATGAGATGCAAATCACGCAGCAGGGCAGCAGCAGCTGATCGATAAAAGAGGAAGTTAAAAAAAAAAAAAAAAAAAAAAAAAAAGTTTCCCATTGTATCACCGTTTATTAGGTGGGTTCAGAGAAGAGACCACATCTCTTGGGGTGCATTCAGCCCACTACATTACAACGTGAGCAGCAGAGATGCCAAGTGGCTGGCGCAAAGCGCAGGACAGGGAGGGGGTCAGCGAGCAAAGCGATCAGGGTGCAAACCTCCTAGTACTTAACACTTTCTTACATTAAATTTCATCTTCTACAATTCTGCCCAAATGCTTTAAGCTGTCTAAGTCTCTCTGTAATGATTCAACACATTCTCAATTAACTGCCAATCCACCTAGCTTAGTATCATCTGAAAACTTAACCAGCTTGTTATTCATATTTCTATCCAAAAATGAATATATAATAAAAATAGCAATGGCCCCAGAACTGACCACTATGGGTCACCACTCTTAACATCGGCCAGTTCTGATGACGTTCCTCTCACCATCACTCTCTGCTTCCTGTGTCTGAGCCAATTCTGCACTCACCTACAAACATTACCCTGAACTGCCACATCGTTTAGTTTGATGCCCACCCTCTCATGTGGCACCTTATCAAATGCTTTCTGTAAGTCCAGATAAATAATCTCATCCGCACCACTTTGATTGTATCCTTTTGTTGCCTCCTCATAGAATTCCATCATGTTAGTCAAACACAACCTCCCTCTTCTGAATCCATGCTGACTGTTCAGACTCCTGTCCTTGCCAGGTGTTGCTCAATCTTATCCTTAATAATTCCTTCCATTAATTTTCCTGTGATGCACATTAAGCTTACTGGCCTATAGTTGCTTGGATCTGCCCTGTCACCCTTTTATATAATGAGATGATATTTGCCATTTTCCAGTCTTTCAGAATCTCTCCAGTGCACAGTGACTTCCTAAAAATGTGTGTCAAGGGTTTATATCTGTACTCTCTAACCTGTGTAAGAGCTTGAGGGTGAATATTATCTGGTCCTGGTGATTTGTTTGATAAAGTAATGGAGCAGCACTGAAACAAGGATAGTGACAGAAGAAGAGTTTGTGCGTTAAGTTAGCTGTGGGGCCAAAATAACACATCAGAATGGGTTCAGGCGAGGGAGGTCTGATCAGTAAAACTGTTCTTCACATTTCTTCCTCAATCTTTTCCTTAATAAATTCCTTCCATTAATTTATTTGGCATCCATGTAAAGCTTACTGGCTTATACCTGCTTGGATCATCCCAATCACCTTTTTTATAAAACAAGATAATATTTTTCATTTTCCAGTCAACAGACATTTCTGCAGTGTTGTCACACACGTGCACTTGGGAGGCAGGCTAAGGGCTTAACTGAGGGCAAGATACGTGAGAAGGCCTTGACAAAGTGCACAAACCTTTCTTATCCCTCTTCTGCAGATCACCTGAGGAGAAATCAGCCTAAAAAGCTTCCTCCAGTTCATGTACCCCTTTCCTAACTACACCTCCCATCAACGTCATTTACTGCTCTTTGATTTCAGACCCACCTCTTCCTCCCCTGCCTCTATAAGAACCCAGCACCTTCCCTCTTTAGTTTGTCCCTTGTTGGACGCGGAACCAGCGAGTATTCTGGAGCCATCTTTTTATTTCTTATACTGTGTGTTATAATATACAGGGCAGATCCCCAAATCTTTTTCTGCTCTCCCTTTGCATTTTGACAGTGTCAAAGGTTTATATGTGTATTCACTTACCCCCTTAAGCACTTGGGGATAAGTATTATCTGGTCCTAGTGATTTGTTTGAGTTCAGCCTCTTTAATCTGAGCAGCACTTCTCTCTCTACAATTTCCAAATCTCTCTGTACCTCTTTAGTAGTCCCTGTTACCACTGGGATGTTATCCACTTGCTCACTTCTGAAAACGTCAGAAAAAAAAAAAAAAACAAGTTAGTGCATTTGATATTTCACGGTCTATGTACTGTAATTTCCCTTCATTGTCCCTGATCTGCTTCACTTCCTTGGCTTTTCTTTTATTACTAAAAACTCTCTTTGGTGCATCTCTTTTGCCTTATCTGCAATATTCCTCTGTTAACTGCATTTTAGCTTCCCTGATATCTTTCTTAATGATTGCCTTCTTCTATGATCTTCTATGACTTATTTAGCTATTTTTACATTTGCAGCTTCTTTAATCTTATTTACCACTTCAGAGTTCTTATTAATTTCTTTAAATCTGTCCTGCATCATGTCAAATGTTTAACTTCTTCCTAGTAAGGAATCCCAGTTGTTCTTGACTGTTTGCTGCTTCGACACCAGTTAATTACTGACTTGCCAGCAATTGCAAAAGCTTTCTCTGCCTTCTGACCAAAAAACACAAAGGTTTGAATACAAGTACCTTTATTAAACATTGAACTAGCTCTAGTGTAGATGGCAAAAAAAAAAAAGAAAAAAGAAAAACAAATAGATAAAAAGGTATTAAACACCCTCAGAGCTCCTTAACGGTAACCACAAAAACAAAATTTTCAGGAGCAAATGTTACATTTAACTCACTCTCACACAAAAGTACACATACACACAGCCTTTTTCACTTTACAATGCAAGAATGATGTTAGCGGGTCACTTCACGGTGTTGCTCCAATTCAGTGCTTCAATGTTCCACCCAGATACCTCTTAAGGGTTGTCACAAGGACCTTAAAAGATCTGAAGAGCTGTATAAAACTGGAAAACCTGAACAAAGCATTTTGAAAGTCTTGACAGGGAGCCAAACTGTCTACAAAAATGGAGCAAAATCAGTATTGGAGTGGGCATCCAGCAAAGACCACAGTGTGAAAGCAGAGATGGGAGAGAAAAAAAAAAAAAAAAACACAGCGGGGAAGAGCAAAGGGCCTGCAGAAAAATCTCTGTTCATGTGTCCAAGTGAAGGAAAACAAAATGCACAAAAAAAAAATAAAAAATAAAGGAACACTTTGAAAACACATCCTATATCAATTAGGGAAAAAAATCCTGCTGGCTATCTCTACTGCTATGGACTGATAAGGTTATGTGTTAGGAACGAAAGGATGGCAGCCACATTGTTTGATGGAAATGAAAATGATCAACCTACAGAGGGCTGAATTCAAAGACACCCAGAAAATCAAAGGGGAAAAAAAATGATGCAGCAGGAAGATGAGTCCATTTTGCCGAAATTTCATTGCAGAAACTCCAAATTGTACTCAGTAGTTTTAATGTCGCAATGTGCTTGTATGCATGCCTGATAACATCTTAATGAGATGACGGGTGGTGTCCTGGGGTATCTCCTCCCAGATCTGGACCAGGGCATCACTGAGCTCCTGGACAGTCTGATGTGTCGGATGGATAGAAACAAAATGTCCCACCCAGAGATGTTCTATTGGATTGAGGTCAGGCGAGTAAGTGTGAGGGAGAGTCAATGGTATCAATTCCTTCATCCTCCAGGACTCACAAACACATAACCGGGCATTGTAATGCACCAGAAGGAACCCAGGAGCCACTGCACCAGCATAGGGTCTGACAAAGGGTCAAAGAATTTCATTCTGATACCTAATGGCAGTCAAGGTGCTGCTGTCTACATTGTAGAGGTCTGTGCGTCCCTCCATGGATATGCCCCCCCAGATATACCATCACTGACCCATGATCAAAGCGGTCATGCTGAATGATGTCACAGGCAGCATAACGTTCTCCAAGGCTTCTCCAATCCCTTTCATGTCTGTCACATGTGCTCAGGGTGAACCTGCTCTCATATGTGAAAAGCACAGGGTGCCAGGGGAGGACCTGCCAATTCTGGTATTCTATGGCAAGTGCCAATCAAGCTCCACTAGAGGACGTCGGGCTCTCATGTTTCTTATGGTTTGGTCAGAGACATTTAAACCAGTGTTCTGCCTGCCTGCTGGAGGTCATTCTGTAGGGCTGTGGCAGTGCTCATCCTGTTCCTCCTTGCCCATAGGAGCAGATACCGGTGGGTCATGCAGATGGGCTAAGGACCTTCTACGAGGGGCCCTGTCCAGCTCTCCTAGAGTAACTCCCTGTCTCCTGGAATCTCCTCCATGCTCTTGAGACTGTGCTGGGAGACACAGAAAACCTTGGACTAACTGTGCCAACTCTGGATGGTCCAGATATGGGCCTCATGCTACCAATAGTGACACTGACCGTAGCCAAATGCAAAACGAGTGACAAAACAAATAAAGAAGGAAAATGTCAGTGGCCTCCCTCCACCTGTTAAACCATTCATTCCTGTTTTGGGGGGTGTCTCATTGTTGCCCCTCTAGTGTACCTGTTGTTCCTTTCATTAACACCAAAGCAGCTGAAACTGATTAACAACCCCCTCTGCTACTTAACTGACCAGATCAATAGCCCAGATGTTTCATTGACATGATGCTATGCTCGGATTAAAAAGTGTTCCTTTAATTTTTGTACAGCAAAATATAAGAATGTTGTTTACAGAAGGAAAACACCAAGGAAATCAGTATGATCTAACAAAAGCAACACTACACATCTCAGACTTGTAAAGGATCACCTCGATGATCCAGAACAGACAATGTTCTGTACACGAACAAGGAAAAAGTTGAACTCTATGCTCAAAACATGTGACAACATGTTTGGAGGTAGGAGACAACTGCACATTGATACTAAAGCCTCAAGGTGAAGGGAGCATCATAGGTTGGCCTGCTTGTTTCTTCAAAGCCTGGAGAGCTTAACATGATCAAAGGGACAGTGAATTAAAAATATTATCAAGAAATGTGACAGCAAAACATCAGGATAGCAGAAGCTTAACAAAAGTTGAGTTATGACACAGGAGAATGAGTCCAAACATAGGAATAATAATAAAAATAATTCTTTGCATTTATATAGCGCTTTTCAAACTAAAACTGCTCAGCAATTGCAGGTTAAGGGCCTTGTTCAAGGGCCCAACAGAGCAGAGTCCCTTTTGACATTTACGGGATTCAAACCAGCAACCTTCCGAATGCCAATGCAGATGACAAGCCTAAGAGCCACCAGGAAGAAATCAAAAAAGACAAAGCGTTAAACATAAAGAAATTGGTGTTTTGGAACGGCCAGCAAGAGACATGCGATCTAGTGACCTGACCTAAAGAGAACTGATCAGAAAAGAGCTCTCAGGAAAAAAAGGAACCAAAAAGGTTTGGGCAGAAGGTATGGATTAAAATTCAATGCTGATCAGCAGCTACATGAAGTTTGGTGGAGGCCATTACTATTAAAGAAGGGTCAACCAGTTGGTAAAGATAGGAGGGCCACAGAGTGGACTGCGAATGTTAAAATGATGTGTTCAGGACTGACAAGAAGTCGTCCAATTGTTTGTTTGTTATTAGCTTAGGCAAGTGTGCTGGCCTGTATTTTGAGAATAGTTGAAGATCAGACCACATTGTTAAGATGAATTAAAGCAGATATCCAGGAAATTCCAAAAGGTTCACAACCTTCTATTGCAGCTGTACATTTGTATAGCACTCTTTACCAAGGACATGTTTAGGGCTTTTGCCTGAAAAATTGCTAAACCTTACATAAACATTGATGAAATCTCAAACGACATTTAAGCACACAATAAAACAGTATTTCCCATAAAAACTGCAAGACCAGACCTTTCAAGCCCATAAACCCCAACCCAAAAAGTTGCCCATTTTTTATTTTGCACTTACTTTTTCCAGACATCTTTGTAGATGTTGGCCGATTTTCCTGAGCTCTAACAGATGTAGTTTTCTCAGTCCTCTTTGCTTTAGACTGTAATGATTCAGACTTCACATTGACAGAAGGCTCTGGAGATGAACAGTGTCTGCTTTGAGAAGAGTCTAACCTGGTCACCACTCCATCTTGACAACTATCATGAAGGTTGTCTTCTTTTACACTGTCCATATTTGTATGGTTAAGCGTCTCAATACTGATGGACCTCTCTTCTTCTTCTTCTTCTTCTTCTTCTTTAATGCCCACTGCCTGCAGATCATTGCTCTCCTCCTTAATGCTCAGACTTTCCTGTTTAAGGTAGATGGACTCCAACTCACAGTTCTCCTCCTTAATATCCATGATATTTGTGTCCACATCATAGCTCTCCCGTTTCACATCCATTGAGATGTTCCAGTAAACATCAGCTTTATTTTCTCTGTAAAAAGAACAGGAATTAACTTCATTAAAACTTCAAAACTGAGATCTGAAGTCACTTTAATGTCATTTCACAACACCATCTCTGTTAAGGTTTATATAAAGATTGACCGTTCATAGCATGCTGACAGTAACATTACTGTTTATTTCAAATTATCAGATGTGAAACAATTCTGGGAGCGGAGGGAATGTCCAATAAGCTGAAACAAGACAACCAATCGGCTGTGGGTAATCCTAAGGGAAGAAACCAGATACTGTAAGTAGCAACCAATAACTAACCTTCATGAATATTCTACTCAAAGAGGATCTTGATAAGAGGAGAGAGGTCAGGTGGCATGTAGGGATGACTGTTATTGGTACCAATACTGAGGTCTGAAAGCTGGAATTGATACCCAAGTCAAAACACTTAGTATTGATCTAAAACTACCTTGCAAAGTAAACTTAAATTTGTCAAAGTGAATCTTTAGAATGTGGGAGAAATAATAATAATAATAATAAATGGCAGAAACAGGGCACAAATAAAAACTGCACATGGGAAGTAAACAGGCTGAGGTTTAAACTCACACTACTGGGGATGTGCGGCAGTAACACAGACTTCAAATTGTTAATAACTTCTTTAATACTCATTATCAGGCATTACCAGTTGAACTTTAGCACTAAAAGATATAAAATTGTGAAGTACGGTGGAATAGGATTAGGGAGAGAAAAAATCCAATCCCACTCAATGCATGCAACTGTATGCTATTTAAACTGGATTAAGCAGTTTACATAAACCGTTTGGAGGTTTCATCAAGTATTCACAGCCTTTCACTTTCTGCACACTTTATTGTGTTGCAGGTTTAATTTTAAAAGGATACATTTGACACTTTTCCCCATTAATTTACAGTCAATAACCCATGATGACAACATGAAAATACATTTTCAAAAAAAGTTTAAAAACTATATTCTCTCATTTCAACAGCAGAAGTATTCAGACCCTTTGCTGTAGCTCTTCAGAATGTGTTCAGGTGCATCCTGTTTGCTTTTGTGGTCGCTGAAAGTCAGGAATGACAGGAGACAGACACCAATGTAAGGTAAAAAGCAATTTCTTTATTCTTGGTGAGCAGGAGGCCGCAGCAGCTGTCAGCTCAGTTTGTTACAGACAGCCCCCCATCAGCAAGGAGTTTCCCTCTTTTTATACCCAGCTTGTTTACTAAATAAAAAGAGGAAGTATGGTAGTTCATTTTGAGGTCATTCAAAGTTTGCAAGTAGCTTAAGATGACACATTAGATCACTATGTGCAGAAGTACATGGTAGTCTTTAGATAATAGGAACTGTCGGCACACCCACAGTCCCAGGCTCCCCACCCAGCTTAGGCTATGCAATTCAGCTATGGCTAGATTTGCAAGACAGTTACAGGGAAAGCACTTTGCAAAACATGTACTTCCCTATTGTTCTACACCATCAGGGTTACAACACTTCAATGGCTAAGTGACAGTTACAATTTAAGAATCTTATTTCAGCTTATGAAAGATGTAATGTTATACTGTCGGTTAATTCACAGCACCCTCTTATTAATGCGTAAGTGACACACTCTTATAATCTGAACTCTGAAACTCCATAATTCTAAATATTCTTTCTCACTTTCATTCTTCTTGAGATGTGTCTAGAACCTCACTGGAGACAACCTGTGACAAACTGACTTCATTTGACATTGTTAAGAAAAGCACACGTGTACCTGTGTGTGTAAGGCCCCACGATTCAAATGGTATGCCACAACAAAAGCCAAGATGTCAGAGGAATTGTCTGTGGACCTCTGCAATCAAATTGTGGTGATGCACAGATAAGGATAAGGGAATAAAAAACACTTTAAATCTGTGAGCATTTCCATTAAGACTTTGGACTCAATAATCGTGAAATGGAAGAAGTTTGGCACCACCAGGATTTCACCTTGAATGTGCAGGCCAGCCAAACAGAGTAACACTCCAACATAGGCATTGGGGATGAAGGTGATCAAAAACCTAGTGGTTACTGTAACAGAGCTTCAGAAGTCGGGAGAACCGGTCGGAATAACAAACATCTTGGCAGCACTCCATCAATCAGCATTTATGGTAGAGTGGCTAGATGCAAGTCACTATTGAGTAAAAGGCATATAAATGGACCACTTGGAGTTTGCCAACTGACATTTAAAGGACGCAGAGCATGAGGAAAAATATTCTCTGGTTGCATGAGACGGAACTATTTGGGTAAAATTCCAAGCATTGTCTCTGGCAGAAAATCACGCACTGCTCATCATCTGCCTAATATCATCCCTTCATTGAAGCATGGTGGTGGCAGCATCATGCTATGGGGTGCTGGCTTTGGGGCAAGTTTCTGAGTGTCCAAGAGTGGTCCAGCTGAAGACCACACTTAAACCCCATAGAACAGCTGTGGAGAGACCAGGCAGATTTTCAGATGCTTCCCATACAATCTAACAGAGCTTGTGAAGATCTCAGGTCACATCAGGCTGGGGACCATGCATTTGTACAGTGTGTTGCCACACCCATCACATGACAAAACAGCTCATGATCCTTGTTGGCAATACCCTGTTCAGTCACGAGTATGTCATTAAACTGCATCCGGACCTACAAGTACTCCTCCGACTTACAGGGAAAACTTGGGGGTTGCCAGCATGATTGGCACTCCAGCCACCATAAAAACTTCACAAAACTCTGAATCAGCACACAGGAGTGAGAAGATCTGCCAAGATAAATTCAATAAACTGCCCAAATCCAGGTGTGCTCAGCCTAGAGAGACTTGCTTAGGAAGACTCAAAGCTGGAACTGTGACGAAGGGAGCTTTAAAGAGTCTGAATACTTACATGAATGAGAGATTCAGTCTCTTAATTTGCATTACATTTCGAAACCTTTCAGAAGACATTTCTTCACTTTGTCATTAGGGGTTTTGAGTGCAAATTGTTGGGAGAAACTGGCAAATTTAAAATTAAATCCATAGCACAAAGTGTGCAGAAAGTTGATGGCCAACCTTTGCCAGTTATGAACATGAGGAGAGGTGGAGATCTGCTCTAGAGAGGAGAGGAATGAAGGTCAGTAGGAACAAGACAGAAAACGTGTGTGTCAATGAGAGGGAGGTCAGTGGAATGGTGAGGATAGCAAAGAGTAGAGTTGGAGAAGGTGGATGAGTTTAAAAACTTGGGATCAATAATACAGAGTAATGGGGATCGTGGAAAAGAAGTGAAAAAGAGTGCAGGCAGGGTGGAGAAGAGTGTCAGGAGTGATTTGTAACAGAAGGGTATCAGCAAGAGTGAAAGGGAAGCTCTACAGGACGGTAGTGAGACCAGCTATGTTATATGGGTGGTACTCGCCAGAAAGCAGGAGACAGAGCTGGAGGTAGCAGAGCTAGAGATGCTAAGATTTCCATTGGGTGTGACGAGGATGGACAGAATTAGAAATGACGACAATAGAGGGTCACCTGAGGTTGGGAGACAAAGTCAGAGAGGCGAGATTGTGTCGGTTTGATGCAGAGGAGAGATGCTGGGAATATTGGGAGAAGAATGATAAGGATAGAGCTGGCAGGCAAGAGGAAAATAGGAAGGCTTAAGAGAAGGTTTACAGATGTGCTGAGAGAGGACATGAAGGTGATGAGTGTGACAGAGGAAAAGGACAGAAAGAGATGGAAAAATGAGAATGCCTTTTATTGTCACTATACACAAGTACAATGAGATTAAAAGCAGCTCCGTCAGTGCAGACATATATGTAGAACACAACAAGTAAATAAACAAAGAAACAAATAAACAAATGGTGCAAAAAGTTGCAAGAAAAGTTCGGTGACGCTATATACAAATGGAAAGAATAATAACTAAACCAAGTTATTGCACATTATTTAAATACTGGAAAGAAAACTTAACTATTGTGATGATTCTGTCAACCCCTAACGGGAGCAGCCGAAAGAAGAAGACATATCAGAAGTGTAACGTAGGAATGGGCAGAGGGAAGCCTCAAGAAGCATTTGAAGCAACTGCGTTGGAAATCATGATGAAGCATTCAACACTCACCTCCCTAGTGAAATCTGCTAGCCATTTGCATTAACGTTACACAAACTGATGATTAAGTTCAATGACGTCTATTAAACTTTTACTACTTTTATTTTTCAATTGCTAAAGGCTGGCAATGAAAAGAAGGGTACAAGAGGAGTCTGAAATTTATAGAGTTGAAATGAAGAGGAAATATGAGATAAGCATTTAGTTTTTGGTAGTAAGAAACTGCCATGAACAGTCAGAAATCTAGTCAGCCATGAGTTAATTGTTTTCTTAATGGAGTAACAACTGGATTAAGGTCTAGCACACTGTTTTCACTTGTTGATGTTGATTTTAATTTCCAAGTAAGTAGCTGGAATTTCACAGTAGTTCACATTTGCATTAAAATGTTTTAATAACATCAAGTGCTGTATGCACTTCACTGACATTTTCAAAGTTCTCTTTGAGTGACCAACAAACTTAAGAATTTGAGACGTAAGCAGAAAACGTGGGGGATATGGGTGATAAGGGGCAATGCTGACAAATTCCTCTGTGAATTTCATATTGCGGGGAGATACCATGAGACACGTTAACTGAGCCATTACTTCACTTATAAACCATCATAACTGCTTTTAATAAATAAATAAATAAATTTACATTTTTTTGTACAGTTGCCCTAAATTAATAAATAATTTTTGTCAAAATATAAATTCATGTCTTTTTGTGTCAAATACCCTTTGAAAATCCAGAAATAGAATCACTGGGTCTCCAGAAAGCAATTCATTAAATTCAGTCAAGTCTAAAATAAAACAGAAATTATTAGAAATATAAAGATCTTTAACATAACTTGACTGACATTCATCAACAAGGTTATTTATCCCACATTTCTTTGAAAGTTGCAAGTAAAAAATATGAAATGTGATCTGTAAACATTTTATAAAATTCTGAGGTTAGGTCATCGTTCCCAAGTGATTAATTATTTTTTAAATTCTTGATGGCCTATTTCATTTATATTTATATGTTGGGATCCAAATATTTCAATGACCTCGTTAAGATTACTATCTAATATAAAGTAGTTTGTAAAAGAAAAAAAAAAAAATGGTTGTAAATTCTTCAATTAATGCAGGATTCTCACAAAGGACCACATCAATTATGAGCTTTCACAGCATGTTGATTTTACCCCTCTATCTTCTAGACTTCCAAAAAAAAAAAAAAAGTATATTTTTTTTCCTCCTTTTTCCAACCACTGTCTTGTTGATCTCACAAAGCCCTCTTTTGCCTGATAAACATTTAAGTTATTAGCTTCTCTGTATCCAACTACATACATATATACAAACACGCTTTTCTTGAGATTTAAAGAATTTTTTTTTTTTTTTTTTAATGAAGTTATATTTCAGACAGGACCACTGCCAGTCAAAAGGTAAGCAGTAAATTGTCAGAGGTTTACATTTAAAGTTTATTGTTAGCAACAACTGAAAAAGGGAATTTCAGGGAAAACTAATCAGTTACAACCTACAGATTTTCTGCAGAAATTCAAGTAAATGAAGCCTTGAATGTTGAAGCAAACAATTTGCACAGGTGTCCCAACTTGTGTTGATTACTTACAAACCATCTGTGTGTCTTAAAGCAGAGTTGGACCAGACTGTTACTACACCTCCTAAAGTAACATTTGGACAATATTCCAGTGATAATGGCAAGAAAATGACAATTAACAAATCAAAGGGGCAGGGCATCATTTCCATTAGATGTGTAGGCCTTACAATTAGAGAAGTGTATAATGGTATATGACTCTATCCCAGATGCGTTTTCCCCTTACCATAAAGTTGACCACATCAATGTGAATAATCTATGTGTGTGTATATATATATATATCTATACTAATAAAAGGCAAAGCCCTCACTGACTCACTCACTCACTCACTCACTCACTCACTGACTCATCACTAATTCTCCAAGTTCCAAGGCTGAAATTTGGCAGGCTTATTCCTTACAGCTTCCTTACAAAAGTTGGGCAGTTTTCATTTCGAAATTCTACGCGTAATGGTCATAACTGGAAGTTGTTTTTCTCCATATAATGTAATGGAGTTGAGCTCGCAAGCCATGGGGGGGGCGGAGTTTCGTGTGACATCATCACGCCTCTCACGTAATCACGCAGTACGTAGAAAACCAGGAAGAGCTCCAAAAAGCGCTGAAGAAAATGAAGGCAGCGAAACAATAAGAAGCGAGCGAGTGACATATACAACCATATTCATGAGTGCTGCTACTTCGGAAACAAAGCACGATGTAAACCTAAAGTTTAAATTAAGTTCATAGACAGGCTGCCGCTGGCGTTTGTAATTTAGTGCCTGCCCATATAAGGCCATCCGTCAGCAGCAATCCAATAGAAACACTGCCACGGGTAAATATTCACGGGTGAAGGACTGTGCTTATGCAGAGGAAGATGAGATGGTCAGGGTGGTGTTTGGCACAACCTCAGCAAAACTGCGAGAGAAACATTTAAGTGCCGGGTCTTAGCTAACATTAAATACAGCCGTGGACATCGCACGAGATGGCACCAGCACAGCTGGGAAACTTCGATGCATGTACACCGAGCGGCTCACGTGAACTGACGCAGTGCACAGACAAAAAGCAACAGTTCCAAAGAGCGCTGAACAAAAACCGAATTACACAATTGAAAAGGCAGCAAAAAAATATGAAGCGTCTGATAAATACAAGAATATTCATAAGTGCAGCTACTGCGGAAACAAAGCACACGGTGCAAAAAGTCAATGTCCCGCTAAAGGAAGACAGTGTAAAAAAAAAAAAAACCCGTGCATGCAGTGTGTCAGGTCTCAGATAAAGAAGAAGACGAGCTGTTTATTGATGCAGTAAGAAACGAATCGATGAATGAAACCTGTCATCTTTACAACGATTGACAAACACGGAATGTAACTTGAACACAACACATCCTACAAATACGAACCTGATTGAAAGAAATAATGATAATCAAATCCTTGATGACAGCAACACTCATAACACTCACAAAACAATTACTGTATATTGACAGTCATGTTACGTTATTTTTAAAATGTTCCCTTTTCTTTTTCATAGCTTCTTTAAGACACTACCCCGCTGCGAAACGCGGGTATATATATATTATATAAAATTTATAAAACATGAAGAGAATTGAGCCGATCAATACAGTACAAAGAACACTACAAGTGTAAAAAACAAATACAACAGTGGCAGGTATCAGGAGGAGCTAAAAAATCTCAACTCACTAATTTAAAACATTAAAGACATTTTACAAATCACACAGGTAGAGACCCTTTTGAAAAATATAAGGCTTGTACTTCTTTAAATCAACACACTGCTACAATGGCTACTCAGTTACAACTAATTGAGGATTTACTGTCAATGTAGCAGCTTCTGTTGTCTACCGTGAGTAATCAAACATTTGGAAGTACTTCACAGTAATAAAAACTATTTCTGAAAATTTCCTCCTCAAATTCAAAGACAACTAAATGTATATAATCACAGTAAAGATGTGACGTAAAATATTGAGTTTTACAGTGAACCAGCATCATTGTGGACTTTTATTAATTCACATAATCTTTTCCTGTCCTCTTTATTGAATTCTTTTCTAATATAATCTACTTCTGTCCACAGCGATAACATCAATTTTGACCTCACAGTTTGAAGACTTAAGGAGTGTTGTGTATAATGGACATCATACGTGTGAGTAGAGAGCTTAGAAATTAAACTGTCTGGAAAAAAATGCTTAATAATAATGGTGGACAGCAACTACATTGTGCGTCTTAACGGATGTTTGTAGATCTTACTTCTAAGTCTCTGAAACAGAACTTTATTGATGTTTCCAACAACACAAATCCAGTATTAAGTTTATCAGATCCATCATACGGAAGTAAATGTTGCACGCAAACACACAAAACCAGAAGGAAAAAAAAAATTAAAAATAGTAATAAACTCCTACTAAATAACTTCTCCCAGTATCGAGACCTTGACTGCCTCACTCATCCTTAGTACTCCAATGTCTGGGTAACCGCCATGGGGAGGGGCCAGACAAAGAACAACCAATTACTGACCCTCATGAAGATTTTGGGAAGAGGGATGTCAGGCCGGTCTGTGTTGCTCACTTAAGAGTTCCTAGTGGCACAAAAAGGTGACCCACACACCCTGGCCGAGCTCAGTGTGATAAAACTACATGTAGTGAGCAGCCACCTGTTTCCGATGGGAGTGTTAGCTCCTTGGAAATATGTTCTTTTATATCGCGGCGTTTTGATAAACATTTTCTATAAATAATTATAAATAATAACGGCGATATCCCTCTTTTCAGCGATAGGCGGCGACAAAGTCACAGAAAAGACAGAATATACTTAGCTTGTTTAATGCGGCTTACGTTGCTGTAGAGCTAGTTTCATATTTTTTTACCTTAGAGTTCTTTTTAGTTTCGGGGATCCGGTCGTGTAGAAACTGTTTACTTTGTCACAACGGAGGTGGCTTTTGAGTCAATCGCTTTCACTCACTCAGGTCCTCAAAATTGGCAAGGTGCCAGCCTCTTTTATATTGTGTCCACACGACCAAATCCCCAGTACAATTACCAAACAAGGCAGACAAACTTGTGCTGTATATCAAACAGGCAGGTCAAATAACACTTAGTCCGTTTAGGGCTGACAACAGCTGTCCCTGTCTGTCTTTATGCTTTGCTTGGCCCAGCAATTCTGACTGCTGACACTCTGTGCTAAATCTGGCTCAGCCCTTCATGGCATAGTACACAGAAAAAGAATGAAAAATACATTTAAAAAGATCTAAAACAGATACAGTGACACAATTCTTAATATTATAACAAACTTATTATAACACCGCCATATGCGTTTTACCATCCACCTAATCTCTGTATCTAGTACAAAGCTTACAGAAGCTGAGTTTATTGAGATATAGGAAGAAAACCAGAGTAGCTGTGCAAGGTAGGACCCGACTACGGGCCATCGTAGGGTACAAGTGCATGCGTATCCACCACCATAGTAAGTCAAGTTAGGTTTGCCAGTCCACTAAACCTGGGAATCTATTAATAAGGATGAAAAAAATAAATAGAGGACACATGTAGAATGCATACAGACTAGAAAATTCATTTTGCTGGAACTGTAAGCCATTAACACCAACGACATTAGTGTAAAGCCCGACTAACTCCTCGCTGCTTTCTGAAATGCCGACTGATCACGAACAGAAAGAAAAGTACAAATTAAAGCGCTGTCTGTGTTAGTGAAATTGACGTGATAGACACAAAGGGCCTGCTTACCTCTACTTAGTTACTTTGACTGGAATGGGTGGAAATTCGCGCATTGGTAAACTGACCACGTGCCCAAAACACGAAAACTTACCCTCCGTCTCTCGGTAATGACTTTCTTTCAAAGCTAACTCCGTCTGGAGCAAATGAAAAATCCACATTCATAACATGACGGCTCCAAACTCATATCACTTACCTTCACTCTGTGTGCGATGTGATACTTTTTAAAGCCGACCTACTCAGCTGCGTGTTTCGCTTCGCTGCATACAAGCGAGAAGAGCGCCCCGACTTCCGTATCTTCCGGTGACGACACGGGTCAAAGTACTCCAAGTACGTCATCAAGAGCGACGACAACCTAGTAAATATTGTTGCAGACCGCAGTAAAATAGGCGTGAATATCATTTTCGACTTCAGACAATCATATATTAAATTTGCGAACGTCAGGCACAGATCAGCAAATCGATAATTTAAACGTCGCGGTCAATCACCTTTTTATTTAACAAATCGCCAATCGGTGTTACTTGTCATTCATGCCTGCATTTTAGTCAATTCCTTTATGGAATACGTAAAAAGAAAGCTGGGAGTAATTTCTAAAGGTGGACGGTCAAGATATAGTGACTGTAAGAGACAGAGTGTATATTCGTATAATACATCAGCGAC
>JANRMT010062791.1:208560415-208599260 GCA_026402145.1 Polypterus bichir lapradei
ATATACATACATACATACATACATACATACACAGTTGTGTTTGAAAGTTTGTGAAACCTTTAGAATTTTCTATTTTTCTGCATAAATATGACCTAAAACATCATCAGAATTTCACTCAAGTTCTTAACTTAAGTAGATAAAGAGAAACCAGTTAAACCAGTTAAACAAATGAGACAAAAATATTATACTTGGTCATTTATTTATTGAGGAAAATGATCGAATGTTACATATTTGTGAGTGGCAAAAGTATGTGAACCTTTGCTTTCAGTATCTGGTGTGACTCCCCCCTTTACAGCAATAAGTGTGTTAACTTTTGATCATTTCTGCACACTGGCTTGGAGGAATTTTAACCCATTTCTCCGTACAGAACACCTTCAACTCTGGGATGTTGGTGGGTTTCCTCACATGAACTGCTCGCTTCAGGTCCTTCCCCAACATTTCACTTGGATTAAGGTCAGGACTTTGACTTGGCCATTCCAGAACATTAACTTTATTCTTCTTTAACCATTCTTTGGTAGAACGACTTGTGTGCTTAGGGTCGTTGTCTTGCTGCATGACCCACCTTCTCTTGAGATTCAGTTCATGGACAGATGTCCTGACATTTTCCTTTAGAATTCTCTGATATAATTCAGAATTCATTGTTCCATCAATGAAGGCAAGCCGTCCTGGCCCAGATGCAGCAAAACAGGCCTAAACCATGATACTACCACCACCATGTTTCACAGATGGGATAAGGTTCTTATGCTGGAATGCAGCGTTTTCCTTTCTCCAAACATAACGCTTTTCATTTAAACCAAAAAGTTCTATTTTGGTCTCATCCGTCCACAATAGCCTTCTGGTTTGTCCACGTGATCTTTAGCAAACTGCAGATGAGCAGCAATGTTTTTTTTGGAGAGCTGTGGCTTTCTCCTTGCAGCCCTGCCATGCACACCATTGTTGTTCAGTGTTCTCTTAATGGTGGACTCATGAACATGAACATTAGCCAATGTGATAGAGGACTTTAGTTGCTCAGAAGTTACCCTGGGGTCCTTTTTGACCTCGTTGACTATTACACGCCTTGCTCTTGGAGTGATCTTTGTTGCTTGACCACTCCTGGGGAGGGTAACAATGGTCTTGAATCTCCTCCATTTGTACACAATCTGTCTGACTGTGGATTGCTGGAGTCCAAACTCTTTAGAGATGGTTTTATAACCTTTTCCAGCCTGATGAGTATCAACAACTCTTTTTCTAAGGTCCTCAGAAATCTCCTTTGTTCGTGCCATGATACACTTCCACAAACATGTGTTGTGAAGAGCAGACTTTGATAGATCCCTGTTCTTTAAATAACACAGGGCGCCCACTCACACCTGATTGTCATCCCATTGATTGAAAACACCTGACTCGAATTTCACCTTCAAACTGCTAATCCTAGAGGTTCACCTACTTTTGCCACTCAAAACTATGTAATATTCGGTCATTTTCCTCAATAAATAAATGACCAAGTATAATAGTTTTGTCTCATTTGTTTAACTGGTTTCTCTTTATCTACTTTTAGGACTTGAGTGAAAATCTGATGATGTTTTAGGTCATATTTATGCAGAAATATAGAAAATTCTAAAGGGTTCACAAAGCAGCTCCAACTAATATTTTGAACTGAGTATTTGACCCTTGTTTTACGAGTATAAAGTCAGGTGCATATTCGCAGCTACTTTTTCAAACAACTCTACAGCTCTGATTAGCAGCAAAGTTGTTCAGTTCAAAATATTAGTTGGAGCTGCTTTGGGCATTCCATGTCAAAGTACCTAAACTATTACAGCCGTTGCAGCTTACCGTATATCAAACTGGCTCATTCGCCTTGTGATCGTTTTCTCCGATACACCATATAGATCTGCAATCGGTCATACTTTTAAACCGCATAAGAGAAGGTGTTCTATTGACTCAGCTGGAATGTCAAAGGATGGATGTCCAGAGCAGGGAACTGCGTCACCTGAACTGTAGTATAGTAGAGTCCGTTCCACCTGTTCTTCGATAATTTCAAAAATAGTTTAATCTATATCGGAGTCTAAAAGGGCCGCCAACATTGTAATTTCTTCCGATAAATCATCAGTTCTCTCTCTGAAATACGTTATATCTTCGGCAGAATCCATTTCATTGGCAGTAGTAAGCATTTTTCTAATTAATTCTTGTTGTATCGATTAGAGCCCACCCTCTCAACTTTGACGAGTGGAAGTGACAGTTTTATTTCAAGTCGTATTTCATGATGGTTTGCAGGAATGTTGGAGAAAATTAAATAAATAAATAAGCAACAAAAAAAATATTTCGTGACACATTTATTTATTTATACTCTCATTTCATGACACATTTATTTATTTATATTCACATTTCACAGTAATTTTATTTATTTTCGCATTTATTTAATTTTGTCCGAAATATTCCTCCATAATGATCCACTTCAATGACGTCTGTTAAAACTCTTATTTCTTTTATTTTTTCGCTGCTACAGACTGACAACGAAGAGAAGGGTTCGTCAGCAGCTTCTAGTGTCTGATATCTAAAATATATATATATATATATATATATATATAGTCATGCACATGCGAGTAGGGGGCTGCGGACGGACCTAAATAAGATCGGAAACTCATACGCCAGGAGGGAGTGGCGGGGTACTAACCTTTCTCTCTTTGTTTCTTACAAAAGGAAAGACGCACCGCCACCATGAGCCTACCTTCAACAGTTCCCGCAGTATGCTACTTCCGCCCTTCCTCTGTCTGATACCTATGAGGTCATCAATCCCATCATCCATCTCGGTTCCTTTCCCAGCATACCTCTACTTCCGGGCCCTCCTACATAAATACTCCTCCGCCGCCATCTTTGAACTGTCATACACTGAAGTGAATTTTTGTACTTGACCGTGGCAACGAATTGCTATATTTTGTTGATATTGTTACAGTATATGGGGGCCGGAAACCCCAAACCTTTATATTGTTTCTCATTTCTTTACAGTGTCGTAGTCGGCAGGATAGAAAAGTCCGGAATATGTCTGAAGGACAGGACCTAAATGCCATGCTGAAATCCAGTCCCTCCAACTAGAGCAGGTTGCGACGAAGTGAGAACTTGAAGAAACAAAATCCAGGTTGGCCACCGCAGAGACGGTAAGACCGGATCCGCCTCGACCGCTACCTCCTCCACTTGTTCCTTTATCAGAGACAGATGACATTGAATCTTATCTGGGCATATTTGAGTGGACGGCCACCCGGAACCAATGGCAGCGGTCCGAGTGGGCGTCCATCTTGGCACCCTACCTGAAGGGACCCACGCAGCGGGCTTATTACAACCTCCCCGAGGAGGAAGAGGCCGCGAATTATGACCATTTAAAAAACTGAGATCCTGAGGCGCTACGGCATTACGTCGGGCCAGCAGGCGAGCGAGTGGCGGCGGAGGAGTATTTATGTAGGATGGGCCAAAAGTAGAGGTATGCTGGGAAAGGAACAGAGGTGGATGATGGGATTGATGACGTCATAGGTATCAGACAGAGGAAGGGCGGAAGTAGCGTACTGCGGGAACTGTTGAAGGTAGACTCATAGCGGCGGTGCATCTTTCCTTCTGTAAGAAACAAAGAGAGAAAGGTTAGTACCCCGCCACTCCCTCCTGGCGTATGAGTCAGTTATATATATACGATAGCAAGAGTTAAACAAAATAAGACGCCTCATTCATGGATCCCCGGCTCTTTCAATAAATATTTACTTTTGCACTGTATCATTATAATCACTCCTGTTATTAGTATTACAATTAACCCTCATCTTTTCTTGAGATCACTTTTAATAGCCTTAACTATTTTATTTGTTCTGACTTAATTAAAACGGAGTAGACGGAAAATAAAGGTTTATCCCTGTACTTTGCAATGATATAGGTAAGTACATTTGAGAAAGAAAAGGTGAAATCCTTAAAACACAGATGTTATTGTTCGATCAAGTATTGAAATATTTAATTTATTAATACTTTACAATATTTTGTGGAGCACAAAAGTAATAGGTTCGCTATGAAGAAAAGACGCCGTCAGTGGCTCAACTAACTAAGGTGGTTGCTTTTCAAATTCTGAGCGTAGAGCAAACCCGATTTCAAGCCGAATTAAAGACTCATCAGAATTAATAATAAAAAATGATCTGGAGTGAAATCTTTATAACCAATTTGAACTAAATAATTTTGAGAGATACTGTGGAAGGATTGCATAAGAGACCTGTTTGGGAATCATCCCCACTTAGAAACGCCATCAAAATGCGATGACTAATTGTGGACGGCAGCTCACGTATTTACATTAATTCATCTTCTAGTCATTGCCACTTGACGTCCATGAACCCCTCCATTGAATAAGGTGATAACAAACCCACTGTGGTAGATCAGGTTGAATTTGCTCTGCTGCACCAAACATTCAAAGGTGTTAATCCGTAGCACATCAGAGAGGCTGAGAGACACGGCGCAGATCAGTCACCGGCACACCAACACACACGAGACACTCCAAGGTGAGCAGTGCAAATATCAAGGCCGGCAATAAAGGTCCTCTTGAGTGCTGAGGCAACAAAAAGCAGCAGGATAAACACATCTGGACCTGCTGTTGAAAAAGCATTTGCCTTTAACAGCAGCATCCCTCCCTCTTGAACACATCTTCAAGGTCCGGACAAGCGATCAGTAAAACGTTTGTCTTAGTCACAGCACAGTGTAATAAAACATTTCCTAAAACATATAGTTGTCCAGTCTGTATCATTCCTAAGCAATCTTCCAGTAATAGAGACGCAATCCCAGTTACTAACACAGTTACCGTGTAGAAAACACTCAAAGTAAGAACACATTCCACCTTATTAATTTAATGTTTAAAAATTTAAACCGCTAAACCCGCCATCAACAACTACAAAAACAGTTGAAATCGTTACTCAAATAATTTTTTTTTATTATAGACATAAAACAAGATGCACATTTCCATTTGATATACACTGTAAAAAAAAAATTTAAATTTACGGTAAAAAACTGGCAGCTGGGATTTTACCGTAAAAAAGAAGGTAACAATATTTTTTGGTCTACGGTATACTTTAAAAAATAATGTTAAATTTACGGTAAAATACTGGCAACTGGGTTGCCAAAATTTTACTGTAATAAATAAGGTGACAATATTTTTAGGTCTACAGTATAATTTTGTAGTAAAAACTATTTGGTCTTCGCAACTCCAACAGAAGGGAATGTTTAACCATAACCAGAAAATCATGTTGTGTAATAAATATGAGAATCAATAAACAATATGTATTGGCAGGGTCAAACCCCAGTACACAGTTTGCATCAGTTAGTTAACAACAACCAATAGCAGGCATGTTTTTTTTTTGAAAAAATATACTTTATTTACATATATGTTTGGGTAATATATATATAAAACACAGTCTAGTATTCTTACAATCTATACCAATCTACAAAAAATAGAAATGACTGTATTCAGCTATAGTCTGATACAGTCTTTCCCTATACATTACCTACAACACCTAATTTACATATACAAGGGTTATTTGTATATAAAAAACACAATCTTTACAATCTTACACGCCATATTAAGTGTTTTGTCAATAATCTTCGTTCATTTTCCATTACATTCAATACAGCGTTCCATATGCTATTACTATTTACAAGTTAATGCAGTCTTGACTTGGTCTCCGTCTCTTAGGCTTGTCCTCAAAAAAGGGTGCTTTGCCGAAGGCTGCAGTAAAACCATGGTACTTTAATAAACCTCTTGGAGAGAGAGGTGGTCTTGCATATCCTCAGTTCTTCAAGGAGTCCAGGATAGAATAGTCTCTGAGGAGGCTGCGGATGTATCTGCAGCAGTCCTGGATTGTCATCCTTTCCCTTCTGAGGACGAGGCGGTTCCTGGCGACCCATAGAGCGTCCTTCACGCAGCACATGAGACGCTATGCCTCCTCTGTGGCTTCCAGTGAGTGGGTACCCGGGAAAAGTCCATAGAGCACCAAATGGTGCGAGAGATTGTCTCTGGGTACCGACCAATAGCAAGCATTTTTTTTTTTTTTTTTGAAAAAATATACTTTATTTACATATATGTTTGGGTAATATATATAAAACACAGTCTAGTATTCTTACAATCTGTACCAATCTACAAAAAAGATAGAAATGACTGTATTCAGCTATCGTCTGATACAGTCTTTCACTATACTTTACCTAGAACACCTTATTTACATATACAATGGTTATTTGTATATAAAAAAAACACAATCTTTACAGTCTTACATGCCATATTAAATGTTTTGTCAATAATCTTCATTAATTTTCCCATTACATTCAATACAGCGTTCCATATGCTATTACCATTTACAAGTTAATGCAGTCTTGACTTGGTCTCCGTCTCTGAGGCTCGTCCTCCAAAAAAGGGGGCTTTGCCGAAGGCTGCAGTAAAACTATAGTACTTTAATAAACCTCTTGGAGAGAGAGGTGGTGTTGCATATCCTCAGTTCTTCAACGAGTCCAGGATAGAATAGTCTCTGAGGAGGCTGCGGATGTATCTGCAGCAGTCCTGGATTGTCATCCTTTCCCTCCAGAGGACGAGGCGGTTCCTGGCGACCCATAGAGCGTCCTTCACACAGCACATGAGACGCCATGCCTCCTCTGTGGCTTCCAGTGAGTGGGTACCGGGGAAAAGTCCATAGAGCACCGAGTGGTGCGAGAGATTGTCTCTGGGTACCGACTCTTCCAATTCCTCTTCCAGGGCGTCAAAGAGTGACTGTGCCACCGGGCATTCCCAGAAGAGGTGCAGTGCGTCTTCTTTCCGCTGGATGCACCACGGGCAGTGTCTGTATCTGCACAGATTTCTGGCATGCATGAACGAGCGGAGAGGCAGACCACCCCCGTACGGCCATCCAGGCCAGGTCCCTGTGCCTGTTTGTCAGTTCCTTGGAGGCTATGTTCTCCCAGACCACCGTGGCTGTCGCTGATGGCAGGGTTCCGATAGGCTCCGTCGTGTCTTTGGCTCTGATGAGCTTGTAGATGGTTTTCGGTTTCCACAGGTCCGGCTTGACTCCCTGAAGTCCGTGTTCCCTTACGAAGTGGACGACATCTGTGTAGAACCATGGAGTGTCCCAGTTGTAAGGGTAGGAGCTGTCCCACTTGTCCCAGCCGAGCCTTTTCCAGACGGGCAGGAGGAAGAAGCGGGACATGGAGTTCCCGGACGATCCGATGCTGTACTCCGTCAGTGTCCTGCGGATGCAGTTGCAGGCAAAGAAAGCCCTGAGCAGGGTGGGGATGTCGGGGATGCCTTTCCCACCCTTTTGGGGTTCCTTGTACATGACTGCCCGCTTGACTCTGTCCATCTTAGAGCCCCAGATGAAGTGGAAGACTGCCCTGGTGATGGCTCTGCAGACAGTGGCGAGGGGCGGCCACGCCTGGGCCGGGTACTGCAGGACCGGGAGGATCTCGTTCCGCAGCACCAGCGTTTTGCCTTCCAAGGTGAGGTCCCTGAGGCTCCACAGCCTGATCTTCTGCCTGACTTTGGTCAGTCTCTCGTTCCACGTCTTCAGGGCCGCTCTCTCTCCGCCGAACCCAGCTGCCCAAGATCTTGATAGAGTCCCGTCTGATGGTGAAGGGGAGAGGGGCGGAGGGTGTCAGGTGCCATTCCCCGAGGAGCATCGCCTCCGACTTCCCACAGTTGACCTTTGCCCCTGAAGCTCGTCCGAAGTCTTCGCAGATCTCCGCCAGCGCCGTCATCGATCTCTGGTCTGCGCAGATCACGGTGACGTCGTCCATGTAGAGGGAGCATCTGATCTCTCGCCTGTCCGGTCCTGGTGCGGTGATCCCTCTGATCTCCGGTCTTCCTCTGATCTGTTCCGCCAGGAGCTCTATACAACAGACAAAGAGAAGAGGGGAGAGAGGGCAGCCTTGTCTGACCCCAGACAGAACCGGGAAGGGGTCAGTTTTCCAGCCATTCACCAGCACCGTGCTGGAGATGTCTCGGTACATCAGGCTGATGTACGAACAGAACGTCTCGCCCATTCTGAGACCTCGCAGAGCCCTGATCATGAACTCGTGGGACACCCGGTCGAAGGCTTTCTCTTGATCTAGGCTGACCAAGGCCGCGGTGATGCAGTGTTCTGACTGACTCATCACTAATTCTCCAACTTCCCGTGTAGGTAGAAGGCTGAAATTTGGCAGGCTCATTCCTTACAGCTTACTTACAAAAGTTAAGCAGGTTTCATTTCGAAATTCTACACGTAACGGTCATAACGGTCGATAACGGTCGACAACGTCCGCCATGTTGAACTTTCTTATTTATAGCCCCATCTTAACGAAATTTGGTAGGCGGCTTCCCTGCGCTAACCGAAACCGATGTACTTACTTATTTCGATGGTATGACGCCACTGTCGGCCGCCATATTGAACTTTCCAAAGTCACCAATTTTCCAACTTCCCGTGTAGGTAGAAGAATGACCCCGTCTTCACGAAATTTGGTAGGTGGCTTCCCTGCGCTAATCAAAACCGATGTATGTACTTATTTCGGTGGTATGACGCCACTGTCGGCCGCCATATTGAATTTTCCAAACGTCACAAATTCTCCAACTTCCCGTGTAGGTAGAAGGCCGAAATTTGGCAGGCCCATTCCTTACAATTTACTTACAAAAGTTAAGCAGGTTTCATTTCGAAATTCTACGCGTAATGGTCATAACGGTCAACGACATCCGCCATATTGAACTTTCTTATTCATGGCCCCCTTCTTCACGAAATTTGGTAGGCGGCTTACCTGCGCTAACCGAAACCAATGTAAATACTTATTTCGGTGGTATGACGCCACTGTCAGCCGCCATATTGAACTTTCCAACGTCACTAATTCTCCAACTTCCCATGTAGGTAGAAGGCTGAAATTTGGTACTTGTTTCGGTGGTATGATGCCACTGTCGGCCGCCATATTAAACTTTTAACGGAAACCGATGTACGTACTTATTTCGTTGGTATGACACCACTGTTGGCCGCCATATTGAACTTTCCAACGTCACTAATTCTCAAACTTCCCGCGCAGGTAGAAGGCTGAAATTTGGCAGGCTCATTCCTTACAGCTTACTTACAAAAGTTTAGCAGGTTTCATTTAGAAATTCTACGCGTAACGGTCATAACGGTCAACAACGTCCGCCATGTTGAACTTTCTTATTTATGGCCCGATCTTCTCGAAATTTTATAGGCGGCTTCCCTGCACTAACCGAAACCAATGTACATACTTATTTCGGTGGTATGATGCCACTGTCGGCCACCATATTGAACTTTTCAACAGTCTTTGTTACTTATGGGCCCATCTTCAAGAAATTTGGTACATGGGTTCCCAACGCTAACTGAATCCTACTTACGTACATATATACGTCTATAGCCTGCAGCTCAGTCACTGTGTGAGGTGGCGTTGGGTCCCCCATCCCAACGCCTCCCACGTTGTTGGCTGCCTGCCTATATAAGACCGTCCGTTGCTCCAGTCTCTACATTCCCATCCTTGCTTCACCACGGGATTCACGTCTCCCTACTGATAAATACAGCCTTTTTGTTTAATCCACGGCTTCTCCGCTGTTTTATTGTTTGTTTATTACAATTATAGTTATTGTATAGGTATTTTAGACTTACTTTACATTGCTCAGGTACCCATTTCCTTTATCATTCCAACCCCCATTACCATGTCTATCGAGGTGATCACTATCGATCAAAGAACTGTCACTTACTGAGTGGTTTTCATGCCCAGAGATGGCACCTACCTTTTCCATTCTCTTTGTTACATATTGCACGGCCATATCAGGCTCACTCTTGATATCAGGAGGAACATTGTGTCTTATGTATTGAATGACTGGGACAGGTTCAAGGTGTGGACTGATGACGGTACAGGAGATAATTATACTACACAGGAGCACTAGAAGAGTGAAATGCTTAAGCCCTTCACCTATGGTTCTGCATGTGAGTTGATGGCTGCCGCTGAATTGTTCGGTTGTCGCTTTCAAGTGTACTGAAATGGCCAAATATTTTACACCTTTCGACAACCGCCAATGCCTCTTAAACATCTTAGATTCACAGGTGACGATTTCAGTAGTGGACACTTTGATGTTTATGAATGTTTAAACTCTCAAATGCTGGATGTGATTTTATCGATGAAACCGGTTGTGTGCTTACAATGCTTGACAGATGCCGAATGTCACTTCACAGCAAATCCTGCAAATACTATCGTAATTGAAACAAACCATGAAACTCAAACCGATTATGACAGCAGCAATCCAAGCTGTGAGATTTGAGACAAGATTACTGTTCACATGGCCAACTGTACGTTACATGCTCAAGAGTAAGCTCAGTGCACAGCTTGGTCATATTACAACCGGAGGGCCGAACTGACAACATGGTATACAAAGAGATCCTTAACAAATAATTATTGGCATATTTTCCCTCAGTTTAAAAAGGTTAAATTGTCTTCTTAATAAAAATTTTAAGGCAGTACTTCGCCGCTGCGAAGCGCGGGTATTTTGCTAGTACATCTATAAATATAATTTTTTCGTCTTCATTAGGAGAATACAACAATGATACTCTCGTGTCAATTAAACCAACTTAACGTGCATATGTCAAACAACATATTTCTACATTTGCCACAGTAAGAACATTAGTAGTAATTCAGTTGTGCGCAGCTCGTTAATTATCCCGATTAGGTGCCTCAATGATATTGCAACTGTCTCTCACTAAAAACACCAGGGGTTCGCGTCGTTGATCCTCCTCTTGTGAAAGGTTTTGTATTCAATTCCTCCATTTAACAAAAATTTCGAACTTAGACGAATAGCGAGCGAATCGAGCTAAGGTTGGGCCGCCGTAGTCGGGCAGGAGGCACACGTCCCTAATTATATTGTGTATGTAAAGAGTTTCACTGTAAAACGTAATAAGCTTCATATCTGTGTGTTTGGAGACCCTGGTGTCATACTGAATTTGTATTGTAGAAAAATAAATTACTGTGCAGCATGCCTAAATGTGTCTTTTCGTCCCAACTTGGGACAACTCACTATAAACAGTTTCAGCCAATCAGCGCCTTCTAAACATGCAGAACTACAGTGTGAACCTTTATTGTAGCGACGCAGCTTCTTCGTTTCAGTCAGTCATTGTCCTGTTAGACTATTTACTGTTAAATGCTGCTTGAGCTACCGTTTATAGTACAACAGGTGGCCTACGTAGTTCTTAAATCGATATTGAAATGCACACACAATTCTCCTAAATTATTTCTTGAAATGTCTACATTTACAGTGTCCGTTTTAGGAAGTCGTAGTTTTTACTTGTTCCCGTTATTAGGAATTATAATTTCTCAGTGTCACATATTATTCGTTACTACTCGCGAGTCACGTATCATTGAGATTCTGTTTTATATTCTGTATAAGGAAACTTTTTAAAAGGAACGTTAATTGAACTGACTATAGTAGACTTGTCATCTTCTTAAAATGACTTTATTCATTTTATATTGACAATTAATCATAAGGTCAAAAATCAAGGAGGATATGAGTTTGCATGGACTGCGCTGTTTCTTTTTTTTTTGTGACATCGTGTCAGTAGAGAGCGCGTCACGTTAACAATGCATTCTGTCCTAAATGACAGCGCACACGCTTTTTAATATTTCCTAAAGGCCAATGTGTCTCAATTTGCTCATTAATATATTTTGACAGTTTATTTTAGTGATAATGATTATAAACATATTACCCATGTTCATTTCCCATGTAGATATGTAACGTTTGGTAAGAATAAATAAAAAGTAACAACACATATAATAGTTATGTTGCATTGTTTATGATTAACAAAATTCATTGTTTATCTAAAATGTTCTACTTATACAGTCGATTTATTCCACTTCTGAAGGTGTACATTGTCGGTATTCTCCATTGCATTTACCCCGAGTGTAACGTGTGCCAGTGCAACTGAGGGGTGGCAGACGAGCTCACATAATGGGTGACAAGGCACATTCTCACCCTGGTGCCCAGGCTCTTCTCATGAATATTCCCATCTTGTGCTTTTTCTCGTTCTTGCCAGTTTACTATTATTATTGGACACGTACGTAGAGGAAATGTGTGTCGTATTTTATGTCTATGAAAGGAAGGACGGTAAAGCCTTGAATGAAACTCAGTGTTGATGCTTTGGGTAACAAGACAGGTAAGGAGCAGGTAGCGTTAAATGTGACATTGACTGCAGGGGATCGTGGAACTAAAGATGGTTTGAGAATACGGAAACGACAAAAGCTTAGTCTTTCAATAATTCGATTTACATCAATGATTTACTCTGTTGTGCTGCAGTTCGGAAGATTACTTATTTACCCCCTCAGCGCAGCCTTTGATAAGATACATTCACAAGGAAAGGATGTTGCTGACAAAGTCAGGTGCTTTTTTGAAAGTTTGGCTTCAGATGTGCTTATCCAGCTGCTCCTTCTTCTCAGTACTTGAGGGATCTTTACGTTCACCTCTCGATGAATTCGCAAAGTTTCTTTACAATTTTTTGTCTCATTAACGCAGAAATCCCGAGGCTTTCCTAAAATTGCAGAAGACACTGTTGATGGCGCTGATTCTGTTTTAAAGACAGTTGTGATTAGTTATGCAGCACACGCTTTTACTCACATTGCTTTTTGGAAATCAATAATGCAAATCAGCTATAGATCTGGGAATCACTGAATAGTAAAAACGTTTAATGAGGAATGTCTTGCGCATATACTGGTGTAATGACCACGTCGGCTTTAGTGAAACGTTTCATAGCTTCTCTGATATGATCGACATGGGGTAGAATAGATTCTGGATTGTTATAATACGTGCTACCTTACGCAAAATATGCTCATCAATTTGTTACAGCATCTAGGTGGTCACGATTCCACACCAAGGAAAAAGGTGCCCCATGTAAATCGTTCATAATGTCTCCAAAATATATTTGTTAAATTACAGACAAGTACTATTTAACTGTTTTATACAAAATCCTTATTTCAACATATGCGCGCCCCAATTAGGATTTGAACTTGCGTTAGGGCAACTTATCGCTGTAGATGAGACAACGAGTGAGTAACCAAATCGACTGCTGACTGCGCAGATATCAATGACGTCATAGCGCTAGCGCGCCTCAAAATCACGTGACAGGTGCATTTGAAACAAGCCGTGAAGCGGCGCTTCGAAAGCTCGACATGGTGTCGAAACCTCAGTATCGTGCGGCCCATCAATTGGATCTGGCCATCTGAAATGAGGAAGCAGCACGATGGGGCACCGTGATGGAGTGTTAAGTGTGGTCCTCTAGGGGCTACTTCGCCCCAATGAATATTTGTTTGGAGTGAGGCGAGCAAGGCAGTTATCCTCCCTAGGCTTCCGAGGTGAGACCACGTGAGCGGGAAGGAAGAAGGAACTTAGAGCTGACCTCAGACAGTCTGGCTGCGGTGTCTGGAGGCGGCCAAGATTGGGGTTTGCATAATGGAGCTCGTGGCTGCTGAGTCTCCGCCTGCTACGCGAGCAATGAGTGAGCCGGGAAGAAAGAGGAGGTGGGCTGAGATCGGGAGGAGTTAGTCTGCATTTTCACCTCGGATTTTTAATGGATTTATTTATTGATTATTTTTATTCTCACCTTTTATTGGATTTTTATGGATTTATTTATGTACTCTCTTTTTGAACACTGCACTATTGACACTTTTGTTGTTTTTACTTTTAATAAAAGCACTTGTGCGCTTTTTTCCACCATCCGACCTCATCAGTGAATTGCCCTCATTTGTCAGCTCATCTCGGTCAGAACTATGGTTCTGTAGAGTCCCATGTTGGAAACGGAGAGTCTGTAGCGGACTGGCATCGTCACCCAGTTTCACAGTTTCTTAAGCCCTTTAAGACATTTTTTCACGCATTGTTAAGATGGCCCTTGCTTTACCTGATAGCACCACAGCCTGAGAGTGGGTTTTTTCATTTCTAATGTTTGTAAAGACTTATTTAGGAAACACTGAGTGACTCGATGGAGTTAAGTACAGAGTCAAGGGGAGCAAAGATAATTAAGCATGGAGATTTTGTGGGCATATCTGCCAAAAGCACAATCAATTTTGTTTATGGGAAATCTGCCTAAATACACAAACAGGAGAAGATATACATTATCGCGATATAATGTATATCAAAAATGCCAAGGAGCTTTATTTCCAAGCGTCATTTGTTCTGGTGGCTCAAAAGCGCCACATATTAACATGCAGGGACGTGTTGTCATCATAAAAGGTAATAAAAACAAATAATAACATCAAATAAATTTGTCCACCGGTCTGTACTATAGATTGGCTTTCTGTATGATTCCAATAATTGATAATTTTTATAGTTAGAATCGCTATATTGGCGTATTTGCTGTTCAAATACAGGGGAGGAACGCGAGGTGCTGCAGCGACGAGTCTCCCTCATCTCGCACTGCGCTCTCCGTCACACACGGGGTTGATGTGTGCAGTTGGCGCATGTCTGTTGCTGTCTCTCTGTGTGTCGCCAATCTAATATTTGCAGACACGTTTGTTAAACACCTTGACTTTCCACAGTTTGGCTAATATCTTTAATGAATGTGTGTGACATATTCAGTCTTGCTGATCGGACATAAAACAGCAGTGAAAAGTCCCAAGGTGAGGAGGCAATACCGTGCCGGCCTGAAGGGGGCGCATGTGAGCCCAAAAGGTGCTCGTTGCTCCTGTTCTTGGCGATAATCTCCATTGAGAAGGAGAGACTTTAAAAACTAAAGGAAAGTAAGGAGAGACTTTTACAAGAAAGTGACGGAGATTTTCGTGGAGAACAATAGGCGCATGGACTTCATTTACAAATAAAGGTAAGACCATGAACAGTTTTCAGTTTTATAAAAATGGGACCAGACAAAGAAAAAAAAATCCAATAATTAAAAACTTAATTTTGACCTTAAATAAAATATTTTTTTGTTTTTCTTGTTATCCTTTTGTTGATCAGTCTGTATTAAAATTGATTAAAGCATCAGAATTAAAAGCTTTTAAAAACAACTAAATATTTCAATTATGGTCAAAATTGAAATCCATTTTTTGTACGCCACTCTATACTTTCATTTGTACTGAATGAGTATGAAGTGTGGAATTGCAACGGCAGATTTAGAACACAGGGAGGTGCCGAGCAAATGCGCTCTCTCTCGCCGCTGTAAATGTGACGTATACGTGCCTTCCCTGTGTGTGTGTAAAGAATGCTGATGAGATATGAAACAGAACCAGTAGTCACTGTGCATGCTGGCTGCCAATTCAATAGTCAATAAGCTACTCTTTGGGGTTCATATATTTGTAAATCTTACTCTGACGGAGTCACCAACCACGAACCTCACCGCTGATTACATGTGTTGCCACTTCCATGAGATTTTAAGGAGAGGAGCACACCGGGGTTGATCCTCGGAGGTCTTGAAGTGTCCATTACATTACTATGAGTGCTCCTTTAGTGTTGGAGGTTTACCGACTTAGAATCGCTACTTTATAATTCACTACTAGTCAAAGTATCCGCCGTTTCCAGGTCTATAGAATGCAGTAAAGAAAGAAAGCAGAGGTTAGCTGTCCCGTCTGTCATCCACATGCGTCTCTAACATGTTTCTGCTCTCACGAGTCGGGAATTTCTTCTGAGTCCGATCAGATTCCTGAATTACACCAACTCCTTGCTGGTTTAACCATAAACTCTGTCATGTCTGATTTATTCTTAGTTCATAGTGCTTAAATTATAAATGACAGTCGACAAAGCAGGAGTTAAACTGCAACCTTTGGGTGGCGCTGCAGTTCCACTTTCGATCGAGCCTCAGCCAACACCCCCCAGCAGAACTGCGCACAATTCCTTTGTGTTTTACAGGTTCAGACGTTTAACTTCCTCCGAGAGAGCAGGTGGCCCTGGTGTGAAGACTGAAGCACACTGGAAAAAACAAATAAGAGACACTCGGGTCCCCATCAGTCAAAGGCTGTGGGATTGTTTTGGAAATTCTAGTTTATAGAGCAAGAGTTTAGCTTCAAGGAACACACCTTTTTAACCTTCTTTTTATTTTCGTATCTTTTCCATTTGCCTCTAACTAACAAATACCAAAAGAAAGAATGCAGTAATAATTTAAAAGTAATAATTTACTAATTCTTGACATTTCCAAAAGACAGTATAGGTATTGAGTAACATATATATACACACACACACTAGGGGGTTCTCCCCTGCTTCTTTCGCTCTCCAACCCCCCGCCCTTCACTATGTGCCAGGCACTTGGCGTTTCTGCCGCTCACGTTGTGAAGAGGGGGGCTGAACTCACCCTTAGACGCGGTCGCTCCTCTGAAACCCCCTCTTAGACGGTGATACAATGGGAAACAAATAGTTTTTTTTACCTCCTCTCTGCTCGATCAGCTGCTGTCTTGCTGTTGCTGCCGTGCCATATGACCTGCTTTTCGTGCGGCGCTTCAAAATTTAAAAGCCGTACAGCACCTGAATATTCAATCGTATCCTCGCAAGATTTTTTGTTTTTATGATAGAGAGAAATGACATTCTGTAGGCATCTTATTCATCCATCCATCCATTATCAAACCCGCTATATCCTAACTACAGGACGACGGGGGGTCTGCTGGAGCCAATCCCACCCAATACAGGGCAAAATGCAGGAAACAAACCCCGGGCAGGGCGCCAATGCACCGCAGGGCACACACCAAGCACACACTATGGACTATGAAAAGATGTAAAACGTGTGCCCACATCTACAGACCATATAGTTATACCAAACTGCCGACTTGAACATCACATAAAGGGATCATTTTTCCTGCAGATCATCTAATGTGATCTACCTAATTCTTTGCATGAGATGTCCTGATGCTGCACTCTATGTGGGAGAAACTGGACAAACACTCCGCCAGAGAATGAATTTCCACAGGTGCCACATTAAACACGGCAACGCAGATGTTCCTGTAGAGGCCCACTTCAACAGCCATGGACACTGAGAGAAGGACTTTAAAGTCGCAGGGCTTATGGGCAACTTCAGAACACAGCAAGAGAGAAAAGAATTTGAAGTCAAACTCATGCTAAAATTTACAACATTGCAACATGGTTTGAATAGAAACAAGAGTTCTATAGCCATGTATGAAGACTGTTTGCATCTCTCAGACTGACACAGACAACCTGTCTACAGACCCATATTGTTCTGAAAAACTCATCACAAACTTCAAAGGACTTTGTTGGACAGCTATCTAAAGATCTTGACCATACATTGTTCCTCTCTCTCCTGTTTAATTAATCTTACCTGAATGAACCTATTAATTTTTTACATTTAAGATTTTTCATTTAAAGATTTACCATTGTTGTTTCTTTTCCTAGTGTGTGGATATAAACACAGGGAACTTCAGTTTCTGTATTACATCTTGCCTGAAGAAGGATCCTGAGTTGCCTCAAAAGCTTGCATAATGTAATCTTTTTAGTTAGCCAATAAAAGGTGTCATTTTGCTTGGCTTTTCTCTATTAAACTACATGAATTTCTGGTTATGGTTAAACATTCCCTTCTGTTGGAATTTGTTGCAAATAAAAAACAATTTTTACTACAATATTATACTGTAGACCTAAAAATACTGTTACCTTTTTTTTTTTTTACGGTAAAATTCTGGCAATCCCAGCTGCCAGTATTCTACTATAAATTTAACGTTTTGTTACAGTGTAGTTTAACTTTTTATGGCTGGGACAAAAGGCAACTTTTTCACTAAGGCTCTCCTTTTTTGTGCCAGCCACTTGTAAGGGGCGTATTTTCCGTCCTCCTTGTATCTTCGATTTCATTAAAAAGCCCAGCGTTGCTTCACATTGGTTTGACGATATCCTCGCTGTTTAAATCACCACCGTTTCTGTTCCTTTCACTTCTCTCCCGTACGCTTAATGTTTTATATATGCAGAAATCAAAGACATATAATGTGCAAATAAATATTATGGGATAGAACCTCCATTTCGCATATACATGTGGATCATTTATTACAATTATCTGACCTATACTGCCCTGTTTTTCGGACACAGAAAATTGTTGGCAACATAGCAAGTTTTGGATGTTTATTTATTTTTATTGTTGGGAGTACAAATTTTTTTCCCTTTGAAATGCAGTGAGTTCAAGTGAAAAGTCGCAAACAAATAAAACACACAAGATACAGATAAACTATGTGAAAAATTCTACTTAAGCACAGTAACGAAGTTGTTTTACTTTGTTACTTCCCACCTCTGATCCATTGCGTCATTGTTAACAATTGCTTTATCTTTATTCTGTGCACATTTTTTCCCTTCAAGTTTTTCTGATAAGCCGTTTTTCATGCCATCTTAGATATCAATGTGACTTTCACTCCATTATTTTACTCCTGACTCTCAGTGAGTCTTCCCATCATACGTGGCGGTAGACGTCACTCAGTGCGCGACACGACTGCCTAGTGATAGTCATTAGTAGTTAACTAGATAGATACTATCAAACGGATGATTGATGACCTTAAGCCCCGCCCCCAAAATATGAAAATATGATGTATGAAAATATGCAAAATATAATGTAGGAAAATATGATTTATGAAAATATGAAAATATAAAAATAGTTTGTTAATATAATTTATGTAAATATGAAAATATAAAATATACCCCACCCCTAAAGATGGGTTGGACCACCATCATAACTGATCATCTCTAAACCCCTCCTTTTAGGATGGTTCTTTCGTAAACCGATCCCTTATCATGCCCTATTAACAATACCCATACCCACGAGGTACGCCTTTGTCTCTCTAACCGCCTATAGGGTTAGGGAGAGGCGTGTCGCTCCAAACCGATGCAAATTTGGGGTTTTATGGGGAATACGACATAGAAAAATCAGATGAAGTGTCTGAACTCAATGTGCCTGTGCTATAGTATGTTTTTTGTCTGTTTTTAATCATGCTGTTTTGAAAATTACCAATAAAGCACCATTTGATTTTTAAACCATTGACATTTTTCTTTCACCGCCGATTATGGATGGTTACATGAAAAAAGTTTATTATAACCCGGCAAATCCTGGCAGCTTTGGGGGAAAAGACTCTTTGAAAAGAGCTCTTGAGGTTTCGGATCAGAAAAGTAATGACCAGCAGGTGTCGGATTGGTTATCCGGTCAATATGCTTATACAATTCACAAACCTGCTAGAAGGCATTTTAGGAGAAATAAGGTTTATGTATCCGATATAGACTCGCAATGGCAGATGGATTTAGCGGACATGACAAATGTGTTCAAGCATAACCGGGATTCTAAATATTTGTTAAACTGTATCGATGTACTTTTACTTTAAGTACGCGTGGGCACGGCCCCTGAAGAACAAAACGGGTAAGGAAGTGACAAGAGCCTTCCAAGACATTCTGAGTGCCGGTCGAACTCCAAAGAAGCTCCAGACCAATAAGGGGAAAGAGTTTTTCAACCGAGATTTTCAAAAGCTGTTAAGGAAGATCGGAATAAAACATTTCACTACAGGAAACGAATTAAAGGCCTAGTGGAGAGATTTAACCGCACACTAAAATCTAAAATGTTGAAATATTTCAGCGTGTATAATATGAGAAACTACATCGATAAATTGCCGGATCTAGTATACTCTTACCACAAAAGTTATCATCGAAGTATAAAAATGGCTCCATCCGATGTAAACACTTTAAATTCCTGGAAAGTTTTCAAAAACTTATATGGTGTGGCCAACCCCCCGGGTCTGCTGTTGTTTAAGTAGGAGATACAGTTAGGGTGTCTAAAACCAGACATCATTTTGAGAAAGTTTATGAACAAACATTTTCAGATGAAATATTTACCGTATTTGAACTTGTACCTAGGGCACCGGCGGTATACAAATTGAAAGACTATGATGGTAAAGAGATCGTAGGATCCTTTTACGACCCTGAATTGCAGAAATTGCAGAAACTGTCGAAACCACAGACGTTTACAGGATCGAAAAAATACTGGCTAGGAAAGTTAAGAATAACAAATGACTCATTTTAGTCAAATGGCTCGGCTGGCCAGAAAAATTTAACAGCTGGATACCGGAGAGCCAGGCCCAAGATGTTAGATAAAATCCAGAACGCTCCTAAACAACCCATCATTCTCTAGCGGCATACGATGGAGCGCAAAAGTTTTTTGAGCAGCGCTTCCTCAGACATTTTCCCAATTTCACGACGAAGCTTGCTAAACCTATAGAATTAGAAGGTTCTTGGGAAGTCGGTCTAGCAGAAATACAGTACCTACACACATGGAATACCATAGACAAACCGGATAACGAATTCTACGTTTCAGCTCCAGGGGTAAAAAAAATATTACTACATTCCATACGGATATTACAAAGGTATTCACGACCTTCTGTCTTTTATGAATTCGACAACCTTAAGCCTTCCCACTTTGACAGATGTAGCAGCTGGAACTGTCCCTTCTGAGAACCCTGTGAAATTCAGTTATAATGCTGTGGAAAGAAGAGTCTGCGTGGTACCAGGTGAAAAGGATGAGACTATACACTTAAAAGGACAGCTGGGTCGAATATTAGGAGCGCATCCTGATCAGACTCGGGGGTTAACTTACAAGACTCCTTTCCCCGCAGACATCAGGACTGGCTTTTACACTTTGTACGTGTACGGGGATATGGTATCTCATCAGAGAGTCGGAGACAGCTACGTACCACTTTTGAGGTGCGTTCATATTGAGGATCAGGCGAAAAAAATTACAACCATCACATACGACAAACCGCATTATGCCCCAGCCAGCAAGAATCATTTTGACACAGTGACTATTGAAATAAAGACGGACCAGAACAAAAACGTGCCATTTCAGTTTGGTAAGGTGATAGTGAAGTTGCATTTCAGACCCGTCAGGCATTGTATGCACGACTGAAACAATGAGGTCCTACCAGGACCCGACACCTTACATCCAATATTATCAGACCCAAGCGGGTAACGGATTACCGGGGTTCTCTGGATCCCCTGTAATGTATGGTGGGGGGATTGGAGAAATATTTCAAGGATTGTTTAGAAGAGCTTTACCTCTCCTGAAATAAGGCTTTGACATCGCAAAACCACATATCACATCCGTGGCTAAAAATATTGTCAAAGATGTGGTCACCGGGGCTATATCCAGTTCAGCAGGTGGAGTCCTAGAAAAGAAGGAGGGAGCGGGCTTGATGGTCATGAGAAAGACAAAACGCAAGAGACCACCGGGGTCGTGTGAGGCCCCGCCAGCTAAAAAGGCAACGCACACTATTTTTACAGCATTTTCTAAACGTTGTCAGAAGAGGAACAAAACTAAAGCAAGCAAAAAGAAGGAGAGACGTTTTTTAAGAGAAGATGGCTTTCGTACCCAGAATGTCCGAAGAGTGTGTCAAATCTGAACTGGACCTGTTTACTGTGCCTTTCACTCAAACGAGTGTAGATAAAAGTATATACGTTGAAGTCCCACCTCTCTCAGCCCTCTCTGAAGTAGCGCCACTGGAATTTCTCATAGCCGGAAATGGGGAAGATTACCTGGACTTGAATAACACTCTTCTACACCTAAGGGGAAAGACAGTGAACTCTGACGGGACTAATATACCTGCCGGTGCAAAGGTCGGATTTGTCAACTACCCTATAGCCAGTTTGTTTTCGCAAGTTGATGTTACCCTGGGGGACCACCTAATATCGCAGAGTTCAAATTGTTATCCTTACAGAGCGGTCTTAGAAGGCCTGCTAAATTACAGCCAGGAGATTCTTCATTCTCAGTTTGCTACAGGACTTTTTTTTACAAAGATACACTTAACAAATTGGAAGAGACAGATCCCAATGGAGAAAACATTGGATTTAATAAAAGAAGCGCCTATACGACCGGTAGAAGGACTGTTGAACTTCTGGGGCACATACATACAGATCTCTATTTCCAGGAAAAACTAATATTGAATGGCATAGACGTGAAGATTAAAATGGTTCGGAACAAAGATGAATTTTGCTTAATGTCCGGTGATGTTGAACGTTACAGAGTAATCATCAGCCTCCCTGTTTGTAAAAAAAAAAAAAAAGTAAAGGTTTCACCAGCCATGAAATTAGGGCACACTCATGTCCTTACATCAGCCAATGCTAAATACCCTGTGGAAAGGGTGAATATGAAAGTATTCAGTATGCCCGCAGGAATCTGAGTATGCAATCAAGAAAACCTGTTTCTGGGTCAACTACCAAAGTATGTGGTGATTGGCATGGTGGATAATGAGGCCTTTTCAGGATCTTATACACGGAATCCGTTCAATTTCAAACACAATGTTGTAGAGTTCCTGGCTCAAACCTTTTCAAACAGATTTTGCAAGCGGCAACAGTGCCAGAGATTACTATAACATTGTATTGGCCACTGGTAAGCATTTGAAGGATCAAGCTCTGTCTATCAGCCGTTCAGAGTTCTCACAAGGATATACTCTTTTCGCTTTTGATCTAACCCCGGATCAAGAATGCGGCGATCATTTTTCATTAGTTAAAACTGGAAACATGACATTTGAATTATGCTTCTGCGTCCCTCTCCCTCGGATTGTCAATCTAATAGTATATGCGGTCTTTGACAACATCATTGAAATCAACCAGAGACGTAATGTTCTGTATGACTACTAATAAACACCATGAATACAAAACAATTAACAGAACTACTGTCCCGAAATCCCTACACCGAAAGATATTTCCGCGGTGTGCTGGCGTGTGATCAACTACCGGAAAAAAATAACGGGGTGCCGGCCATGTTTGTAGTGAACATGCACCGTCAAACCCAACCCGGAGAACACTGGCTGGGGATTTACCTCACAGAAGACGGAAATGGGGAGTTTTTTTTTATTCCTATGGAAATCCTCCGGAATTTATCTACTTCCCAAATGACATTTACCGTTTCTTAAGCAAAAACTGTAAGCAAATCATTTACAATAACCAGCAGCTTTAAAGTTGGTTCTCGGAGAAATGCGGTCAACACTGTCTCTTCTATCTGCATCAGAGAGGAAAAGGTCTCCCGTACACCTCTGTAATAAAAAAGTATTCTGAGGATGTGAACAATAACGACGCTAAATTTGTTCGTTCCTGGCTTCCTTCACCGGGACGATGCTTGACAGACATGTTATGTAAAAAAAATTCAACATTTTTCTTTGCTTTTACAGGCGCGCTTCTCAGAACCTCTTGCCAAACCTTGTCCTCAGACACACTGACTGTTCTAACGTCCCCCTCGACATTTTCTTCTATTGGTAATACGAGTGTCAGACTGCTAGGTTCTTTATCGGCCTTTTTAACTAGTGTCAGATATCTCTGCAAGATAGATGTGTAAAGTTTCACCTTCTCGTCAGCCCCTATATCACTGCGTTGCAGGACGTTTCTCATTTCCTTGTCCAGTTCAGTTTCTGTGGCGCTCAAGAGATCATTCGGGTGAGCGCTCTTTTACTGAAAAAGAGACATTTGTTGCTGTGGTACCCAATACATTTTTTGAGCGTATTCCATGTTTATGCTCTAGAAGCTAATAAACTGGATATGAATGGCACGGCGACACTTAAAAGAGCCCCCAAAAAGCCTCCTTTCTGGTTCAAATAGCTTTCTTCTTTTTTAAGGTTAGTTTTCTGTCACTTATTTTTCTGACGGATGTTTTATGCTTCTTGAGTTGCTTAAACTATTTGGGTGAAAGAATGTATATTACCTTTTAAAGTATTACAGGCTATTTCGGACAAAGCATTAATTAAATCGTCAGAAGAGGCGTTTATAAGAATTTTATGGCGGCGACAAGAGCAACGGAGTAAGGCCTTGAGAGGCTGTAGGTTTCTGCTCATTCTGGCCGACACGCTGACAGAATATGTAACTTTGACTCAGAACAGCTTCTTTTATCTTTTCACGGTGTACACGACCGGCCAGTCGGGCGGAAACAGACCTGTTCTTAATCGCAGTTCGTCGGGGGTCTGTGCCTTTAAATCCACTAAGAGAGAGCCGTTTGGTAATTTTGTAGCATCTTCGAAAGCTTCCATAAAGAACTTAACATGCCCCGGATACATTTGGTGGGCCAAGGTAGTAATCTACAATTTATTCCTGGGGTTTTTAAAAAGATTAATATAATCGGCGTTAAGATTAATCGTTCGGATTTTCTTTCCTTAAAAGAATAAATTTTGAACCAAGTAAATGATAGACAGATTCCGATGATAAGTAGAAAAAGCTTTCACAAAATATATTTCCTGGCTTTCGCTAGCCGATTCCATCAGATCACCTATAATGACCAAATTTATTTTCTCAGGAGGAAGAAGTTTGTTGTCACATAAAGACTTTGGGAGCCCCTCAATAAATTTGAATTGCTGAAATTTATCCCATAGCTCGTCGTACATTTTCTGCCAGCAACTATAAAACCAAATTATATTTTGAAAAGGTTGAGACACAACGGGATTCGAATGTTCCAATAATTTTTTCACATAATAGGATTTACTGGAGCAAGAGGGACCCGAGATAATTTTAGCGAAGGGGTGTTGAAGGTGTGTGTCAAATTCTTTTTTAGTAGCCATAAGGTCTTGTGTGGTAATCTTTTAGGAGAACCCTCTTGTTATACACCACTCTGAATTTCTTCCCGAGTGGTCTGTTTTCTAAAGTGAAACGTTTTTTATTTCGATGGATCTGCTTACCGTGAACCAGTAACTCTTGAGGAGGGGATTCATGAGACGTCACAAACTTCTGAACTAGACTGGTTAGTGACTCGAGGTTTATGATTTTACCGGTTTCATGATTGATGGTGATACCCTTTACCTTCCTACATGTTTTGCCTTGTGCCGTCTTATACCTGTACGTCTTTGGACCGCCTGATGCAAATTCAATAATATAATCACCAGGATTTAACTCACTGATGAGCTCTCCTAAATAGTCACCCAGAGGAGGATTGTACTGACCAGGTTGAGAAGTAAAAATGACCGAGTCGGTGTCATGGTACAACACCCTTTCCCCCAGACTGTCCAGTAAATCGTACAACTCTAACCGTGCATAGGCCGTGGTGAAAGCAGCAATGACAACATTAGCGCTACCAGGTAGGGTATAGTTTTCATCGGCGTACTTCCATTGTATTTGAGCAATCTCATCGCCGATAAATTCAAAATAAGAAACATTATACTGTTTGGAGAAAATATATTGCAAGAATTCCTCACCGTCCTTGACTAAGCTAGTAGTGAGATGGAGAGGTTTTTGCCCAAATTTACCCCAAAGAGAATTTAAAAACAACTTTGAAATCTGTCTTTTAGCTGGATTTACGGCAATGTTATTGCGGTCCAATTGTACACCTTCCTTCTGATAATAATCTAAAATATACCGGTCTCGGGAAGCCTCATCAATACACCAGATGCCTCCTGCTTGCCTTTTAGATGAAGCTTGGTATAGTCCGAGAATAACTCAGAAGTACATTCGGGCCAATGCCAGATCTCGTATACTTTTGAAATTTTATAACCTTTGTCAATGGCCTTTGCTATTTCCACACTGCACCAAGTACCGGTTAAAGCTCTCTCATCCTCTGTGTGACGACAGTCCACAGTCTGAGCTTCTGTCTCCACACAGGTGCGACAGAGGGTGAACATTAATTTCCCACAAAACCTGAGAGGCAGGACTGGAAAATGGAGACCACATGGAGGCTGGACGGTGGCTTTAATTAATCCAAAATACTGCCCGAGATCGCCAACCTGCTGAAAAAGGATAGTGGGGTGACCGACTGGGTACATTTTTGTTTTATTCACAAACGGGTACAAGCTAGTGAAATCATAATGGTGAACCTGTTCGGTGCCCACGGCCTTGTACAATTTCATGGCGTTGGTACGGCCACTGAACAATGAGTCCCTCGGTTTTATACGCTGAGGGAAATCACAGTGTTTTAAGAAAGTTTGTAGCCTGAGGTCTTGTTTTTTCATCGTCTCCCAAGAATGCTCCCAGAGCATGCGCACATCTAGATTAAATTTCGTCCTAAGTATTTCCAATTATCGCATAAACTTTTGGTACATAACCGCACAAGTCATGCCGGTTAAAGGATGGGTACTGTTTAAATCATAACATTCTGGACAGCCGTGATAAAAACAACCAGCAAATTCAAAGGCGGTCGGAATACCTTTAACTCTGGCATAGCCGTCAAGATAAAAGAAACTCTTACTTCTCCAAGGTTTAGAGCGCGTTGAATGTTCAATTTTTCTGTTTCACAGAGATACAATAACCATTGAATAGAGGTGTTCGAATAGTTTTTCTGACTGCTATTGTAATGGTCAGAAGGAATTATACCTATAGACTTCGGAGGCATACAGTTTTGCCTGTACATGGCCATACATAGAGAGGCCAGGGTCATGCATTGAAACGGGTCAATATTGTCAATTTTGATGACCTCGTCTCTGAATTTAATGCATGCCGTTCTAAGAATTTCGATGTCATTTTTACAATAAAAAGCCATCTCCTTTTTAAAATTAAAAACGCCATGCTTGAAACTCTCATACCAGGTAAAAAATTCTTCGTTTTCTTTGGTCATCATGCTCTGTATACCATAGCATTCAGGCTCAGGGTAGAGGCCGATATAATTCTGATTTTCAGCCGTATTGAAGAAATGGGGGAAATAACCTTTTGTGGCTTCAAGCCCCATGGCTTTAGGCATGGCACTCAATTTCATTGTTAAAAAATTCAAAGAATCTATAAAATGTAATTGATAACCATCATCTGTGAAGCACATCAGCTTATTTCCCTGAGTGGTAACACGGGGGTTCACACCATTTTCAAGCAAATACTTCATTAAAAAATACCCATCGTAAACTTTTGAATGGTGAGCTATGAAGGTATAGCCTTGATAGATAGATAGATAGATAGATAGATAGACAGACAGACAGACACACAGATAGATAGACAGACAGACACACAGATAGATAGACAGACAGACACACAGATAGATAGACAGACAGACACACAGATAGATAGACAGACAGACAGACAGATAAAGTATCTATCTATCTAAGTATCTATCTATCTATCTATCTATCAAGGCTATACCTTCATAGCTCACAATTCAAAGGGTTACGATGGGTACTTTTTAATACTTGGGATGACGGTATTTGGCAAAGAACTGGTGTACACAATCTTCACCCGTCCAGAACCAGGATTTACCCCGCAAGGACTTACAGTATACATAATTAGGAATGTGCACACCAGTTTCTTGCCGACTTTCAAAATCATAAAATATGTATTTCTCACAACGATCCACAGACTTCAAGGTTTCTATAAAGCACTGATGGTTTTCTGCATCATTTTCAATTTTTGCTTTACAAACAAGGCTTTCCTTGGGCCGACATTTATGGGGTTTTGAGGCGGCATTCACTGTGTAAGTTTTGTAACACAGGGGACACATTTTTACAGTGTCGCATGCCGCTTCCATATCATTGGTCTTGTCATTAAATTTAGGAATCGTATGCTGAATAAAACAAAATTGGGACCGGCAGTAACGGTTGCAATCACCACACTTGATAAGTTCTTCAGGGATCGGCCTGCAATTGGTGGAGAAACAGACATTGCAGTGGCCTTCACAACGATGGATAAGGATTGAGTGGTAGCTTGTGTAACAGTAGTCACACAAGTATTTAAACCCCAGAAACCCCTTTAAATTCAAAATGTCGTAGTAATGGTTATCATGTAAAAACATAAAATAGGTTTTAGGGTTTCTACCTCGGGAGCTTTCAAATTTTAAAAATTTCTCATTTCTCAGGCACCTGTACCAGACAACAATTTTAATATCCAGCAAGTTTTCAAATTTGTGAATGTCTGCAAAGGACACTTTTTCATGCTCAGATAATCCAGCCCTGCTCTGAAGGTTGGCCGCTTCACGCATGCATAACTGTGGGTTCTGCCTGTACCGGTTTTCCATTAGGCTAAGCAGACAAAGGGCAAAACAGATCTGATTCTCGTAATTATAAGAAATAATTAAATGCCTAATTTTCTTTCTAACTATTTCATGATTGAGTAGAGCTGATACCTTGCGAGCGCCCCTGCTAGGTGACCGAACAATCTGTATGACTAGCATCAGAGACTCATCCACTAACACACTCGCATGACTCTGAAGAAGATTATCTATGTGCTGAAGAAAATCGTCTACATTAATATTAGAGCCAGTCATCTGTATAAAAACGCCGATAGGTAAGGAATCAGCACGCAATTCTAACTGTACAACATCTTGCGGGTTTAGAGTACCTGAAAATTCTTTGCAGCATCTCATGAATGCTGTTAAATACCTCCTCATAAGACTCTAGTTCATAAGTGTCAGCGAAATTTAAGGGGTGTCTTATTTCAGTATGATTAAAAGCTGGTCTGTCGATCTGCTGAAAAATGCTCCGACCGTCATCACTAGAGACAGCAGAGGACCCAACCATACCTGTTACGCCTGTAGTAGAGACGGTTGAGGGTTTAGATACCACAGATCCACCGGACATAACTGGCGTGATTGAAGAGGTTGAAGGGGTAGCCACAAATGGCTGTGCAATAGGGGCTGAGGAAGCCGTGACTGAAACAGGGGACAAGACTGAAGCAGAGGGGATAGAGGGACGTACTGAAGCAGAGGGCACAGAAGGGGTAGCTACGCGGGGTGAGACTGAAGCAGAGGGGGCAGAGGGGCATACTGAAGCAGAGGGATCAGAAGTGGTAGCTACAGGGACTGAAACAGAGGAGACAAGGCCTGAAGATACAGTGACTGGAGCAGATGCTGCTGTGACTGAGACAGAAGCAGAGGGGGCGGAGGGGCATACTGAAGCAGAAGGACCAGAAGTGGTAGCTACAGATGGGGTTACTGAAGCAGAGGGACCAGAAGGGGGTGAGACTGAAGCAGAGGGCCCAGAAGGGGCAGCTACAGGGAGCGAGACTGAAGCAGAAGGGATAGCTACAGGGACTGAAACAGAGGAGAAAGTGACTGGAACACAGGTCGCAGTGACCGAGACAGAAGTGGAGGGTACAAATGGCATAACTGAAACGGATGTAACCAAAGGGGTTACTGAGATTGACGTACCCATACTCTGAGAGACAAAAGGTTGAGCATTTACAGAAACCACGTTGTTTGTTAAACCATGACCCATTTGAGCATTCACATTTTCGTTCAAAGACCGCCGAAACCTTTCTAACAAGTTATTTAATGTTTGCATTTCATCGGGGGTGGCTACTGGATGCAGGGTTTCTAAAAGGCTGTCAAGCTGGTCAAAGTCAATGGGAGTGGTAACAGGTGAAGGAACCCATTTGGATTATGTTTTGATTTTGCCAATTAATATATTCCAATTCATTAAAATATCAGGGTGGTGGAGTAGGCATTTTTGGGGGTCGAATAGAATAACTAAGTTCATTCACCATATCATTCAATAAACCAGCATTTTGAGAACCGCTCCTAGCGTCCAAGTCCTCACTTGCGTGCCTTTTCCTGCTTTGACCATCGCCACTCATATTACCTGACATTATTTGGGGGAAACGTTTTCTAAAATAGCGTACAATAAAATAACCTTTTCACCTATATCTGTAGAATGGGATTAAGAGTTTTGAAAAACCAACAGCACTCGTTCGATTTCAGCCTTCAGCTCAGCAGCCTTAGCAGCAGGATCAGTTCTTTCAGGTTCACCGACTACTTGGGTGAGAAGTCCGGATGATGATACAAACGGCAGTGAACCCCCGAGTATCTGAGTCAGTAATCCTGGCGACACGGTTTCTGAAAAAAACAAGCAAGTCTTAGTTTTCTTTAAAAATAAACATTTGCGGCACCCTCGCACAATTAGCTAAACTTACCGGGCTGCGTGAAAGAGATGTTCAATAATAGACTGTCCGAGGGCCTCTGCACCGATTCTAGAGGCTGACTGGATCCTTCGGAAGAATAACCACTCTTCGGAAGCGTCGAGTTTTCTGTTAAAAATTATATATTCAATCCCCAGTTCAATCCCCAGATCCTTCGGGTGAAAGTAATACTTACGGGGCTCTGGGAACTCTTTAGTTTTTTTGTCCGAGGCAGTATTTTTAGTCTCAAAAAGACAATCTGTGGTAGCAATTAATTCGTCCAATTGCGTGCTCGTTAGGTGTAAAGAAGAATACAGGTCGGCCTCCGATTCTTCTACAATTAAAATATAAAGACCTAAGTTTGTACGTACTTAAAGACATTTAATTTAAAAAGTAATCAGCCTGAACGTTCTTATAAGTAATAAGTTTGTACATTACTATTAAAAAGTAATCTTCCTGAAACGTACGTTACCATTAAAAAAGTAATGTTTGTACATACTTAAAGATATTAAAAGTATTAAATCTAGGCGGTCTTATAAACAACATTTAAAAGTACGGCTGAAAGAAGAATTGACTCAATTTTTGAGCAGCCAACCGGCCAGAAATCGGATTTATAAAAGAACATCATTCCATCAGTTTGAAGAGAGAGACGATCATTAACAGCACATATTTCAATAATCTACACTTACCAACAATCACAAAAGTATTTTTTCCATTGTCTGCCGTAGTGGAAGAAAAAGAGAAATGGCTTACCTTTTAGAAAGAGCGCAGAAAAAACTTGGAATGCTGAAAAAGTTAGCGTGTTGTTAGACAGCGAAGCAAAGCGCTTTATGTAGCCGAGTCATGCTCTTTACAGCCTTGGAAGGGTGCAGCGAAACACCCTGGATGTTTGGGAGAAAGCTCATAGGTGCGGAGTTGCTGCTGTTCCTACTCTAAGGGGCGGGGGCCCTTTGTAGCAGTAAAGTAGCCTCATTCAAATGCTCAAAGCTGTACGGGTAACATCTAGTCAATACGAAAAAGCGCCCCGTTATGTTTTACCGAGAGATCGTTTCTTAGATCGCCACGTGTATTTTAAAGTTGATATAAATGGAGGTACATGCAAATCATATGAAACGAGATCAATTTTGACATTTACACGATTAACGCGGCTAAAATACAGTATCGGAAAGAGCCGTGTGTGTACTCGACATATAGATAACTTTTTATCAAGTACCATAGACAGTGAGAAACCGCTGAGCGTTGTGCTCAACACGGAGGTTTTTAATAACTTTTATCTCAAGCTTTTAAAGTTCATTGTGCATTTTGGTATATATAAGAGAGAGAGTCGTTAGTGGAAAATATTTCATCTAATAATATTGTTCACAGAGTGGCCGAATGTAAAAAGGCTTTGACATTTAACCGATTAACGAGTTAACAAACAGCAGGGTCTTATGAGTTTTAAAGGCACCTTATATTCTTTATTTTCAAACCCTGTTGAATGGTGTGGGGCTGGTTTAATAATCGTATGATTTTCTGATTTCATTGAATAAAAAAGCATGAATTGTTACAGTAAATATTTTATCAGTAGGGTGCTGATTTAATACTAAAGACTCTTTTCCCACAGTTTAAAATTGGCGGTCAAATGTGATTGCCTGGCGGGGGGCTTCAATATGCCTATTGATTAGTTTTAACAGCTGAGGTTTAACACCAAAGACGTCCGTGTCCTGTGAGAGAAAATTTGTTTCCCACAGTTTTAAATTGATGGACAAATGGTGAAGATACATATGGTCGGTGGGGCTTCCTGGGTCTCGAAATGCCTATTGGCGGTGAAATAAAGTTTATTTCCCCTGGTTTTTAAAAAGAGACACACTTGCATGGACTTGTCTTACGAGCAGGATAAGTGACTATTTCACTTTATAGAGTTTTTAAGACAGTTACAGCTATGCAGGACTATGCATGACTAAAAAGCATTATAAGTGTTTATAAAATGAGGTTGTGTGTGTCGTGACTTTATATCTTAGTGCGGGTCTGTGAATATTTTCAGAAAGTTACACATAGGCATAGCTACGAAGGCAAGACAAGTGTATATTTAATTTCTTAATATTAATTTTGAATCTAGTGTTTATAAAATAAAGCCACGTGTCGTAAGTTTATAACTTAGAGCGGAGGAGTGAATATTTTATAGCGTTTTTAGAAAGTCACACATATGCGTGGCTTTGCATGCAGGATAAGTGCATATTTAATTTCTTAATATTAGTTCTGAATCTAGTGTTTATAAAATGAGGTCGTGTGTGTCGTTAGTTTATAAGCGTGGGTGTGTGAATATTTTCAAAAAGTTACACATAGGCATAGCTATGCCAGCAAGATAAGTGTATATTTAATTTCTAAATATTAATTTTGAATCTAGTGTTTATAAAATAAAGCCACGTGTCGTAAGTTTATAGCTTATAAATCATACTAACATAAATATATTTTCATACTTTTATAGTTTCATATTTGCATATGTTCATATTTTCATAAATTATATTAACAAACTATATTTTTATAAATCATATTTTGCATATTTTCATATTGGGGCGGATCTTAAAGTCATCAATCATATTTGGGGGCGGGGCTTACGGTCATCAATCATCCGAGTGATAGTATCTGTCTAACTACTATCATTGATTTTGAATTGATTACCCCACAAACACAAGCCAAAGCTTTCCTGCTACTGCAGCAGAGTTTTGTTTAAATCAAATGTTTAATTTTTAAGCGTATAAGTGCTTCATTAAACACATGATTAGCTTAGCTTGGCTACAGACAGACAGGTAATGTTCATACTCCCCAAATATACTGAGGCTGAACTTGCAGCTGGTATGGGGGGCCGCCCTTAGTGACTTTATGGGCCTCTGATTCTTTAGAGTCTTCATAGAGCAAGAAACGGCTCTGTATATTGTACAGATTTTTTATGATTTTTATCATTTGTAATGGTTCTAAATGATGTGTTTGCATGCGGACAACTGATTAAAAAATTCAATTTCAATTAATCGCTTAGTTCAAATTTGTAATAGAAAGTCACTGTGTATTAATTGCAATTTGTCATATTTCCTTCAAGCAATTAATATTTTTCTGTAAAGCAGACATAACTCAGTGATTATTTTCTAATACAAAACAGTTTTAATAATCAGTTGCCTATGTATATTAAATTACAGGTAAAATTCCATTACAACAAAGTATTTTTATGCTCCCAACAGTTTCCCCATATGACACGCGTTTATAGAAATCTCGTTACTATGAAGTACATTCAGCAGATACTTACATTACAACGAACTTCACAAAAGACCTTGAAATACCTGAATGAATCATCCACAGAGCAGTTAGTTCTGTGGCCTCAGCTCAGTTGTGCACAACGATCCCCAAACAGAAACATTTTAGTTTTTTTTCTTTCTTCGATCTTTCCTCGTACCTTTTTTTTTTTTTTTTGCCTTTTTTGTTTCCTGCGATTTTCAGTGATACCTTTTCCTTATTGCTCGTCAACATATGAAAAACATCCATTGGATTTTAACTCATTGTCACCTTCCTATAGAAACAGCACACACGAAAAAACGATTACAGTTCATATTAGGAAAAAAAAACTTTAAATTTTTTCAGCTCTCAATTGTGGCAAAAAGAACAAAGACGTTACCAGTGAATTCAGAACTTTGCCATTGTCAACTTTCTTGAAAGACAGAACAAAAAAAGAAGAAAAATCTCGGGTTGCAAACGTATGTGAACTGCTGCATTTGAAGACGTCGAAAAAGCTGTTATGTGGTTCAGTGATGCTCGTTCGAGAAACATTTCTATTAATGTGGCACTCATTCAAGAAAATGTGAGGTTTGTAAACTCTCTTGGGACCTCCCCCAACTAGACAGCATGCCAAAGAGCGTCCCAAAGTGCGATCTCCGCGTCTGTACGGGGCAACAACAGGCTCACAGCTATGCTGCGTCTCTCCGTGAAAGTAAACAGAAAAGATCTCGATGGGTGATGCAAGGTTAGGAGTAGGTACATTGTAAATGGAGATAACAGCATTACTTGGTCACTGACGTGGCCACGACAACTGCCTGACTGCTGTGCCTGTGTATAGGAGAGTGGCAGATCACACTACAATAAATAACTGTGCCTTTCCTGTTTCAGGCTGAATAAAGCTGGTTTTGCTAAAGTACTGAGACTAAGCCTCGTGTTTTGGTGGGGAAGAGAAGGGACTTATAGCATGACCCCGATCTTTTGTGATTTGCTTCTGTGGCGCTTCACTGAAGTGCTGCGAGTGTGCTGTTGCCTTGCCCCAGCAACAGACAAACAATCTTTCACAGACGCTGCAATCGCGCTTTGGGACGCAATTCAGCGTGTCGTTGCCATTGGGTGGGGATCCCAAGTGTTCAGAAACCTCACAATATGAAGAAGAAGAAAAGGATCATTTGGCTTCGGATTAATAACTGTGACGCCCACACCATGCTTCCACATTTAGTGACACACTAATCAGTCAATGGCTCAAAGTAGGATTTTTAATTATTTTTAAATTTGCGCCACAAAACAATGCAAATTAGTCGGCACTTTGATTGGTTATGTCAATAATTCTGTCTTTAAAACAATATGAAGAAGAAAAATAAGACATTATTGCGTTTCTGATTATTTATTCAGCCAGTTGCTTAGGCAGACAGTTTATTTCCACCATTCATTCCAGAGATGACATCCCAGATACGAAAACAAATGTTTACAAGAAAAGAGTGCTGGGAAACATTACTTAAATTAAATTCACTATATTACTCATCAATACTAATAAAAGGCAAAGCCCTCACTGACTCACTCATCACTAATTCTCCAACTTCCCGTGTAGGTAGAAGGCTGAAATTTGGCAGGCTAATTCCTTACAACTTACCTACAAAAGTTAAGCAGGTTTCATTTCGAAATTCTACACGTAATGGTCATAACGGTCAACAACGTCCGCCATATTGAACTTTCTTATTCATGGCCCCATCTTCACGAAATTTGGTAGGTGGCTTCCCTGCGCTAACCAAAACCGATGTACGTACTTATTTTGGTGGTATGACGCCACTGTCGGCCGCCATATTGAACTTTTCAACGGTCTTTGATACTTATGGGCCCATCTTCAAGAAATTTGGTACGCGGGTTCCCAATGCTAACTGAATCCTACTTATGTACATATATACGTCCATAGCCTGTAGCTCGTTCACCGTGTGAGGCGGCGTTGGGTCCCCCATCCCAATGCCTCCCACGTTGTTGGCTGCCTGCCTATATAAGGCCGTCCGTCGCTCCGGTCTCTACATTCCCTTCCTTGCTATGCCGTCTCCCTGCTGATAACTACAGCCTTTTAATTTCATCCACGGTTTCTCCACTGTTTTATTGTTCGTTTCTTACGATTATAGTTATTGTGTAGGTATTTTAGATTTACTTTACATTGTTCAGGTACCCATTTCCTTTATCGTTCCAACCGTACCCCCATTAACATGTCTATCGAGGTAATCACCATTGATCAAAGAACTGTCACTTACCGAGTGGTTTCCATGCCCGGAGATGGCACCTGCCTTTTCCATTCTCTTTATTACATATTGCACGGCCATATCAGGCTCACTCTTGATATCCGGAGGAACATTGTGTCTTATGTATTGAATGACAGGGACAGGTTCAAGGTGTGGACTGATGACGGTACAGGAGATAATTATACTACACAGGAACACTAGAAGAGTGAAATGCTTATGCCCTTCACCTATGGATCTGCATGCAAGTTGACAGCTGCTGCTGAATTGTTCGGTTGTCGCTTTCAAGTGTACCGAAATGGCCAAATATTTTACACCTTTTAACAACCGCCAATGCCTCTTAAACATCTTAGAGTCACAGGTGACGATTTCAGTAGTGGACACTTTGATGTTTATGAATGTTTAAACTCTCAAAAGCTGGATGTGAAGTTATCGATGAAACAGGTTGTATACTTACAACGCTTGATATATAAAGAATGTCTCTTCAACACAAGTCCTACAAATACTGTTGTAATTGAAACAAAACATGAAACTCAAACCGATTATGACAGCAGCAATCCAAGCTGTGACATTTGAAACAAGATTACTGTTCACATGGCCAACTGTACGTTGCATCTCAAGAGTAAGCTCAGCGTACAGCTTGGTCATATTACAACCGGAGGGCTGAACTCACAATGTGGTATACAAAGAGATCCTTAACAAATAATTATTGGTATATTTTCCCTCAGTTTAAAAAGGTTTAATTTTCTTCTAAATAAAAATTTTAAGGCAGTACCTCGCCGCTGCGAAGCACGGGTATTTTGCTAGTTAAATATAAAATCCTAATCTCCTCCAGTTCAGCGCATTTCTTTTCCTCACTTTTCTCAATGGGGGAGAAAATGGGGGAGTCGGATTAAAGCTTTACATCCACTGAATGTGTTGCTGCTGATTTAACTGATCGGTGACTTAACTGCACTTCTCAGTTTGCTACCAGCACTTTCCTTGGAGCTCACGATGGAGGGCATGTCACTTCTCTAATGACAGTATCTCACATCCCAGCAGCCTCGGATGAGTTCAGCAAGTTTAGAGCATGGAGCCCGTTGTCTGAAAGGCCGTAGAGGTGCCCACAGATGGGTTGTATGTAGTGTGTCAGTTAGTGTTTGGCTGAATGTGGAGATATCAGCTCAGATGTTCTCTTCTACATCGATGCCCAGTTCACTAGAGATGAGGTTAGGCTCCTCCGCACACACTGCCTTGGCCATTTTGGTTTCAGTCAGTCTGTTTTGCTTCCGACTCGAAAGACGATGTAAAAGAGGGATTTCATGGACCTCTGATAAATGTGCTAATTCACAGGGTTTGACTAACAGAAAGCTGAGTGCAGGAGTCACCGTTAGATGACTGGAGATGACAGACAAGTGAATTTGAGGATTTTGTAATTTATTCAAAGCAGCAAACAATTTACAACAACAAACAATAAAGCAGACTGTAAGTAAATCAAGAGAGCAGAATGCAAAGTCTCTAAGGAACAGGAAACCTCTTTTGGCCGAGGGCTTTATTTTACTAAACTTTCTTGTAATTATTATTATTAAATGACTGATGCCAAGGTGACTTATAACATGTGAGACACAATTGCTTACATTTCTTTTGTTTTTTCACTATTAGCACAAGCAGGTGTAGTGATCTCTTTCTGGTCACACACTATCAGTGTCTATCAGTCATAACATATCAAATCATTTTGAAATTCATTCTAAAACACATCTTTGTCAGGTTACCATTGCTAGTACCTTATGAAAGCTCTCGGAAAGAATATTTTTCTGGGTAGGAAAAAAATTCCACCATTAGTTTTACATAATAACAGATCAGGAATTAACAATTTAAAACCCAAATAAAATGCGGGTACCTCATAACATTTAAATTCTTTGGCGTGGTACGCCAAGACAAAGGGGTTGATGTTTCCGGTGTAGATCTTCTCCAACCAAGCCCACTTCTGGAGGTGGCAACCAGTCTGAATTCTTTTCAGGCCCTGAAGATTCTGGTTTGTGAGACTCGTCGGCCACATCCAGTACAGCAATATGGCTTCTCGAGATTAATTCCTCCAAATTTTCTTGGTGTGTGTATGTGTAGCAAAGTGTATTCTGATTTTTAATTTGTTTGTAGCTTTTAGTTATCAATTTCCCCAAAAGTAATTGTTTGTGTGTACTTAGTTTCATACCATTGGTATTTTGTAGTACAAATGCTAACTAATGTGACTCCCCACAGACTGCAGGCACCCTCAGGCGATGGTGGATGCTGTACAGGTAAGTCTGCTCTCTCCAAGCCTTTTCTAATTATATTCTATTTATTTGACATGAATATTAATTTGGTAATTCTCAAGTGTTAAATAACTAATGTGCTCCCCCCACCCCACTGACTTCTAATATACAGTCTTTGTATGTTTTATTACCAAAAGCAAAAAAATAAAAACAAAACTAAATTTTAAAAAAGCATCATTTCTTCTTGTAGTGCACTGCCATAGCATTTTAATATAATTCAGCATGATGTACAACATGACCATATGGATACTTTGGATTTTCATTTTTATTTTACATTTTATTTATATTGTATTAATAGTTTGTGTTTGTAATAATTAGTAACTGACCCGGGTTCACTTCCTGCGTAGAGTCTGCATGTTCTCCCTGTGTCTGTGTGGGTTTCCTCCGGGTACTCCGGTTTTCTCCCACAGTCCAAAGACATGCAGGTTAGGTGCATTGGCGATCCTAAATTGTCCCTAGTATGTGCTTGATGTGTGTGTGTGTGTGCCCTGCGGTGGGCTGGCGCCCTGCCCGGGGTTTGTTTCCTGCCTTGTGCCCTGTGTTGGCTGGGATTGGCTCAAGCAGACCCCCCTGGCACTGTAGTTAGGATATTGCGGGTTAGATAATGGATGGATGATCTGAATTATTATTTAATAAGCATTGGAGAGAAGCTGTTTTTTTGGCACCCTGTTTTTTTTTGTTTTTTTGTTATGTAGCCCTTTAAAACGCAAGTTATGAGGAGGTAATAGCAATGGTGTAATATAAATTTGATCAATACAGTTAAATTTATTGTATATTTTGTTGAAAAGATATATAATTTCTTAGGTTTTAAATGTAAAAAGTAAATGCTAGTATTTGTTAAATTATTTTACTGGTTTGGAAAGCAGAGAAAGGCGGGGGTCAGAAGGGGCGAGAAATGAAAGGAGAGAACTGGGCCTTTGCTCTGAAAGCGCAGATTGAAACGCAGTCTATGGTAAACTTCAGCAAGGAGTTTAAAAAGAGAGATAAAAAAAAAAGACCGCATTCCAGCACAGAATTAACAGTCGGGACAGAGAAATGTGAACGTGTTGGAGGTTGGACGGACTGGTCGAGAACACTAAACCGGTGAGCTAGGAAGCACTGTCCGTGAAACGCCGAACACGGAAGACGTCAGCAGACATTGGATTATATTGCTAACATCGGATATTGTTACAGCTGACCAACTATCTCTGAGAGCTGATACTTGCTAGGAAAGAAATGAAAGGGGACGCATATCTGCTGGAAACCAGAAAACGAGACCCGTCTGCTCTATTACAGCATAAGAGGCCGTCGCCGAGTAACGTCGCAATCACCTTCAAGTAACAGGCCTGCAACGCTTATCT
>JANRMT010062791.1:208599660-208622053 GCA_026402145.1 Polypterus bichir lapradei
AACTAAAACATTGAACTTTGGTGTTTTTTTTATAATTGCTGGCTAAGACAAAGAAAAAAAAAGGGAAATCACATTTGGCAGATGGCTGTAGTATCCTTATGTGGAGTCTAGTAACGAATTGTAAAATTAATGGTAGAGTTATGGAAATTACATTAGTAACAAAGGATTGTTCCTTGAAACAGTTGTGCTGAGAACGCTAAAGTAAAAGGTTATATTTAAAGTTAGTAAAGAAGGAAAAACAAACAACTCGGGTAAGAACCCTCAGTAAGAGAAGAGTGGTGGTACAGTTAGTTTTTAGAAAGGTATAATATTTTACTTTGTGTTATATAAAAATAGAAAAATATATATTATTATATAGCTGAACTTGATTAATGTGAGTATATGTATATTGTAAAGAGTTCTTTTATGATGAAATGTGTATAATATATTATAAATAGTTCTATATGTAACATGTATGTTATGAAAGCAGAGCTAGGCCCATGATGGAGGCTGTAGGGGTGTTGGTGAGAAGCGGTTTGTATGACGCCATGTTCTTTATTTTGTTTCAGGAAAAGGAAAAGAAATATAAACTTCTAATTCTCCACTATGTTGATTTGTTTCTGACACAACACTAAGTAGGATGGATTTCATTCAGTTACATGTGCTTACTGTCCAGGCAGGAGTGAACCACACTCTTTAGTCAGGACAGTTCAGTTGTACTTCTCTACGGTGTGAATTCTGGTGCGTCTCTGAAGAGAACTCCTCTGACAGAATTGTTTGCCACATTCCAATCAGTAATATGGCTTTTCTCAGAAATTAATTTGTCAACAATAGTTTAGTTTGCTTACTTTTCAGGACAGGAGTAAACCTCACTCTCGAGTCCTGAAGGGTACTTGTTTTTCTGAACTGATTTTTGAACTGCTACCCTTTTAATTCTGGTGTGAACTCTTGTGTGTCTTTGAAGACTGCTCATTAGAGAAAACTGTTTACCACATTCAGTACAGCAATATGGCTTCTCTCCAGTGTGAATTCTAATGTGTTTCTGAAGATTACTCATTTCTGAAAACTGTTTACCACATTCATTACAGCAATACGGCTTCTCTCCTGTGTGAACTCTAGTGTGTCTCTGAAGACTGTTTATACGTGAAAACTGTTTACCACATTCATTACAGCAATATGGCTTCTCTCCCGTGTGAACTCTAGTGTGTCTCCGAAGACTGCTCATTTGTGAAAACTGTTTACCACATTCATTACAGAAATATGGCTTCTCTCCGGTGTGAACTCTAGTGTGTTCATTCAAATTACTTATACGTGAAAACTGTTTACAACATTCAGTACAGCAATATGACATCTCTCCAGTGTGAACTCTAGTGTGGTCATTCAAATTACTTATACGTGAAAACTGTTTACCACATTCATTACAGCAATATGGCTTCTCTCCCGTGTGAACTCTAGTGTGTCTCTGAAGACTGCTTATACGTGAAAACAGTTTACCACATTCAGTGCAGCAATACGGCTTCTCTCCAGTGTGAATTTTAGTGTGGATCTTCAGATTGCTCATTTGTGAAAACTGTTTACCACATTCATTACAACAATATGGCATCTCTCCTGTGTGAACTCTAGTGTGGTTCTTCAGAATGCTCATTCGTGAAAACTGTTTACCACATTCATTACAGCAATATGGCTTCTCTCCGGTGTGAACTCTAGTGTGTCTCTGAAGAACGCTCATTTCTGAAAACACTTTACCACATTCATTACAGTAATATGGCTTCTGTCCCATGTGAACTCTACTGTGGTCATTCAGATTGCTTATACGTAAAAACTGTTTACCACATTCATTACAGCAAAATGGCTTCTCTCCCGTGTGAACTCTAGTGTGGTTTTTCAGATTGCCCATTTGTGAAAACTGTTTACCACATTCATTACAGCAATATAGCTTTTTACCGGTGTGAATTCTAGTGTGTCTCTGAAGATGGCCAATCTGTGAAAACTGTTTACCACATTCAGTACAGCAATACGGCTTCTCTCCCGTGTGAACTCTAGTGTGGTCATTCAAATTGCTTATACGTGAAAATTGTTTACCACATTCAGTACAGCAATATGGCTTCTCTCCGGTGTGAACTCCAGTGTGTTTCTGAAGAGCACTCTTGCCAGAGAATTCTTTTCCAGATTCCAAACTGCACTGATCTTTGTTTCCTGTACAAAGTTTAAAAGAAAAGGGGAAAATGAGCTTATTTTCAATCCACTGCCTTATTATTAACATTAACTCACATTAAATACATGATTGCTGAAATTAGGAACAACCTTAGATAAGCAAAAGCAATAATAAAACTTTAGTCGTATATGGAAAGTACACTCAATATGTTAATTTTATGTTTTCTATTGCAATTACTTAGCAGGGCCACATGTATAAAACTTCCTTATGCTCTGCAACAAGTGTAAGCCAATTCTCACACAAAAAGTTTGCATTTTTAAAACTAGAACTTGCCGTTTAAATTGGCTTAAAGTTACGGCAAGTATTGAGCATTTGTAAGTCCCATGCAGACTTTATTTGTGTTGACATTTTAGCAACAGCTGGTGGAAAAACGAACTGAACAGATAATCCCATTTCATTGCGCATTTCACATTCAGATGTTTGACAGGCTACACAAGGAGTGAGTTTTGATGTATCACAATGACATTTCGGCTCATTATGATGACTTAATTATAAGCCGATTTTGACTCCCTACTGTCATCCTCTCTGAAGTGTGTGCTGAACATGTGACTTCATTACAGAGACCATCACACAGAAATCACACAATCTCAGTTCTCTTACAGGTCTTAACAGCTGTGGTTTATTTGGCAATGGCGGCTCTTCAGTGTGAACTGCCTGAGCAGTGAGGAATCTCTCAGTCACCCTGAACCACATCATGCCATCTGTATGGGGTAGTAAATTTAAGATGTTACAGAGATGCACGAAATATTTTTACTATCAGGATGTGCAAGCTATAATCAAAATGCAATCTGCAACAACATCTTCTGTCATCAGCAGTGGTGGTCACCCTTGGCCTATCTGTCCCTTTGTGATTACTGAGCTCACCTGCGCATTCTTTCTTATTGCTATTTCACACAGATGATTTAGGTCATCCTAACGTTTTACCGAAGTCTCGAATGGTTGTATGATTGTTTTTCAGCCTCATAATGGCTTCTTTGACTATCATTGGCTCAGCTGTAGTCCTCATGTTGAACAATGGCCACTAGAAACTCCAAAGGGTAGAAGCAAGCCGAGGTGTCTTAGGCCTACAGAACTAAAGCAATGAAACACACCTGAGGAATCACAAACTCCTATGACATCAATTGGCACAAACATTATGGTGCCATGAAATGGGAGACCATATAGAGAAAGTGCTGTCATTTCTACAGGGTGTGACTGAAATGTTTGCAAATCCCCTTTAAATGAAAATGTGTAATGTGACTTTAATTAATGAATTATTTAATTTGTTATTTTTTAATCTGTTGAGCAAAGGGGTAAATGAAAGAAAAATATTTCTTTGTCTCAGCCATTATGGAGAGTACTGTATAAAACAGAATGCCATGCCAAGCATGAAAAAGACACTTTCAATAATCAGAATGTGTCCTGACATTTATCCACAATTAAACTAAAACTATTTTACACCAAAACAAACATCAAAATGACTTCTTCAAATCACCAAGCAAAACAGCACAATGGATGAGTGATGCCTCAGTGCCCAGGCATACAGAAGCTGCTGTGACCTCGGCGAAAAATGAGAAGATTAGAAAACCGAGGAAGAGCACAGCTGTTGGTGTTTCAGCTTTATAGGGGAGTGGCAGGTGATACCAGGGCTGGTAAGCTTTGTAACACGCTGGTGACATTTATACTCACCATTATAATGTTAACAGGTATCTACTGTCAGGACTTATTTAAGTAAACTAAAATTTGCCAGGTTTTCCTGTCTTTTGGCTCTAATATATGTGTTCACTTATGTAATTATTTTCTCCGTTATTGCTTCAAACATGAAGCAGTCTAGGCCTGTACTCAATGAAGAGTGCTATAAACAATAAATACAACTGAATTAAACAGTAGTGTTACACAAATTAATCAGCCTTGAATCAAAATTGCCCAGTTCTTGCTGTTTATTGTGAAATCTGCTTGCAGTTGGTTGACTGGTCTACCGATTTTATGAGATGGAATGTGTTAATCTGAGGACATGCGTACAACTGACAGAGAGCACAGAGTGGAAACTGGTGAAGAAAATAACTGCTGTTTGGAAATATCTTAAAGTATTTGAAAAGTGATAGGAATGTTATATATGAAGTTTATAATGAAACTTCGACTTTCAACAATGGAGTGAAAGCAGGAAAACCGCCAAGGAAACAAATGTGTCTTAGCTGTCAGTAATGGCACTGTTTGAAAAGAACCAGAAAAATGATCAGTACAGGACAGAAAAAAAATCAGAGTATCTCTCAAAAATAATTGCAATTTATCATTTTAGATACTCAGCCATTTTCTATAGTAGAAAGTTTAGGATTTCATCATTTAAGTCCTATAACTTGAATGCACGATATACACTGGTGAGAGGATGGTTCTTTTCAGACGTAGCATTACCCAAGACGTACACTTTTGTGACATTTCATATACAGTGACATGGGAAAGTATGGGCACCCCAAGTGATCAGACGTCTCAGAAAACTGCTAAGAGATGTCAGAGTTTAAATTAGCTACTTAAGGGCTTTGGCTTGTTCACAGTCATCATTAGGAATGGCCATGTGATGCAAATGTCAAAGCTGTATCAATTCTCAGACTCCTCACAGCTTGTCCCAGCAATCAGCAGCCATGAGCTCATCTAAGCAGCTGCCTAGCACTCGGAGGAATAAAATAAGTGGTGCCCACAAAGCAGGAAAAGGCTACAAGAAGACAGCAAAGAGTTTTCAGGAGCCATTTCATCAGTTTGTACCAAAACAATTTCCAAGAGAACTGCTCATAAGATTGCTAGAAAGACAATTCAAAACCCCTAAAGATTCAAGATGATGTTTTGTACTCACACTCTGGAGTGATGATGTACTGTTCTTCAGGTGCAGTGACACCACCACAGATATGACCTTCACGAAAGAGCCATCAAAAGAAAACCTCTCCTGTGTTTTCACCATAAAATTCAGCATCAGAAGTTTGCAGATGAACAGCTAAACAAGCCCGATGCATTTTGCAAACAAGTTCTGTGGACTGATGAAGTCAAAACAGAACTTGATGGGCACAATGTGCAAAGGTGGGTTTGGAGTAAAAAGGGGGCCGAATTCCATGACAAGAGCACGTCTCTGACTGTTAAGTAATAGGAGAAGAAGATCGATTATCTTTCAGGCTTGTGTTGCAGCCGGTAGCCTAGGAGTATTATTCAGTTTCTTAAATTGAGTGTGCATGAATCACCTTGACATCAGTCTAACAGCCAGAGACAACAACAACAACGTTTATTTACATAGCACATTTTCATACAAATGTAGACCCCATCTTCATACAGAGAAAGGAAAGGTGGACAAAATTCACAGCCTTACAAAATTATTTTCCTTTGAATAAACAGGAATTGGAAATATTACAAAAAAATCTGATGAGAACAGGCAATTAGGCCCAACAACTCTTGCCAATCTGATCCACCTAACCTCTCTAAAACAACATCAGTTTGAGTTTATAAAGCCCCTAAAAGTCCTACTTTCCAACAGACTACCTGGTAATGGTGGCTGTTTTCTGTGTGAAGAAAAACTCTTTAATGTGTAGCGGTACTACTTGGGAATGAAACCAACTCCCTACAGTCCCTGCAGTGGCTCTGATTGGTCGTTTGCAGAGGGTGCAGGGGCTACTGGGGACAAGGAGGCAGGCACAACATTAAAAGGAGGCCAGTTCAACAGAGGACAAAAAGTCTTTTGTGTTTGGTGTCTGGAGTTGCCTGTCTGTTTACCTTCCCATGTTGCTACTTGTGTTTTCTCGTTTTGTCCTGAGATCGTCTCCTGTTTTGGGTGTATGGACTGTCTGGTGTCTTTCTTCTGCATTAGGACTGTCTGAGAATTCATTGTCATCCTGCAAAGAAAGGAGCGCTCCTGATCCCATTGACACGTCACCATCTCATCAGGAAATACCAGTAGGACTGACCTTTACATTCATTTACAGCGTGCCGATTTCTGGACTACCTACCGCCATCATTTCATTTCATCAGTTGCAATTTACATGGACTTCATCGTGTGTGGTTCTTGTTAGTGGTTTGTTATTGTTGAATTTGTGTTTATTGTATATAGCCATAAGGGGAACTGGGGTAGGATCATATTCATTTAATATTCTTTAATTTCTATTACTAGTTGTTTTTTTGTCTCTGCAAGGGAGTGTGTGTAAGTCGGGCCAAGGCTGGGTACATTTCGGGGATCCCCACTGAAAAAATAAAAAAATCACCATCTTATTGACGGTGGGAATCTTAGCTGGGTTTTTTACTCAGCTAGAGATCTTTATGTGGAATTATCCCTTAACAAGTCTCCAACTGTGTCCTCATGTTCTTCTTCAACTATTTTTAAAGTAACAGCCAGGCTCCACGGCTCTAATTACTTTAATGATGTTAAACACTCATGCCTCCTCTTAATCTCCATTTGCTTTAACTGAAGAGGTTGAACTTATTTAATCTTTTTTGATAATTCTACCTATCACCACTAGAATTAGCTTTCCACTGAACTTTTTCTAGCACTGCTTTGTATTTTTTGTAGACTGAAGACCAAAACTGCAAACAGAACTCCAGATGAGGCTTCATCATTGTGTTATAAGGCTTCAACAAAACCTCCTGTGACTTGTACTCCACACATCAAGGCGCTATATAAACTGATATTCTGTTAACTTTCTTAATGGCTTCTCAACACTGTCTGTAAGTTGATAGAGACGAGTCCACTATGACTCCTAAATTCATCTCATCAAGTGTACTTAGAATTTTCAGACCTCCCATTGTGTATTCAAACTATACACTTTTTGTAAAAAAGGCTCCTGTGCCTTTAAGGCGCTGAAGCATGATCACGTAAAAACCGTGGCATGTACAGTGAGCATGTGTGTTTGTGAGATGTACCTCGTGAAAGCTGGAACTACTGGAGCCACTAGAGAAAGTTTAAGTTTGTGCGTTGTTGACCAAATGTAAGTTCTTATGTACATATTTAGAAGTTAAGTGTTAAAAGTTAGAGAGAAAACTGTTCTGAATTAGTAGTTAGGTTAATATTTTACGTTTCCACATTGAAATTGTAATTGCAAACACCTTACGTTGAAAGTGTGAAGCTACAGTGCCACCTATTGGACATTTGTGTATAGCATAGTGAGATAACATGTATTTATGTACTAAATGTCTTATTTTTTTGTTTGCCTGTTAGAACCACACATACACCTACTCACCTACCTGTACAGTTCTACTTCATATGAAATTTTGGCATCTCAACATTAAAGCGATGTTCCAGAAATGGTTGAATTAGCTCCTGTGTTCTAACCGAAACACCACAGCGACTACAGCATATTGCAAGTCTGCCTTTCTTCATAACACTTTTACTTCCATCCATCCATTATCTAACCAGCTATATCCTAACTACAGGGTCACGGAGGTCTGCTGAAGCCAATGCCAGCCAACACAGGGCGCAAGGCAGAAAACAAACCCCGGGCAGGTGGCCAGCCTACCGCAGTACACTTTTACTTACTATAATCCTTTACATTTTCTTACATTAAAATTTCGTCTTCCACAAATCTACCCAAGCCTGTATGCTGTCCAAGTCTCTCTGTAATAATTCAACAGATTCTTTATTATCTGCCAATCCACCTATCTTGGTATCTTCTGAAAACATAACCAGCTTGTTATTCATATTCCTATCCAAATCTACTCAATATACAGTATATAAAATCCTAAACTTAAAAGTGCAATGATTTTATATGATGTTTTGATGTCACACTTTAAATCTGGCTTATTTTAAAACCTACATATATATGTTTGGTATCATTCTTTTCAGAATTTATCGAACTTTAATATGACGTTGTTAGATTTTCAGATTCTTATTCAGTTTTTCAATTATAAACTAAAACAAATAAGAAGAACTCATGTCCTGTGAGACGAGACTTTGTGCCAACAGATTTAACCACGTTAGGGACCGGAAATAAAAGACAAAGATTAGGTCAGCTGCTGTAGAGGCTTTTAAATGTTCAAAGCGCTGCACGAAAAAAGAGGAGGTAAAAAAAAAAAACCAAAAAAAAAAAAAACCTATGTTTCCCATTGTATCACTGATTATTAGCGGGTTTCGGAGAAGAGACCACGTCTCCTTGGGATGCGTTCAGCCCACCTCTTCACAACATGAGTGGCAGAGATGCCAAGTGGCTGGCGCAAAGTGCAGGCTGGGGGAGGGGGTCAGCAAGCAAAGCGATCAGGGTGCAAACCTCCTAGTACTTAACACTTTCTTACATTAAATTTCGTCTTCTACAATTCTGCCCAAATGCTGTATGCTGTCTAAGTCGCTCTGTAATAATTCAACACATTCTCAATTAACTGCCAATCCACCTAGCTTAGTATCATCTGAAAACTTAACCAGCTTGTTATTCATATTTCTATCCAAAAATGTATATATAATAAAAATAGCAATGGCCCCAGCACTGACCCCTACAATCACCCAATTATCAGCCAATTTTGATAAGGTTCCTCTCACCATCACTCTCTGCTTCCTGTGTCTGAGCCAATTCTGCACCCATCTACAAACATCACCCTGAACTGCCACATCTTTTAGTTTGATGCCCATCCTCTCACGTAGCACCTTTCAAATGCTTACTGTAAGTCCAGATAAATAATCTCATCCGCACCACTTTGATCGTATCCTTTTGTTGCCTCCTCATAGAATTCCATCACGTTAGTAAAACACAACCTCCCTCTTCTGAACCCATGCTGATTGTTCAGAATAACTCCTTTCCTTGGCAGGTGTTACTCAATCTTATCCTTAATTCCTTCCATTAATTTTCCTGTGATGTACATTAAACTAACTGGCCTATAGTTGCTTGGATCTGCCTTGTCACCCTTTTTATATAATGAGATGATATTTGCCATTTTCCAGTCCTCATGAATCTCTCCAGTGCGCAGCGACTTCCTAAAAATGTGTGTCAAGGGTTTATATCTGTACTCTCCAGCCTCCGTAAGAACTCGAGGGTGAATATTATCTGGTCCTGGTGATTTGTTTGATAAAGTAATGGAGCAGCACTGAAACAAGGATAGTGACAGAAGAACAGTTTGTGCCTTAAGTTAGCTGTGGGGCCAAAATAACACATCAGAATTGGTTCAGGCGAGGGAGGTTTGATCAGATTTCTTCCTCAATCTTTTCCTTAATAAATTCCTTCCATTAATTTATTTGGCATCCATGTTAAGCTTACTGGCCTATAGGTGCTTGGATCACCCAATCACTTTTTTTTATAAAGCAAGATAATATTTTTCATTTTCCAGTCAACAGAAATTTCCGCGTGTGCGATGCCTTTCTAAAATGTGTTGTCACACATGTGCGCTTGGGAGGGAGACTAAGGGCTTAACTGAGGGCAAGATACGTGAGAAGGCCTTGACAAAGTGCACAAACCTTTCTTATCCCTCTTCTGCGCATCAACTGAGGAGAAATCAGACTAAAACGCATCCTCCAGTTCCTGTACCCCATTCCTAAAATAAAGGAACACTTTGAAAACCCATCAGATCTTAATGAAGGAAAAAAATCATGCTGGCTATCTCTACTGCTATGGGCTGATATGGGGATGTGTTAGGAATGAAAGAATGGCAGCCACATTGTTTGATGGAAATGAAAATGATCAGCCCTACAGAGGGCTGAATTCAAAGACACCCAGAAAATCAAGGAAAAAAAATGATGCAGTAGGCAGGTGTTTTAATTGGGAAAATGGTTCAAGGGGTTCTTTAGAGTAAGTGGGCAAAAATCAGAGAGAAAAGGTCCAATACTTCAGTAAAATTTACTTATTCAATTATAACATATAAATACATATAAATAGTATAATGTAGTAACAACAGACATACAGAAACAAATTTATGCTTACAATAATATCAAAGGACCCAGAGCCATCATCCTAGACCAGTAGACTGAGGGAGCCCGCATGTCAGTCTCGTCCGAGGATAAACTCGTGAGCCTGGTCCAATACCGGGCGGTGTGCACTTTCCCCACGGTTGAGCTTCCGAAGAAACTGAGGGCGGAACCTTCCCTTATATACTAATTGAGTGTCCTTGCCCAAAAGCGGCTTACGTGGAAGCAGTGTATGCAGAAGTGATCAGTTTCAGCACACACCCCCTCCCACGAGACACGGTGTTGTTTTCCTCTACTTGGCCCTGACTGAGGCGGTGCCTAGTACTAGAAGACACACAATAATATGCTTACATGCAATAAAAGCCTCTTGAAGTGAAAAACAAGCCCTTACATGGCAGAACATTCCTGGCTGTTTTTCCAAACATTAGTCCTTGCAGCTGGCTTTGCACTGAAGCGATCAACGCCCATCTGTGAACTTTATTTTACCTCTGCTAATGCAGAGAAAAACCCTTCCATTACAGCAGGTGAGTCCATTTGGCCGAAATTTCATTGCAGCAACTCCAAATTGTACTCAGTAGTTTAAATGGCTTAATGTGCTTGTATGCATGCCTGACAACGTCCTAATGAGACGACGGCTGTTGTCCTGGGGGATCTCCTCCCAGATCTGGACCAGGGCATAACTGAGCTCATGGACAATCTGAGGTGTGGGAGGGACTGAAACAAAATGTCCCACCCAGAGGTGTTCTATTGGATTAAGGTCAGGCGAGTGAGTGTCGGGGGTCAGTCAATGGTATCAATTCTTTCATCTTCGAGGATCTTACAAACACATGAGGCCGGGCATTGTCATGCACCAGAAGGAACCCAGGAGCCACTGCACCAGCATAGGGTCTGACAAAGGGTCGAAGAATTGCATCCTGATACCCAATGACAGTGAATGTGCCGCTGTCTAGCTTGTAGAGGTCTGTGCGTCCCTCCATGGATATGCTGCCCCCCAGATATACCATCACTGACCCACCACCAAAGCGGTCATGCTGAACGATGTTACAAACTGCATAACGTTCTCCACGGCTTCTCCAGACCCTTTCATGTATGTCACATGTGCTCAGGGTGAACGTGCTCTCATCTGTGAAAAGCACAGGGTGCCAGTGGTGGACCTGCCAATTCTGGTATTATATGGCAAGTGCCAATCAAGCTCTATGGTGCCCACTAGAGGACATCTGGCCCTCATGTTTCTTATGGTTTGGTCAGAGACTTTCACACCAGTGTTCTGCCTGCCTGCTGGAGGTCATTTTCTAGGGCGGTGGCAGTGCTCATCTTGTTCCTCCTTGCCCAAAGGAGCAGATACCAGTGGGACCTGCTGCTGGGTTAAGGACCTTCTACGAGGGGCCCTGTCCAGCTCTCCTAGAGTAACTGCATGCCCGTCTCCTGGAATCGCATCCATGCCCTTGAGACTGTGCTGGGAGACACAGCAAACCTTGTGGCAATGACAGCCATGTATTGCTATGTCATCCTGTAGAAGCTGGACTAACTGTGCCAACTCTGGAGGGTCCAGATATGGCCTCATGCTACCAGTAGTGACACTGACCGTAGCCAAATGCAAAATGAGTGACAAAACAAATAAGGAAGGAAAAAGTCAGTGGCCTCCCTCCACCTGTTAAACCATTCATTCCTGTTTTGGGGGTCGTCTCATTGTTGCCCCTCTAGTGTACCTGTTGTTCCTTTCGTTAACACCAAAGCAGCTGAAACCGATTAACAACCCTCTCTGCTACTTAACTGACCAGATCAATAGCCCAGATGTTTCATTGACTTGATGCTATAATCGGATTAAAAAGTGTTCCTTTAATTTTTTTAGAGCAGAATATAAGGATGTTGTTTACAGAAGAAAAACACCAAGGAAATCAGTATGATCTAACAAAAGCAACACTACACAACTCAAACTTGTAAAAGATCCCCTCAATGTTCCAGAACAGACAATGTTCTGTAGACGAACGAGGAAAAAGTTGAAGTTTTTGATCAAAACACGTGACACCATGTTTGGAGGTAGGAGACAACTGCACATTGATACTAAAGCCTCGAGGTGAAGGGAGCATCATGGGTTGGCCTTCTTGTTTCTTCAAAGCCTGGAGAGCTTAACATGATCAAAGGGGCAGTGACTTCAAAATATTATCAAGAAATCTGATAGCAAAACATCAGGATAGCAGAAGAAGAACAAAAGTTGAGTCATGACACTGGACAATGAGCCCAAACATAGGAAGAAATCAAAAAAAAGACAAAGAGGTAAACATAAGGAAATTCGTGTTTTGGAACGGCCAGTAAGAGACATGCGATGCTGTGGCCTGACCTAAAGAGAACTGATCAGAAAAGAGCTCTCTGGAATAAAAGAAACCAAAAAGGTTTGGAGAGAAGGTATGGATTAAAATTCACTGCTGATCAGCAGCTACATGAAAAGTTTGGTGGAGGCCATTACTATTAAAGAAGGGTCAACCAGTCAGTAAAGACAGGAGGGCCACAGAGTGGACTGTGAATGTTAAAATGATGTGTTCAGGACTGACAAGAAGTTGTCCAATTGCTTGTGTGTTATTAGCTTAGGACAACTGTGCTGGCCTGTATTTGGAGCATAGTTGAAGATCAGATCACATTGTTAAGATGAATTAAAGCAGATATCCAAGAAATTCCAAAACGTTCACTACCTTCTATTGCAGCTGTACATTTGAATAGCACTCTTTACAAAGGATATGTTTTAGAACTTTTGCCTGAAAAATTGCTAAACCTTACATAAACGTTGATGAAATCTCAAAGTACATTTAAGCACACAATAAAACACAGTATTTCTCATAAAAACCTCAAGACCAGACCTTTCAAACCCATAAACCCCAACCCAAAAAGTTGCCCATTTTTTATTTTGCACTTACTTTTTCCAGACTTCTTTGTAGATGTTGGCCGATTTTCCTGAGCTCTAACAGATGCAGTTTTCTCAGTCCTCTTTGCTTTAGACTGTAATGATTCAGTCTTAACATTGACAGAAGGCTCTGGAGATGAGCATTGTCTGCATTGAGAAGAGTCTAACCTGGTCACCACTCCATCTTGAAGGTTGTCTTCTTTTACACTGTCCAGATTTGTAACGTTAAGCATCTCAATACTAACGGACCTCTGTTCATCATCATCTTTAATACCCACAGCCTGCAGTTCACTGCTCTCCTCCTTAATGCTAAGACTTTCCTGTTTAAAGTAGATGGACTCCAACTCACAAGACTCCTCCTTAATATCAATATTTGTGTCCACATCACAGCTCTCCCGTTTCACATCCATTGAGATGTTCTAGTAAACATCAGCTTTTTTTTTCTCTGTAAAAAGAACAGGAATTAGGGTTAGACTTAGATCTGAAGTCACTCATTTCACAACACCCTCTCTGTTAGATTGACCGTTCATATCATGTTGACAGTAACACATTACTCTTTATTTCAAATTATCAGATGTGAAATAATCCTGGGAGTGAAGGGAATGTCCAATAAGCTAAAACAAGACAACCAATCTGCTGTGGGTAATCCTAAGAGGAGAAACCGGATACTGTAAGTAGCAACCAATAACTAACCTTCATGAATATTCTACTCAAAGAGGATCCTGAAAAGAGGAGAGAGGTCAAGTGGTATGGAGGGATAACCATTATTGGTACCAATACTGTGGTCTAAAAGCTGGTATTGATACCAAAGTCAAAACACTTAGTATTGATCTAAAACTATGTTGCAAAGCAAAGTTAGACTTGTCAGTGCATCCTTAGAACGTGGGAGAAAAAAAAATAATAATAATAATAATAATAAAGGCAGAAACAGGGCAAATATGAAAACTGCACATGGGAAGTAAAAAGGCTGAGGTGTAAACACAGACTTCAAATTGTTAAGAACGTCTTTAATACTCATTATCAAGCATTACCAGTTGAACTTTAGCACCAAAAGATATACAATTGTGAAGTACGGTGGGATAGGATTAGGGAGAGAAAAAAATCCAATCCCACTCAATGCATGCAAATGTATGCTGTTTAAACTGGATTAAGCAGTTTACATAAACCGTATGGAGGTTTCATCAAGTATTCACAGCCTTTGACATTCTGCAAACTTTATTGTGTTGCAGGTTTAATTTTAAATGGATACATTTGACACACTCTTATAATCTGAACTCTGAAACTCCTTAATTCTAAATATTCTTTCTCACTTTCATTCTTCTTGAGATGTGTCTAGAACCTCATTGGAGACCACCAGTGACAAACTGACTTCATTTGACATTATTAAGAAAAGCACACGTGTACCTGTGTGTGTAAGGCCTCACGATTCAAACTACATGCCACAATAAAACCTAAGCCAAGACATCAGAGGAACTCTCTGTGGACCTCTGCAATCAAATTGTGGTGATGCATAGATAAGGATAAGGGAATAAAAAATATTTCTAAAGCTGTGGGAAATTCAATTAAGACTTTGGCCTCAATAATTGTGAAATGGAAGAAGTTTGGCACCACCAGGATTTCACCTTGAATGTGCAGTCCAGCCAAACAGAGTAACACTCCAAGATAGGCATTGGTCATGAAGGTGATCAAAACCCTAATGGTTGCTGTAACAGAGCTTCAGAAGTTAGGAGAACCGGTTAGAAGAACGAACATCTTGGCAGCACTCCATCAATCAGGCATTTATGGTACAGTGGCTAGATGGAAGTCACTATTGAGTAAAATGATATATAACGGACCACTTGGCGGTTGCCAAATGACATTTGAAGGACTCTGAGAGCATGAGGAAAAAGACACTCTGGTTGCATGAGACAGAATTTGAACTATTTGGGTAAAATTCCAAGCACTGTCTCTGGCAGAAAATCAGGCACTGCTCATCATCTGCCTAATATTATCCCTTCACTGAAGCATGGTGGTGGCAGCATCATGCTAAGGGGTGCTCCTCAGCAGCAAGGATGGAAAAAGTGGTCAGAACTGGGGAAAAGAATGAATGCAGTCAAATACAGAAAGAACCTTGAGCAAAACCTGCTCCAGAGTACACACAACCTCAGACTGGGAGATGGCTTTCCTTTCAGTATGATAATGACACAAAGTATACCACCAAGACAATGATGTGCTGGCTTTGGGGCAAGTTTGAGTGTCCAAGACTGGTTCAGCTGAAGACCACACTTAAACCCCATAGAACAGCTGTGGAGAGACCTGGCAGATTTTCAGATACTTCCCATACAATCTAACAGAGCTTGAGAAGATCTCAGGTCACATCAGGCTGGGGAGTATGCATTGCTACAGTGTGATGCCACACCCACCACATGACAAAACAGCTTGTGATCCTTGTTGGCAATCCCCTGTTCAGTCCTGGGTAAGACATTAAACTGCATCCAGTCCTGCAAGTGGTCCTCCAACTTACAGGGAAAACTTGGGGGTTACCAGCATGATTGGCACTGCAGCCACCATAAAATAACTTCACAAAACCTCCGAAATGGCACACAGGAGTGAGAAGATCTACCAAGATAAATTTAATAAACTGTCAAAATCCAGGTGTGCTCAGCCTATAGAGACTTACTTAGGAAGACTCAAAGTTGGAACTGCTGCCAAGGGGGCTTCTGCAAAGTACAGAAGTAACAGTCTGAATACTTAGATGAAAGAGATTCAGTTTCTTGATTTGCATTACATTTGGAAACCTTTCAGAAGACATTTCTTCACTTTGTCATTAGGGGTTTTTGAGTGTACATTGCTGGGTGAAACTGGCAAATTTAAAATTAAATCCACAGCACAAAGAGTGCAGAAAGTTGATGGCCAACCATTGCAAGTTATTAACATGAGGAGAGGTGGAGATCTGCTATAGAGACGAGAGGAATGAAGGTCAGCAGGAACAAGACAGAAAATGTGTGCGTGAATGAGAGGGAGATCAGTGGAATGGTGAGGATGCAAGGAGTAGAGTTGGAGAAGGTAGATGAGTTTAAATACTTTGGATCAACAGTACAGAGTAATGGGGATTGTGCAAGAGAGGTGAAAAAGAGTGCAGGCAGGGTGGAGAAGAGTGTCAGGAGTGAATTGTGACAGAAGGATATCAGCAAGAGTGAAAGGGAAGGTCTACAGGACGGTAGTGAGATCAGCTATGTCATATGGGTGGTACTCACCAGAAAGCAGGAGACAGAGCTGGAGGTGGCAGAGTTAGATATGCTAAGATCTGCATTATGTGTGATGATGATAGACAAGATTAGAAATGAGGACAATAGAGGGTCAAATTAAGCCTTGAACGCTGAAGCAAACAATTTGCACAGGTGTTCCAACTTGTGTTGATTACTTACAAGCCCTCTGTGTGTCTTAAAGCACAGTTGGACCAGACTGTTACTACACCCCCTGAAGTACCACTTGGACAATATTCCAGTGATAATAGCAAGAAAATGGCAATTAACAAATCAAAGAGGCAGGGCATCATTTCCATTAGATGTGTAGGGCTTTCAATTAGAGAAGTGTATAATGGTATATGACTCTATCCTAGATGCGGTTACCTCTTACCATATAGTTGAACACATCTATGTGAATAATATAAATAACAGTTTATTATCTATAAATGGACTTAACATATCAGACAAGATAACTGTATATTGCACTAATTAAATCATAACACTGACCCTCCAGTGACATTTCAATGGCCAACTTAGCAAAGCAAATGGTGTTGACTCCACGGTTACCTTATTAAAAATAAAATGAGAGAATTCCTGCCTAAAAATAAGTCACTAACACTAACCAGTTAATAAAACAACTACGCAACAAGTCCCTTGACATAAGAGATGCTTGCTTCTTGATAAATTTCAGTCAGGTTTTAGAACAAATCACAGCACAGAAACTGCACTCATTAAATTAGTAAATGACTTGCCGGTAAATGCAGACAGAGGCCATTTATCTGTTCTCATCCTCCACTGTCTGAGTGCCGCATTTGACACCATTGATCACAATATTCTTAGAAATTGCCTTAATCAATGGGTGGGCCTCTCTGGCAGTGTCTTAAATTGGTTTAAATCCTACCTGGCAGGGAGAAAATTATTTGTAAGTTGTGGTAATTACAACTCGAAGACACATGATATCCAATATGGTGTTTCACAAGGCTTTATCCTGGGTCCGCTGCTCTTCTCAATCTACATGCTTCCGTTAGGTCAGATTATCTCAGGGCACAACGTTAGCTACCACAGCTATGCTGATGACACACAGCTGTATTTATCAATAGCACCTGATGACCCCGACTCTCTCAATTCACTAACACAATGTCTTACTGGTATTTCTGAATGGATTACTAGTAATTTTCTCAAGCTAAATACAGAGAAAACTGAAATTTTAGTGATTGGCAATAATGGATTCAATGAGGTTATCAGAAATAAACTTGATGCATTAGGCTTGAAAGTTAAGACGGAAGTAAAAAATTTAGGGATAACTGTTGACTGTAACCTGAATTTTAAATTGCATATTAATCAGATCACTAGGACAGCATTTTTTCACTTAAGAAACATAGCATAAGTTAGACCTCTTATATCATTGAAAGATGCTGAGAAATTAGTTCACGCTTTTGTTTTCAGTCGACTAGATTACTGTAACGCACTCCTCTCAGGACTACCCAAAAAAGACATAAATCACTTGCAACGAGTGCAGAATGTAGCTGCTAGAATCCTAACTAGGAAAAGAAAATCCAAACACATTTCTCCAGTTTTGATGTCACTACACTGGTTACATGTGTCTTTCAGAACTGACTTTAAAATTCTGCTTATGGTTTATAAAGCGTTAAATAATCTCGCTCCATCTTATTTATCGGAATGTCTGACACGTTATATTCCAAATCGTAACCTTTGATCCTCAAATGAGTGTTTGCTTAGAAATCCAAAAGCAAAACTTAAAAGAAGTAGAGAAGCAGCCTTCTGCTGTTATGCACCTAAAATCTGGAATAGCCTGCCAATAGGAATTCACAAGGCTGATACGGTGCAGCACTTTAAAACACTGCTGAAAACACAATTACTTTAACATGGCCTTCTCAGAACTTCACCTTAATTTAATCCTGATACTCTGTATGTTCAATTTATTACAATAACTATTTATGGTGGCTCTACAATCCGTACTGACCCCTACTCTCTCTTCTGTTTCTTTTTCCGGTTTCTTTGCGGTGGCGGCCTGCACCACCACCATCTACTGAAAGCATCATGATGCTCCAACATTGATATATTAAAAGCCAGAAGCCTACATGACCATCATCACCAAGTCCTTCCGTGAGAACCCTAAATACAAAAAGGACTGTTTCATTTATGTTAGGTAGAATGCCCAGAGGGGACTGGGCGGTCCCGTGGCCTCTGAACCCCTGCAGATTTTATTTTTTTTTCTCCAGCCGTCTGGAGTTTTTTTTTTTTTTTTAACTGTCCACCCTGGTCATCGGACCTTACTCTTATTCTATGTTAATTAATGTTGACTTATTTTATTTTCTTACTGTGTTTTTTATTTTTCTATTCTTCATTATGTAAAGCGCTTTGAGCTACATTTTTTTTTCTATGAAAATGTGCTATATAAATTAATGTTGTTTTATGTTCGGTAAATTGTGAACTTCCCTTTGGGATTAATAAAGAATCTATCTAAAGGGACTGAACATTATACCCTACAGGTCTATTTTTAAACTAAAAAGAAATGTAACCAATTGTATCATAAATATTGTAAGTCACCTTGAATAAAGGAACCAGCCAAATAAATAAAAGTAAATGTAGTTGAGCGTTTAAATAATCGTAGTCAGTTCCCTTTTCAAAGCTGCTATATACAATTACATGTTGATAATACATCCATTAACTCAGTTAATAACTCTAACTACAATACAAGATATGATTTTATGAATTTCCCCTTGGGATTAATAAAGTAAATATTCATCATACCATATATATATATACATACATACATTTTTTTGTTACTTTGGTACACTGTATTAATCCTCGAGGTGATATTGTCTTTTCGCATGACCTTTATGGGACAGGGTGCGAGGTCGGCCATTATACAGCAAGAGCCCCTGAAGACATTTTCAGGTTAAGGGCCTCACTCAAGGGTCCTTCTGGCAGTAAAGAGATTTGAATCGGCAGCCTACCAAATACTAGCACATGTAACAGATGGACACCATCATTTGCAGAATACAGTTGGTTATGAACCAATCTATTATTAAATAAACTCAACAACAATCATAGATTTGTAATCTCAACAAAAACAAACCATTAACTAAATCAACTGCTCTGTTAAGAATTCTTAACGTAATCTAAGTTTGGTATTCAATTTTCTATGTGTAGCTTTTTCCGGTTTTATCCTGCGTATTAAAAACTAAGAACCGTAGGCCTTACAATGGTTATATCAATTGTCATGTCATGTATTCTTGGCATGTATAGTCTAAACTATAGTCTGAACTAAACTGGTATGGGGTAGAGCAGCCCTAATAAAAATATGGTGTGGGGGCTCGACATTTAATAAGGTAAAACATAATCACAGTACTATTAAACAGTGAGAGGACAAGATGTCATTATATGAACATCTGAGCTCAAACTATGGTGTGCTCTTCATCCTGTGGGCTGTCGGGCAACTGAAAGGACTTTACAGGCAGGCACTTAGTCATATCAGTAGATGTAAATACAGAAGAGCAGGTCTTCAATTTATGAAATACATATTGGCTACAAATTAACAAGAGTTGTAAAGCACATTTAAAGATGAAAAGATTATAAAAAGTGAGGGATAGCAGTAGGATTACGGCACACGAGGAACAGTTTTTAATAAGACAAACATCTTATCTTTATTTTGGAAGGCCGTGTCAACCACAGGTTTCCAAATTTTACTAAATTTATAAAACGTGAAGAGAATTGAGCTGATCAGTACAGTACAAAGAACACAAGTGTAAAAAACAAATACAACAGTGGCAGGTATCAGGAGGAGCTAAAAAATCACAACTCACTGATTTAAAACAAAGTAGTTTTACAAATCACACAGGTAGAGACCTTTTTGAATAATTTTAAGGTGTGTACTTCTTTAAATCAATACACTGCTACAATGGCTGATCACTTACTACTAATTGGGGATTTACTGTCAATGTAGCAGCTTCTGATGTGTACTGTGAGTAATAAAACTTTGGAAGGACTTCACAGTAATAAAAACTATTTCTGAAAATTTCCTCAAAGACTGCTAAATATATATAATCCCAGTGAAGATGTGTAGTAAAATACTCAGTGAACCAGCATCATTGTGCACTTTTATTAATTCACATAATCTTTTCCTGCCCCCTTTATTGAATTCTTTTCTAATATAATCTACTTCTGTCCACAACTATAACATCAATTTTGACCTCACAGTTTGAAGACTCAATGAGTGTCGTGTATAATGGGCACCACATGTGTGATTAGAGAGCTTAGAAATAAAACTGTCTGGAAAAAAATGCTTAATAATAATGGTGGACAGCAACTAAATAGTGCAAGTCTTAACGAATGTTTGTAGATCTTACTTCTAAGTCTCCGAAACAGAACTTTATTGATGTTTCCAACAACATTATTGATCCATCATACGGAAGTAAATGTTGCACGCAAACACATAAAAACCATAAGAAAAAAAACATTTTAAAATAGTAATAAACTTCTACTAAATAACTTCTCCCAGTATTGAGACCTTGACTGCCTCCCTCATCCTTAGTGCTCCATTGTCTGGAGATCTGTGCTCCTCATTGCCCAATGTACCATGGGTAACCCCCATGGGGAGGGGCCAGACAAAGAACAACCAATTACTGACCTGCATGAAGATTTTAATTAAATCAAGCAGAGCCTTGCTGTGAAGAGGGATGCCAGGCCAATCTGTGGTGTTCACTTAAGAGTTCCTAGTGGCACAAAAAGGTGACCCACACACCCTGGCCGAGCTCAATGTGATAAAACTACATGTAGTGAGCAGTCGCCATATGAGTTTTACCATCCACCTCATCTCTATATCTAGTACAAAGCACACAGAAACTGACGTCAGTGAGATATGGGAAGAAAACCAGAGTACTTGTGCAAGGTAGGAACCGACTACGGGCCAACGTAGAGTACAACTGCATGTGTATCCACTACCATGGTAAGTTAGGTTAGGTTTGCCAGCCCACTAAACCTGGGAATCTTTAGAAATAAGGATGAAATAAAAATAAATAAATAGGGGACACATGGAAAATGCATACAGACCATAAAATTCATTGTGCTGGAACTGTATGCCAGTAACACCAACCACAAATTTCTATTAACCTCCCAATATTCATCAACATGCATTACTGGTTTTGGATTTTAGCAGCAAAACAGACTTTTTCACATATGACACAGGCTAAAAGAGAAACAAAACAACATCCATATAATTGTTCATCCATGCAGTGCATGTAAATATACGCCGACTACATTGAATTAAGCAGGTTTCAGAATGCTAAGCCGTGTATATAAATACACACATACTGATTATGGACGCCCGTCATTAACAGATATGAACATTACATTTAGACTTCTCCAGGCGGGTCACCTGAGGAAAACCGGCACGACAGCGCTACACTTTCTCTCCCTCTATACATTTGTTTTCGTTCTTGGTTTCGCATGCACTTCGACTTTTCTCCACGGTCGCGGACTCCAGTTTCTTTCAGTTCGTGTTTGTCTTTTTCTGAACATAAGTGTAAAGCCCGACTAACTCCTCGCTGCTTTCTTTAATGACGACCGATCACGAACACAGCGGAATGATAAAGGAGAAAGAAAAGTAAAAATTAAAGTTGTGTGTGTTAGTGAAATTAACGTCATAGACACAAAGGGCCTGCTTATCTCTACTTGGTTACTTTGACTGCAGCGGATGGAAATTCGCGCATTCGTAAACTGACCACGTGCCCAAACCACGAATACTTACCCTCCGTTTCTCGGTAAAGATTTTCTTTCAAAACTGATTCCGTCTGGAGCAAGTAAAAAAAACCCACATTCATAACATGACGGCCCCAAACTCATATCACTTACCTTCACCCTGTGTGCGATGTGATACTTTTTAAAGCCGACCTACTCAGTAGATTGTTTCGCTTTGCTGAATACAAGCGAGAAGCGTGCGCCGACTTCCGTATCTGCCGCTTTCGGTGACGTCACGGGTCAAAGTTCTCCAAGTACGTCATCAAGAGTGACGAAAACAGTAGCGTCCCAAAAGTTGCAATACTATTGCCTTATGGAATACGTAAAAAGACAGGTGGGAGTAATTTCTAAAGGTGGACGGGCAAGATAAAGTGACTGTAAGAGACAGAGTGTATATTCGTATAATACATCAGCGACGATAGTCTACTAGTGCCAATATCTTACACTATAGTACTCTATCGAGTGCATTATTAAGA
>JANRMT010062791.1:208651320-208663029 GCA_026402145.1 Polypterus bichir lapradei
GTTGCACCTCTTGACGCAGCCTTTCATTTGCCTGTTGGAATTCCTGTCGCAACCATTCATTTGCCTGTTTCAACTCCTGTCTCACATCTTGTCTCATTTTTTCGCTTGCCTTTGCCCTTGCTTTCTCATTAGCCTTCTCGCTTTTCTTTATATCTTGCGTGAGCTCAGCGAGAAACACCTTCAGTTCAGACAGTTCAGTTGTGCTTTCTTGTACCGTAGATGAAACAGCAGACTTTTCTGTAGCCGGTGTCCCCGCTGCGCTCGGCTCGCGTAACTGCGTAATTGAAGCCGCGGACTTCAAGGCCCTTTCCAGTTTCAGGTGATCTTCTCAGATTGGCGAGCTATCCAAATCTGCACTCATGATCGCACCTTCGCTCCCCTTTTCGCTCTCAGCCGGTGACGATGTAGCGGACCGTGGTCCCGAGGAGTCTGTGCTTTCGCCCATCTGATCCAGGTCTGTCTCTGAAAGGCCGTATCTTGAACTGGGGCTTGCTGATCGTAGCTTGGGTGTAGCTTTAGTTTTCGATTCTTTTGAACCCCCCTTCTTGTTGGCCATGTTTATATGTGCTTACATATACTGTAGCAGTCCCTCTCGGGTTGAATAAATACAGGATATCTCAGGATAATAAGCAAATAATATGAAAAATAACGCCGCTGCTAGCGGAGCTCCACTTCAGACGTCCATCTCTCGCATCGGACGAGACCAAGAGTTGGTCTCAATTATTTTTGAGTGATGCTCTGATTTTTTTCTGTCCTGTCCTGATCATTTTTCTGCTTCTTTTCAAACAGTGCCATTACTGACAGTTAAGACACATTTGTTTCCTTAGCGGTTTTCCTGCTTTCACTGCATTGTTAAGTCAAAGTTTAATTTTAAACTTCCCATATAACATTCCTATCACTTTTCAGATACTTTAAGATATTTCAAAACAGCAGTTATTTTCTTCGCCACTTTCCACTATGTCAGTTGTACGCATGTCCTTAGATTAACACATTCCATGTCATAAAATCGGTAGACCAGTCAAGCAACTGCAAGCCGATTTCACAATAACCAGCAAGAACTGGGCAATTTTGATTCAAGGCTGATTAATTTGTGTAACACTACTGTTTAATTCAGTTATATTTATTGTTTATAGTACTCTTCATTGAGTACAGGCCTAGACTGCTTGATGTTTGGAGCCATAACAGAGAAAATAATTACATACGTGAACACACATATTGGAGCCAAAAGGCAGGAAAACATGGCAAATTTTAGTTTACTTAACATAAATAAGTCCTGACAGTAGATACCTGTTAACATTATAATGGTGAGTATAAATGTCACCAGCGTGTTACAAAGCTTACCAGCCCTGGTGTCACCTGCCACTCCCCTATAGAGCTGAAACACCAACAGCTGTGCTCTTCCTCGGTTTTTTAATATTCTCATTTTTCTCCGAGGTCACAGCAGCTTCTGTATGCTTGGGCACTGAGGCATCTCTCATCCATTGTGCTGTTTTTCTTGGCGATTTGAAGAAGTCATTTTGATGTTTTTTTTGGTGTAAAATGGTTTTAGTTTAATTGTGGATAAATGTCAGGACACATTCTGATTATTGAAAGTGTCTTTTTCATGTTTGGCATGGCATTCTGTTTTATAAAGTACTCTCCGTAATGGCTGAGACAAAGAAATATTTTTCTTTCATTTACCCCTTTCCTCAACAGATTAAAAAATTACAAATGAAATAATTCATTAATTAAAGTCACATTATACATTTTCATTTAAAGGGGATTTGCAAGCATTTCATTCACACCCTGTAGAAATGACAGCACTTTTTCTATTTGGTCCCCCCATTTCATGGCACCATAATGTTTGTGCCAATTGATGTCATAGGAGTTTGTGATTCCTCAGGTGTGTTTCATTGCTTTAGTTCTGTAGACCTAAGACACCTCGGCTTGTTTCTACCCTTTGGAGTTTGTAGTGGCCATTGTTCAACATGAGGACAACAGCTGTGCCAATGATAGCCTCATAATGGCTTCTTTGACTGAAAAACAATCATAAAACCATTACAGACATCAGTAAAACGTTAGGATGACCTAAATCAACCCTGTGAAATATCAATAAGAAGAAAAAATGCACAGGTGAGCTCAGTAATCACAAAGGGACACATAGGCCAAGGAAGACCACCACTGCTGATGACAGAAGATGTTGCTGCAGATTTCATTTTGATTACAGCTTGCACATCCTGATAGTAAGGATATTTCGTGTATCTCTGTAACATCTTAAATTTACTGCCCCATACAGATGGCATGATGTGCTTCAGGGTGACTGAGAGATTCCTCACTGCTCAGGTAGTTCACAGTGAAGAGCCGCCATTGCTAAATAAACCACAGCTGTTAAGACCTGTAAGAGAAATGAGATTATGTGATTTCTGTGTGATGGTCTCTGTAATGAAGTCACATGTTCAGCACACACTTCAAAGAGGATGATAGTAGGGAGTCAAAATTGGCTTATAATTCAGTCATCATCATGAGCCAAAATGTCATTGTGATCCATCAAAACTCACTCCATGTGTAGCCTGTCAAACATCTGAATGTGAAATGCGCAATGAAATGAGATTATCAAAGGTTGTTCCTAATTTCAGCCATCATGTATTTAATGTGAGTTAATGTTAATAATAAGGCAGTGGATTGAAAATAAGCTCTTTTTCTCCTTTTAAATTTTGTACAGGAAACAAAGATCAGTGCAGTTTGGAATCTGGAAAAGAATTCTCTGGCAGGAGTGCTCTTCAGAAACACCCTAGAGTTCACACGGGAGAGAAGCTGTATTGCTGTACTGAATGTGGTAAACAGTTTTCACGTATAAGCAATTTGAATAACCACAGTAGAGTTCACAACGGTGAGAAGCCATATTGCTGTACTGAATGTGGTAAACTGTTTTCACAAATGAGCGATCTTCAGAGACATATTAGAGTTCACACGGGAGAGAAGCCATATTGCTGTACTGAATGTGGAAAACAGTTTTCAGAAATGAGCGATCTTCAGAAACACACTAGAGTTCACACGGGAGAGAAGCCGTATTGCTGTACTGAATGTGGAAAACAGTTTTCACAAATGGGCAATCTGAAGAACCACACTAGAGTTCACACAGGAGAGAAGCCGTATTGCTGTACTGAATGTGGTAAACAGTTTTCACGTATAAGCAGTCTTCAGATACACACTAGAGTTCACACTGGAGAGAAGCCATATTTCTGTAATGAATGTGGTAAACAGTTTTCACAAATGAGCAGTCTTCAGAGACACACTAGAGTTCACACTGGAGAGAAGCCATATTGCTGTAATGAATGTGGTAAACAGTTTTCAGAAATGAGCAATCTTCAGAATCACACTAGAATTCACACTGGAGAGAAGCCATATTGCTGTACTGAATGTGGTAAACAGTTCTCACGTATAAGCAAACTGAATGACCACACTAGAGTTCACACTGGAGAGATGCCATATTGCTGTACTGAATGTGGTAAACAGTTTTCACAAATGAGCAAACTTCAGAAACACACTAGAGTTCACATGGGAGAGAAGCCATATTGCTGTAAAGAATGTGGTAAACAGTTTTCAGAGTTGAGCAGTCTGAAGATCCACACTAGAGTTCACTCAGGAGAGAAGCCGTATTGCTGTACTGAATGTGGGAAACAGTTTTCACTAATGAACATTCTTCAAAGACACACTAGAGTTCACACAGGAGAGAAGCCATATTGCTGTAATGAATGTGGGAAACAGTTTTCACGTATGAGCAGTCTGAAGGATCACACTAGAGTTCACACAGGAGAGAAGCCATATTGCTGTAATGAATGTGGGAAACAGTTTTCACGTATGAGCAATCTTCAGAAACACACGAGTTCACACTGGAGAGAAGCCGTATTGCTGTACTGAATGTGGTAAACTGTTTTCATTAATGAGCGGTCTTCAAAGACACACTAGAGTTCACAACAGAATTAAAAGGGTAGCAGTTCAAAAATCAGTCCTGAAAAACAAGCACCCTTCAGGACTCGAGAGTGAGGTTCACTCCTGATGTGAAAAGTAAGCAAACTAAACTATTGTTGACAAATTAATCTCTGAGAGAATCCATATTACTGATTGGGATGTGGCAAACAAATCTGTCAGAGGAGTTCTCTTCAGAGACACACCGGAGAGAAGTACAACTGAACCATCCTGACTAAAGAGTGTGGTTCACTCCTGCCTGGACAGTAAGCACATGTAACTGAATGGAATCCATCCTACTTAGTGTTGTGTCAGAAACAAATCAACACAGTGGAGAATTAAAAGTTTGTCATTTTCCAGAAACAAAATAAAGAACAGGGCGTCATACAAATTGCTTTTCACCAAAGCCCCTACAGCCTCCACCATGCGCCTAGCTCTGCTTTCATAACATACATATAGAACTATTTATAATATATTATACACATTTCATCATAAAAGAACTCTTTACAATATACATAACCTCACATTAATAACAGTTCAGCTATATAATAATATATATTTTTCTATTTTTATATAACAAAAAGTAAAATAAAATACCTTTCTAAAAACTAACTGTAGCTCCCCTCTTCTCTTACTGAGGGTTCTTACCTGAGTTGTTTGTTTTCTTCATTTTTCCTTCTTTACTAACTTTAAATATAACCTTTTACTTTAGCGTTCTCAGCACAACTGTTTCAAGGAACAATCCTTTGTTACTAATGTAATTTTCATAACTCTACCATTAATTTTACAATTCGTTACTAGACTCCACATAAGGATACTACAGCCATCTGCCAAATGTGATTTCCCTTTTTTTTTCTTTGTCTTAGCCAGCAATTATAAAAAAAACACCAAAGTTCAATGTTTTAGTTTAAATACATTAACTATTTACATATATACATAACACATCCATACAAAAGTATAAACTTAAATAATCCAAGAAATCTATATCAGTGTTGAACCAGCAGTCCTTACTTTGAATGCAAAGATATCAATGAACAAGTGCAATCCCCTTATAAAACCTAAGCCCTCAAACTAAATAAAAGGAACCAAACAAAAGTCGGGTAAAAGGTACTACAGATGAACGTTGCAGGCCTGTTACTTGAAGGTGTTTGCGACGTTACTCGCCGACGGCCTCTTATGCTATAATAGAGTAGACGGGTCTCGTTTTCTGGTTTCCAGCAGATGTGTGTCCCCTTTCGTTTCTTTCCTAGTGAGTATCAGCTCTCAGCGATAGTTGGTCAGCTGTAACAATATCCGATATTGGCAATATAATCCAATGTCTGCTGACATCTTCTGTGTTCGGCGTTTCACGGACAGTACTCCCTAGCTCCCCAGTTTTAGTGTTCTCGACCAGTCCGTCCAAACTCCCAACACGTTCACGTTTTTCTGTTCCGACTGTTAATTCTGTGCTGGAATCCGGTCTTTTTTTTTCTCTCTTTTTAAACTTCTTGCTGAACTTTACCATGGACCGCATTTCAATCCTCGCTTTCAGCACAAAAGCCCAGTTCTCTCCTTTCTTATCTCGCCCCTTTTGACCTCGGACCCCCGCCTTTCGCTGCTTTCCAAACCAGTAAAATAATTTAACATAAATACCAGTATTTACTTTTTACATTTTAAAGCTTAGAAATTACATATCTTTTTAACAATGTGTACAATAAATTTAACTGTATTAATCAAATTTATATTACACCATTGCTAATACAACCTCATAACTTGCGTTTTAAAGGGCTACATAACAAAAAAAAAAAAAAAACAGGGTGCCATACAAACAGCTTCTCGCCAGTGCTTATTAAATAATATATCAAATTATCCATCCATTATCTAACCCGCTGTATCCTAACTACAGTGCCACGGGGGTCTGCTTGAGCCAATCCCAGCCAATAACAGGGCACAAGGCAGGAAACAAACCCTGGGCTGGGCGCCAGCCCATCGCAGTGCACAGACACGCGCACACTAGGGACAATTTAGGATCGCCAATGAACCTAACCTGCATGTCTTTGGACTGTGGGAGGAAACTGGAGCACCCGGAGGAAACCCACACAGACACAGGGAGAACATGCAAACTCCACGCAGGGAAGCGAACCCGGGTCAGTCACTAATTAGAAACACAAACTATTAATACAATATAAATAAAAATGAAAATTCAAAGTTTCCATATGGTCATGTTGTACACCATGCTGAATTATATTAAAATGCTGTGGCAGTGCACTACAAGAAGAAATGCTGTTTTTTTAAATTTAGTTTTGTTTTTATTTTTTTGCTTTTGATAATAAAACTTACAAAGACTGTATATATGAAGTCAGTGGGGTGGGGGGAGCACATTAGTTATTTAACACTTGAGAATTACCAAATAATAATCATGTCAAATAAATAGAATAAAATTAGAAAAGGCTTGGAGAGAGCAGACTTACCTGTACAGCATCCACCATCGCCTGAGGGTGCCTGCAGTCTGTGGGGAGTCCCATTAATTAGCATTTGTACTACAAAATACCATTGGTATGAAACTAAGTACACACAAACAATTGCTTTTGGGTAAATTCATAACTAAAAGCTACAAACAAACAAATTAAAAATCAGAATACACTTTGCTAGTTCTACTTGGCTAATTAATCTCGAGAAGCCATATTGCTGTACTGGATGTGGCCGACAAGTCTCACAAACCAGAATCTTCAGAGCCACAAAAGAATTCAGACTGGGTGCCACCTCCAGAAGTGGGCTTAGTTGGTGGAGAAGATCTACACCGGGGGCATCAACCCCTTTGTCTTGGCGTACCACCTCAAAGAATTTAAATGTTATGAAGTACCCGCATTTTATTTTGGTGTTAAATTGTTAATTCCTGATTTGTTATTATGTAAAACTAATGGTGGAATTTTTTTCCCACCCAGAAAAATTATTTTTTCAGAGAGCTTTCATAAGGTACTAGCAATGGTAACCTGTCAAAGATGTGTTTTAGAATGAATTTCAAAAGGATTTGATATGTTAGGACTGATAGGAACTGATAGTGTGTGACCAGGAGGAGGTCACTACACCTGCTTGTGCTAATAGTGAAAAAACAACAGAAATGTAAGCAATTGTGTCTCACATGTTGTAAGTCGCCTTGGCATCAGTCATATAATAATAATAATTACAAGAAAGTTTAGTAAAATAACGCCCTCGGCCAAAAAGGGTTTCCTGATCCTTATAGACTTTGCATTCTGCTCTCTTGATTTACTTACAGTCTGCTTTCTTGTTTGTTGTTGTAAATTGTTTGTTGCTTTCAGTAAATTACAAAATCCTCAAATTCTCCAGTCTGTCATCTCCAGTCATCTGACGGTGACTCCTGCACTCGGCTTTCTGTTGGCCACACCCTGTGAATTGGCACATTCATCAGAGGTCAATGAAACCCCTCTTTTACATGGTCTTTTGATTTGGAAGCTAAACAGACTGACTGAAACCAAAATGGCCAAGGCAGTGTGTTCGGAGGAGCCTAACCTCATCTCTAGTGAACTGGGCATCGATGTAAAAGAAAACATCTGAGCTGATATCTCCACATTCAGCCAAACACCAACTAACACACTGCAGACAACCCATCTGTGGGCGCCTCTACGGCTTTTCAGACAACAGGCTCCGTGCTCTAAACTTGCTGAACTCATCCGAGGCTTTTGAGAGATGAAGATTTCATCTCACCATTCAGACTAGGATGTGAGATACTGTCCTTAGAGAAGTGACGTGCCCTCTATCGTGAGCTCCAAGGAAAGTGCTGGTATCAAACCGAGAAGTGCAGTTAAGTAACCGATCAGTTAAATCAGCAGCAACACATTCAGTGGATGTAAAGCTTTAATCTAACACTGTTTTTCCCCCCATCAAGAAAAGTGAGGAAAAGAAATGTGCTGAACTGGAGGAAATTAGGATTTTATGTTTATTGAGCAATGTGGTGAATTTAATTTAAGTAATGTTTCCCAGCACTGTTTTCTTTGTTTTTGTATCTGGGATATTTATCTCTGGAATGAATGGCGGAAATAAACTGTCTGCCTAAGCAACTGGCTGAATAAATAGTCAGAAACGCAATAATGTCTTATTTTTCTTCTTTATATTGTTTTAGACTAGAGACAGAATTATTGACATAACCAATCAAAGTGCCGACTGATTTGCATTGTTCTGTTGCTCAAATTTAAAAATAAAGAAAAATCCTACTTTGAGCCATTGACTGATTAGTGTGTCACTGTTTGTTCATTTGTTTCTGTTACACAAAAGTGTTCAATAAACAAACTAAAATGCAGGTAAAATTCTATTACAACGAACTCCCAGAGACCTAAAAATTATTTTGTTGTAATGAGATTCTGTATTTGTTACTATAGTGCTTTCTTTATCTTGTGTCCAGGCATTTGCCATTATTTCAATAGCTTCTTTCGCATGAATTTTAATCTCCTCCTGCCTACAAGTTATGCTGACGATAATACACTTTCAGGGTGTGAATGATGTCCAAATCCAATGGCTGAAGCACTGCTGTGCAATTCGGTGGGAGGAATTCAATGCGAACATTAAATGTGGAAGCATGGTGTGGGCGTCACAGTTATCAATTCGAAGCCAAATCATCCTTTTCTTTTTCTTCATATTGTGAGGTTTCTGAACACTTGGGATCCCCATCCAACGGCAATGACACGCTGAATTGCTTCCCAAAGCGCGATTGCAGCGTCTGTGGAAGATTGTTTGTCCGTTGCTGGGGTAGGGCAACAGCACACTCACAGCACTTCAGTGAAGCGCCACAGAAGCAAATCACAAAAGATCGGGGTCATGCTATAAGTCCCTTGTCTTCCCCACCAAAACACGAGGCTTAGTCTCAGTACTTTAGCAAAACCAGCTTTATTCAGCTTGAAACAGGAATGGCATCGTTATTTATTGTAGCGTGATCTGCCACTCTTCTATACACAGACACAGCAGTCAGGCAGGGTCATGGCCAGGTCAGTGACCAAGTAATGCTGTTATCTCCATTTACAATGTACCTACTCCAAAGCTTACATCACCCATCGAGATCTTTTCTGTTTACTTTCGCGGAGAGACGCAGCATAGCTGTGAGCCTGCTGTTGCCCCATACAGACGCGGAGTTCGCACTTTGGGACGCTCTTTGGCATGCTGTCTAGTTGGGGGAGGTCCCAAGAGAGTTTACAAACCTCACATTTTCTTGAACGAGTGCCGCATTAATAGAAATGTTTCTTGAACGAGCATCACTGAACCACATAACGGCTTTTTCGACATATTCAAATGCAGCAGTTCACATACGTTTGTAACTCGAGATTTTTCTTCTTTTTTTGCTCTGTCTTTCAAGAAAGTTGACAATGGCAAAGTTCTGAATTCACTGGTAACGTCTTTGTTCTTTTTGCCACAATTGAGAGCTGCAAAAATTAAAAGTTTCTGTTCAAGTTCTATTTAAATTTTAGATATAAGTAATTTTTATTTAGTCAACAGAAATATGTTTGGTAGGAATGTAAGTTAAATTTAGTCATGATTGCATACATTTTTCTTCACCATAGAAATTTAAAGACTAAATACAACTTACATTCCTACCAAAGATATTTTTGTCGACTAAATAGAACCTACTTATATCCAAATAAAACTTGAAATTTTTTCAAATCTGATCGCGCATTGTAGAGCGACTTGACGCGCACCACATCGAGCCTGCGAGCTATTGAGCTGTCGCCTGTCTGCCTCAATAAGTGACCCTCGCTTCGCTATTACTTTTTTACCGTTCATTTAATCATGGCTAGTCGCAAAAAAAGTAGAAAATGGAGGGAGGATTACACTGAGTAAGGCTTTACCAAAACAATTATTGATGGCGAATAAAGTATCCATTATTCATAAAGCTTCAATTGGTGATCTGTTTTTCTGCGTTAACCTCATATTTTTTCATACTTCTTCTCAAACTAAGGGGGTGCGAGGGTAAAATGAATCGGGAAGCGCTGATTTATATATATATTGAATATATTGAAATAGTTTTACTGTCAAATAATGCAAACAGTACGTGGCATATGTTTCGCCCTAATTCTGGGCTCATCAGGCGTACACACTCACTGCACCCCCTGTCGGGAATCGAACCTCGGACGTCAGCGCTAGAGGCAAAGCCTCTCGTGTGGTACCACGGCGTGTGGTTTGTTTATTTGTAGATCGGGAGATATATATATACATACAGTATATATATAAGATAACTCCTGTAGCCACAATAAATGCCTTTATTGAATAGACAAACCGGGGTGAACAAGTTCCTTTCTACTGCAGCCACAGCCGCGACATCACATAAAAACCATCAATAATAACTCATAAACTTGCAATATTATTTAGGAAAATCGCAACATTTTACTCACCAAAAATTCGGATTATTTGTAAACAAAATCCATCCTCCTCTCTTTCCTCAAAAACAGTTTAATTACTCTGTCGTACGGATTATCCGTGCGCTTCAGTTCCATCAAAACATCCCTTTCTATCGCCTTCGAAGCTAATGCTGAAAGGCAAACCCGCCCTATGGTATTTCTGGCATAAGTTTGAATTTGCTTTAGGGCTAAAAATGTCCGCTCGACAGAAGCAGTGTACACGGGAATGCTCACCGCCAAATATACCAATGTGAACAGCTGCCCCATGCTCTCATTCAGATTTTTCTGATGAAGGAAGTCAAGGAGATCAGTGGTAGATTTTCCTAAAAAAATCATCCATGGCATACATTACAGTCCGTTCTGTTTTTAGGCGAGACAGATCAAAAATCGCTCCGTGGCTCTTGTGTTAAACTGGAGAAGGCTGCATGTGTGAAATTTTTCGTGTATTCCCGAAACTTCTGGGGCTCGAGAAGCGTGACAAATGTCAGGTTTTCGTGGTCTTGAAATCTGGTCTGTGTCTGACAAATAATATTGTCCAGAATCCTGCCATAGAGTTGGCCATAGTGCGCGCGACGATCTTTCGCTCGGAGCGTTTGCGGTGCGTTCAGTGGCCTCATATTGGCTTCTATCCAATCAATGGGTCTAAATATGGTGACGTTGCCACACGCCTGCTAGAGGGCCCGACTGACACCAACTCAAAATCTGATTGGTTGAAGCAACAGGTTAATCAACATTTATTTTGTGTTAGAGTGCCTACACAACGGATTGTGAAAGCCTCTCTGCCTCGCAACAAATGATGGCTGAAATGTGATTGGTTAAATGCTTTAATACGAAACTCCGCCTCCCACGGCTATCGAGCTGCAGTCTTTTACAGTACAGTATATGGATGAAAATACGTTCCAGTTATGACCATTACACGTAGAATTTCAAAATGAAACCTGCCCAACTTTTGTAAGTAAGCTGTAAGGAATTAGCCTGCCAAATTTCAGCCTTCTACCTACACCGGAAAATGGAGAATTAGTGATGAGAGAGTCAGTCAGTCAGTCAGTCAGTCAGTGAAGGCTTTGCCTTTTATTAGTGTGTGTATATATATATATATTTTAGACATCAGTCACTAGAAGCTGCTGACGAACCCTTCTTTTCGTTGTCAGTCTATAGCAGCGAAAAAGTAAAGCAATAAGAGTTTTAACAGACGCCATTGAAGTTGATCATGAGATAGTGTTACATTAATAAAAATAGCCAGGAGGTGTCACTAGAGAGGTGAGTGTCAAATGCTTCGAAGCTTCGATACGATATACGATTTCAGACACAATTGTATGGGGGTGATGCATGCCAAAATTAAGACTCACAATGCAGACAAGCTCATTTGGCTTTAAGA
>JANRMT010062791.1:208667646-208680700 GCA_026402145.1 Polypterus bichir lapradei
TAGGCGGGGGTCTAGGTCACTGCCCTTCCGCTATTACTCACGTACCGCCCGTCATATCGATTTTACCTCCGATCACAGTCACACTACAGTGCAGTTTAAATTGCAGTGTACTAGAATACGTAATTTCTTACCTTTAATTCTTGACACATCAGACGCTTACTACGCCTCATAAAGTCAATATATGGCATTATATGACAAAACTCCGCCTAATCCAATTTTCGCTAATCTGAACAGGGTTCGGTCCCAATTAGTTCGGATTAGCGGGACTCTACTGTATATTTATTGCTCTACTTTCCCCTATTGTATTATTAATATGTAGCCTAATGGCTCAGATGTCTCATAGATTTATCACTGTATATAACTTATCCCCATCTTCCCTTCTATATCTATAACCTTAGGCAATTAGATGTAGTAAAAAGACAAGAAGGAGTTAAGTTACACATAAAATAATGTATTACTGATAATATTCATAAATAATAACAAAATGCAAAGTACATTTGAATATTGGCAACCATACAACCTGATTAAATGGTGATGTGTAATTCAGGTGGCACACAGACTTGTAGTTACTTATAATGAATGTCTCTAGTTAAGGCATCGTTGGTGCTCAGCTTTCAGCCACATGTCTGTTCAATATGGCTGCCGAGCTGTGCTCTTCATTGTGTTGTCTTCATCATCACAGGTTAGCAAGAGAGATGCTTCTTCATCATATGTTGGTTAGAGAGAGAGAATGTGGTAGAGCAAGCAAATGTATAGGTTTTCTGTCCAAACCCTCCAGCCAATCCAGACAGCCATATCTCAGACCAATGGGTAAAACAGATCATCTTATCTCCTGCCCCAAAACCAGATAGATAGATAGATACTTTATTAATCCCAAGGGAAAATATAACCTTATGTTAAACATCCTGGCTTCCTTGCAGGGGGTTCAAAGACTTTAGCAGAGAAATACTCAAACTGGTTTAAGACACATTCCCCCAAATCCTGTCATAAAATTACAAAGAGACGGGGGGGGCGGGGGAAGAGGTCAAACACGAATACCTCTGAATTACATTGGTTTGCCTAAATTATAAATAAAGACATACAAAACATTTATCAAGTTATATGCAAAATCTCACATCACAACAGTGACACACTCTTATAATTTGAACTCTGAAACTCCTTAATTCTAAATATTCTTTCTCACTTTCATTCATCTTGAGAATGATCTAGAACCTCATTGGAGACCACCAGTGACAAACTGACTTCATTTGACATTGTTAAGAAAAGCACACGTGTAGCTGTGTGTGTAAGGCCCCACGATTCAAACGGTATGCCACAACAAAACCTAAGCCAAGATGTCAGAGGAATTGTCTGTGGACCTCTGCAATCAAATTGTGGTGATGCAAAGATAAGTATAAGGGAATAAAAAACACTTTTAAAGCTGTGGGCATTTCCATTAAGACTTTGGACTCAATAATCGTGAAATGGAAGTTTGGCACCACCAGTATTTCACCGTGAATGTGCAGTCCAGCCAAACCGAGTAACACCCCAAGAAAGGCATTGGTCATGAAGGTGATCAAAAACCTAATGGTTGCTGTAACAGACCTTCAGAAGTTAGGAGAACCGGTTAGAATAACGAACATCTTGGCAGCACTCCATCAATCAGGCACTTATGGTAGAGTGGCTAGATAAAAGTCACTATTGAGTAAAAGGTATATAAACGGACCACTTGGAGTTTGCCAACTGACATTTAAAGAGATTTAAGAGCATGAAGAAAAATATTCTCTGGTTGCATGAGATGGAACTTGAACTATCTGGGTAAAAATCCAAGCACTGTCTCTGGCAGAAAGTCACGCACTGCTCATCATCTGCCTAATATCATCCCTTCATTGAAGCATGGTGGTAGCAGCATCATGCTATGGGGTGGTGGCTTTGGGGCATGTTTCTGAATGTCCAAGAGTGGTCCAGCTGAAGACCACACTTAAACCCCATAGAACAGCTGTGGAGAGACCTGGCAGATTTTCAGATGCTTCCCATAAAATCTAACAGAGCTTGCGAAGATCTCAGGTCACATCATGCTGAGGACCATGCATTGCTACAGTGTGTTGCCACACCCACCACATGACAAAACAGCTCATGATCCTTGATGGCAATATGCTGTTCAGTCATGAGTATGACATTAAACTGCATCCGGACCTACAAGTGGTCCTCCGACTTACAGGGAAAACTTGGGGGTTGCCAGCATGATTGGCACTCCAGCCACCATAAAATAATTTCACAAAACTCTGAAACAGCACACAGGAGTGAGAAGATCTGTCAAGATAAATTCAATAAACTGCCCAAATCCAGGTGTGCTCAGTCTATAGAGACTTACTTAGGAAGACTCAAAGCTGGAACTGTTGCCAAGGGGGCTTTGAAGAGTCTGAATACTTACATGAATGAGAGATTCAGTTTCTTGATTTGCATTACATTTTGAAACCTTTCAGAAGACATTTCTTCACTTTATCATTAGGGGTTTTTGAGTGTAAATTGTTGGGTAAAACTGGCAAATTTAAAATTAAATCCATAGCACAAAGTGTGCAGAAAGTTGATGGCCAACCTTTGCCAGTTATTAACGTGAGGAGAGGTGGAGTTGTGCTCTAGAGAGGAGAGGAATGAAGGTTAGTAGGAACAAGACAGAAAATGTGTGTGTCAATGACAGGGAGGTCAGTGGAATGGTGAGGATGCAAGGAGTAGACTTGGAGAAGGTGGTTGAGTTTAAATACTTGGGATCAATAATACAGAGTAATGGGGATTGTGGAAGAGAAGTGAAAAAGAGTGCAGGCAGGGTGGAGAAGAGTGTCAGGAGTGATTTGTGACAGAAGGGTATCAGCAACAGTGAAAGGGAAGCTCTACAGGACGGTAGTGAGACCAGCTATGTTATATGGGTGGTACTCACCATAAAGCAGGAGACAGAGCTGAAGGTGGTAGAGTTAGAGATGGTAAGATTTGCATTGGGTGTGACGAGGATGGACAGGATAAGAAATGACGACAATAGAGGATCAGCTCAGGTTGGGAGACAAAGTCAGAGAGGCGAGATTGTGTCGGTTTGATGCAGAGGAGAGATGCTGGGAATATTGGGAGAAGGAGGATAAAGATAGAGCTGGCAGTAGGGGTGGGCGGTATGACCAAAATTCTATATCACGGTATTTTTCTAAATTATCCCGGTTTCACGGTATTCGACGGTATTTTTTTCCCCAAGCATGCGTGGATGTTAACCACATTTTCCACTGCAATTACTGGCTAAGAATAACCTATTCCACTGTCAAGAGTATTGTACATTGTACAAAAAAAACATTTTAATGTGCACACAAGTATTAATACAGTTTTGCATTGCCCCATAAAGTGATAGTTTTCAAGGGGGTGGCACTAATGGAGAGAAGGTATCACATTGCATGACAGATGCAGTCAAAATATACAACCTTTTTATTGAACAAATTTTGCAAAAACAAACTATAATTTTGACAACATATTTTCAACCATACAAAGAGGCATTTAGACTTCGTAAAATATCTAGAAGTGCTTGTCAAAAATTGTATTGCACCGAATATGTCTTAGAAAAGGAATGAATAGTAAATATTTTTTGTAAACCAACTACACTTTCTGTTAATGTTAACAATCTCTGTCCACTGACACGTTAAAGTGACTTTTTAAACAACTTTATCATCATTAAACTGCATAATATTTAAACTAATAAATAACAATTAAATAAATAAGAGTATTATTACTGATAGTTGCACTATTACTTCAAGACTTCAAGCCCAGGTGCATTACACAGTATTCACCAAATTAAAATAAAATAAAACAAGTGCAACTTGGTGATGACATCTTTACCAACTGAACCATCATGTAGGCAAACTGCATTAATATGGACCTTGCTTCAAGCTAAGCTATACTGGGAAGAAAAAAACAAACTATATGTCGAGAACAAAGTCAACAATTCCACTTTATTCTCATAGTTTACTTCACAATTAAAGTAGAAGGTCGTAAACTAAACTTCTTCCTAAAATCAATGTTTAATCAATTACTTAATTTACCCCGTCATAAATTGATGCAGCACATTAAATGCTTTGTTTTACGTTCCCCGACCCAGTGGTTAATCACTATGCTTCTTAAACTGACTTCCTCCGCACTAAGAGAAGACAGCAATCACCATATAGAATCCATTCACTTCATGATATTCCTGCTTTCTGAAAATTTAGAATGCTAAGATAAATACTTGATATCATTTTCATGATGAAATGCATTAAAGCAGGTATTACACATGCACGGTAGTGAGGCGGTAGTGCTGCTCCCTTGCAGTAAGGGGTCCCCAGGTGTATGTTCAGTGTAGAGAACTTTATGGCAGGTGTGACGAGGCTCCAAAAAACTGGATGTATGAACAGCTATCGCACAGGTTTAACTTAAATATTGTGCAAATGTTGGGTTTCTGATTTGCTGGTCGGAGACACAAATACAGAATTCAATGCTTGTTCTTCTGTGCAGGCTATCTTTATTGCATGCATGCTGTCTCTATCTGACGTACCAAAACCCCAGTTCCTTTTTCCTTCCTTTTTCTTTCACCACATAACCAATCACCACACGATAAACGTCCTTGTGAAATTAAAACTAGTTATAAACTTAGCCCACGGAGTGTTCAGAACTTTAAAAATATCTTCATTATACATGTTTAATTATGCCATCCATTCAGAGTTGTGCCCATCTCTGAACGACTCGCCAGCACATCGCAGGATGAATACAAGCAAAACATACAATAGCAGGGACAATATAGCACAACAAAACCCCACATCCTACATGACTTTGAAAGGAAACTGAAGCACGCCGAGTAAACCCACCAGAAAAACATGCAAATGCAAGGCAGGCACGCCGCTGTGCCCCCATAAGATTAATGCATGCTTTAATGCATTTCACTATGAATATTATATTAAGTATTTCTCTTAGCATTCTAAATGTTCAGAGAGCAGGAATATCATGAAGTGAATGTATTCTGTGCGGCGATCGCTGCCGGCGCCTCCTCTTAGTGCAAGAAGAAGTCAGTTTAAGAATCACTTAACACAAAGCATTTAATGTGCTATATAACTTATGATGGGGTTTGAGAAAATCTAATAAATTAAATATTCATTTTACGATGAAGTTTAGTTTACGATGGTCTACTTTAATGACAAATTACGAGAATAAAGTCAACATGTCGTCACACTATTACACAGTACCCAGGTACATTACACTGTATTGAAAACAAATAAAACAAATACTTGGCTTGCACTTTCACCCAGTAGTATAGAAACAGTATTTACACATCTGACATTTTAAAACTAAAGATATCTACAGGCGATGGGACGTGACTCCGTTTTTTTGGCAAAAGTTCTTCTGTTCATCATGTTCAACTTTACTTTTAGTTCAGTTTCGGAATGCTCTCTGTCCATTTTCACCGCGTGGCATACCTATGGCTACCGCCCACTATTTAGTGGTGTAGCAGTGAAAAAAGGTCCCCACTTGAACAGTTTCCCACTGTGCCACGTTCCGAACGTAGTTTAGGCAATTTAAACCGGTGTTGTGGTATAAAAAAAATCCATATCATAAAAAAAATAAAAAATGGTTTTCGGTATGAACCGGTATACCGCCCAGCACTAGCTGGCAGGCAGGAGGAAAAGAGGAAGGCTTAAGAGAAGGTTTACGGATGTTGTGAGAGAGGACATGAAGGTGATGAGTGTGACAGAGTAAGAGGACAGAAACAGATGGAAAAATGAGTGCCTTTTATTGTCACTATACACAAGTACAATGAGATTAAAAGCAGCTCCGTGAGTGCAGACATATATGTAGAACACAACAAGTAAATAAACAAAGAAACAAATGGTACAAAAAGTTGCAAGAAAAGCTCTGTGACGCTATATACAAATGGAAAGAATAATAACTAAACCGAGTTATTGCAAATTATTTAAATACTGGAAAGAATAAAAAACTATTGTGATGATACTCTGTGGCAACCCCTAATGGGAGCAGACGAAAGAAGAAGACATATCAGAAGTGTAAAGTAGTAATGGGCGGAGTGAAGCCTCAAGAAGCATCAAAACATTTGAAGTATTTGAAGCATTCAACACTCACCTCCCTAGTGACATCTGCTAGCCATTTGCATTAACGTTACACAAACTGATGATTAAGTTCAATGACGTCTATTAAGCTTTTACTACTTTTATTTTTAAATTGCTAAAGGGTGGCAATGAAGTGAAGGGCAAAAGAGGAGTATGAAATTTATAGAGTTGAAAATGACGAGGAAATATGAGATAAGCATTTAGTTTTTGGTAGTAAGAATCTGACATGAACAGTCAGATCTGTAGTGAGCCATTAGGTAACTGTTTTACTTAATGGAGTAGCAACTGGATTAAGGTCTAGCACACTGTTTTCACTTGTTGTTGTTATTGATTTTAATTTCCAAGTAATTAGCTGGAATTTCACAGTAGTTCACATTTGCATTAAAATGTTTTAATAATATCAAGTGCTGTATGCACTTCACTGACATTTTCAAAGTTCTCTTTGAGTGACCAACAAACTTACGAATTTGAGACGTAAGCAGAAAACGTGTGGGATATGGGTGATAAGGGGCAATGCTGACAAATTCTTCTGTGAATTTCAAATTGTGGGGAGATTCCATGAGACACTAACTGAGCCATTACTTCACTTATAAACCATCATTATTGCTTGTAATAAATAAATAAACAATTAGATTTAAATTTTTGTACAGTTGCCCTAAATTCATAATTTTTGTCAAAATATAAATTCATGTCTTTTTGTGTCAAATACCCTTTGAAAATCCAGAAATAGAATCACTGGGACTCCAGAAAACAATTCATTATATTCAGTCAAGTCTAAAATAAAACAGAAATTATTAGAAATCTAACTATCTTTAACATAACTTGACTGACATTCATCAACAAGGTCATTTATCCCACATTTCTCTGAAAGTTGAAAGTAAAAAATATGAAATGTGATCTGTAAACATTTTATAAAATTCTGAGGTTAGGTCATCGTTCCCAAGTGATTTATTATTTTTTAAATTCATGATGGCCTATTTCATTTATACTTATATGCTGGGATCCAAATATTTCAACAACCTCATCAAGATTGCTATCTAAAATAAAGTTGTTTGTAAAAAATTGGTAGTAAATTCTTCAATTAATGTAGGATTCTCACAAAGGACCCCCATCAATTATGAGCTTTCACAGCATGTTGATTTTACCCCTCTATCTTCTAGACTTCAAAAAAAAAAAGTATATTTTCTCCTTTTTCCAACCACTGTCTTGTTGATCTCACAAAGCCCTCTTTTGCTTGATAAACATTTAAGTTATTAGCTTCTCTGTATCCAACTACATACATATATACAAACACGCTTTTCTTGAGATTTAAAGAGTCTTTTTTTTTTTTTTTAATTAAGTTATATTTCAGACAGGACCACTACCAGTGAAAAGGTAAGCAGTAAACTGTCAGAGGTTTACATTTAAAGTTTAGGTTAGAAAAAACTGAAAAAGGGAATTTCAGGGAAAACTAATCGGTTACAACCTACAGTTGTTCTGCAGAAATTCAAGTAAATGAAGCCTTGAATGTTGAAGCAAACAATTTGCACAGGTGTCCCAACTTGTGTTGATTACTTACAAGCCCTCTGTGCGTCTTAAAGCAGAGGTGGACAAACTGTTACTACACGCCCTGAAGTACCATTTGGACAATATTCCAGTGATAACGGCAAGAAAATGGCAATTAACAAATCAAAGAGGCAGGGCATCATTTCCATTAGATGTGTAGGCTTTTCAATTAGAGAAGTGTATAATGGTATACGACTCTATCCCAGATGCGTTTTCCCCTTACCATAAAGTTGACCACATCAATGTGAATAATGTGTGTATATATATAACAGTTTACTATCTATAAATGGACTAAACATATCAGACAAGATAACTGTATATTGCACTAATTAAATCAAAACACTGACCCTCCAGTGACATTTCAATAGCCAACTTAACAAAGCAAATGGTGTAGACTCCATTGTTACCTTATTAAAAGTAAAATGAGAGAATTCCTGCCTAAAAATATATCACTAATACTAACCAGTTAATAAAACACTATGCAATAAGTCCCTTGACGTAACAGATGCTTGTATGTTCGGTAAAGGAGCTGAACATTCAATCCTACAGGTTTATTTTTAACCAAAAAAGAAACGTAACAAATTGTATCATAAATATTGTGGGTCACCTTGAATAAAGGCATCAGCAAAATAAATAAAGGTAAATGTAGTTGAACGTTTGACCACTAGTTTTGGAGAAGTTCATTATTGAGCATGAATTAAATAATCATAGTCAGTTCCCTTTTCAAAGCTACTATATACAATTACATGTTGATTAGACATCCATTAACTCAGTTAATAACTCTGTAACTACAAGATATACTGTATATATTTTTTAATTTGGTACAGTGTAATAATCCCCGACGCAATATTGTCTTTTCGCATGACCTTTATGGGACAGAGTGCGGGGTCGGCCATTGTACAGCAAGAGCCCCTGAAGACATTTTCAGGTTAAGGGCCTCGCTCAAGGGTCCTTCTGGCAGTAAAGAGATTTGAATCGGCATCCTACCAAATACTAGCACATGTCACAGATAGATACCGATACCATCAGTTGCAGAATAAAGTGGTTATGAACCAATCTATTATTAAATAAACTCAACTACATTCATAGGTTTGTAATTTCAACAAAAACAAACCATTAACTAAATCATCTGCTCTGTTAAGAATTCTTAACGTAATCTCAGTTTGGTATTCAATTTTCTATGTGTAGCTTTTTCCGGTTTTATCCTGCATTTTAAAAACTAAGAACCGTAGGCCTTACAATGGTTATATCAATTGTCATGTCATGTATTCTTGGCATATATAGATTTTTTTTTTTTTTTTTTTTAATAAAAAGTAAACGATCCTATACTACATGTCCCGCACAAATACTCATTTACTTGAAAGAATTCAAATACAGTATTTCAAATGTCAGCACTTTCTTGTTAGCCTGTGTTACATGAGCTTCAATTTGTGGTGAACATGGCCTGCTGGATTTTTGTTAGCTTTTTAATTTGTAATTCACAACACATGTTCTATGCTTCCTTTGAGAAGTCATACAGACTATGGTGTGCTCTTCATCCTCTGGACTGTTCGGCAACTGAAAGGACTTTGCAGACAGGCATTTTGTCAAATCAGTAGATGTAAATACAGAAGAGCAGGTCTTCAATTTAGAAAATACATGTTGGCTACAAATTAACAAGAGTTGCTAAAGCACATTTAAAGATATAAAGATTATAAAAAGTGAGGGATAGCAGTAGGATTATGTCACACGAGGAACAGTTTTTAATAAGACAAACATCTAATCTTTATTTAGGAAGGCCGTGTCAACCACTGGTTTCCAACTTTTACTAAATTTATAAAAAAAAAGAGAATTGAACTGGTTAGTACAGTAGAAAGAACACTGCAAGTGTAAAAAACAAATACAACAGTGGCAGGTATCAGGAGGATCTAAAAAATCTCAACTCACTAATTTAAAACATTAAAGAAGTTTAACAAATCACACAGGTAGAGACCCTTTTGAATAATTTAAGGCGTGTAATTCTTTAAGCCAATACACTGCTACAATGGCTACTCCGTTACTACTAATTGGGGGTTTACTGTCAATGTAGCAGCTTCTTATGTCTACCGTGAGTAATCAAACATTTGGAAGGACTTCACAGTAATAAAAACTATTAATTCTGAAAATTTCCTCTTCAAATTCAAAGACAACTAAATATATATAATCGCAGTGAAGATGAAGTAAAATACTCAGTGAACTAGCATCATTGTGCACTTTTATCAATTCACAATCTTTTCCTGCCCTCTTTATTGAATTCTTTTCTAATATAATCTACTTCTGTCCACAGCTAGAACATCAATTTTGACCTCACAGTTTGAAGACTCAAGGAGTGTCTTGTATAATGGGCTTCATACGTGTGAGTAGAGAGCTTAGAAATAAAACTGTCTGGAAAAAAATGCTTCATAATAATGGTGGGCAGCAACTAAATAGTGCAAGTAATAATGAATGTTTGTAGAGCTTACTTCTAAGTCTCTGAAACAGAACTTTATTGATGTTTCCAACAACACAAATCCAGTACAGTATTAAATTTATCAGATCCATCATACGGAAGTAAATCTTGCACGCAAACACACAAAACCATAAGAAAAAAACCATTTAAAAATAGTAATAAACTCCTACTAAATAACTTCTCCCAGTATTGAGACCTTGAGTGCCTCACTCATCCTTAGTGCTCCAATGTCTGGAGATCTGTGCTCCTCAGTGACCAATGTACAATGGGTAACCCCCATGGGGAGGGGCCACCGAAAGAACAACCAATTACTGACCCTCATGAAGATTTTAATTACATCAAGCAGAGCCCTGCTGAGAAGAGGGATGTCAGGCCAGTCTGAGGTCTTCACTTAAGAGTTCCTAGTGGCACAAAAAGGTGACCCACACACCCTGGCCAAGCTCAGTGTGATAAAACTACATGTAGTGAGCAGCCGCCATATGAGTTTTACCATCCACCTCATCTCTGTATCTAGTACAAAGCACACAGAAACTGACGTCATTGAGATATGGGAAGAAAATCAGAGTAGCTGTGCAAGGTAGGAACCGACTACGGGCCATCATTGAGTACAACTGCATGCGTATCCACCACCATAGTAAGTCAGGTTAGGTTTGCCAGCCTACTAAACCTGGGAATCTTTAGAAATAAGGATGAAAAAAATAAATAGGGGACACATGGAAAATGCATACACACTAGAAAATTCATTTTGCTGGAACTGTAAGCCAGTAACACCAACCACAAATCTCTATTAACTTCCCATTATTCATCAACATGCATTACTGGTTTTGTATTTTAGCACCAAAACATTTACTTGTCACATATGACACAGGCAAAAAGAGAAACAAAACAACATCCATATAATTTTTCATCCATGCAAAGCATGTAAATATATGCCGACTACATTGAATTAAGCAGGTTTCAGAATGCTAAGCCGTGTATATAAATACACACATACTGATTATGGACGCCCCTCATTAACAGATATGAACATTACATTTAGACTTCTCCAGGCGGGTCACCCGAGGAATACCGGCACGACAGCGCTACACTTTCTCTCCCTCTATACATTTGTTTTCATTCTTGGTTTCGCATGCACTTCGACTTTTCTCCACGGTCGTGAACTCCAGTTTGTCTCAGTTCGTGTTTGTCTTTTTCTGATCAGAAGTGTAAAGCCCGACTAACTCCTCGCTGCTTTCTGAAATGCCGACCGATCACGAACACCGCGGAATTGATAAAGGAGAAAAAAAAGTACAAATTAAATCGCTGTGTGTGTTAGTGAAATTGACATGATAGACACAAAGGGCCTGCTTACCTCTACTTAGTTACTTTGACTGGAGCGGGTAGAAATTCGCGCATTCGTAAACTGACCACGTGCCCAAACCACGAATACATACCCTCCTTCTCTCGGTAATGATTTGCTTTCAAAACTGACTCCGTCTGGAGCAAATGAAAAATCCACATTCATAACATGACGGGTCCAAACTCATATCACTTACCTTAACTCTGTGTACGAGGTGATACTTTTTAAAGCCGACCTACTCAGCAGCCTGCTTCGCTGTACTTGGACTTCCGTGTCTGCCGCTTACGGTGACGTCACTGGTCAAAGTACTCCAAATACGTCATCAAGGGCGACGATAACCAAATAGATATTGTTGCAGACCGGAATAAAATGGGCATGAATATTATTTTCGACTTCAGCCAATCATATACTAAATTTGCCAACGTCAGGCACAGATCAGCAAATCGATAATTTAAACGTCGCGTTTGTCACCTTTTTATTTAACAAATCGCCAATCGGTGTTACTTGTCATACATGCTGCACATTAGTCAATTGCTTTATGGAATACGTAAAAAGAAAGGTCGGGGTAATTTCTAAAGGTGGACGGGCAAGATAAAGTGACTGTAAGAGACAGAGTGTATATTCGTATAATACATCAGCGACGATAGTCTACTAGTGCCAATATCTTACACTATAGTACTCTATCGAGTGCATTATTAAGACTGCAGTGTATTTTTACCACCGTCATTTATAATTAGCGGTTCTGAATAAATAATGATTATAAAAGTTTGGATATGAGATATTTATCGTTACTAAACAACGTCTGAAAGAAATTTAAATGAACATAACACAAATTTGTGTCCGCCTAATTTTAGTGGATTGACGTTGACTTAGGTGTGGGCTCTACTTCTTTAAGTCAGTCAGATAAAAACAAATGTTTGACTGTTGTTGTTTACTCGAATGTCCAAATTAAATAGTCGCCTACATTTAACTGTCACCTTAAAGACGGGCTATAACCGTATTATGATTTTAAACGTTTAATAAACTGTCAGAGTTAAATCTTTTCTTCTATAATACACAACCCTAAAATGTGTTTTATTACTTTCATTACTATTTATCAACTTTTATTTATTTATGTATTCCTATTCCATTGTCGCCCCTTCTGCCTGCAGATCAGCCTCTGTTGTTTGTTTGCTGATGTCTGTCAAATATTCTGTGGTCTTCATGTCTGTTCTCAACACACCAGCAGCTCTAGTCAGTTTCTTGTCTGTGGATCTCGTATTCAAGTTTGTTTTTTTAGCTGTATTATGATTACAGAATATTACAAATCACATACTTGACACTCTCACGTTCAGGTATCAGGGAACAGACAACGTTAAGAAAGCTGGCAATCAAATTGTGACTTTAAAGAATCCATTGGCTGTCTCTAAATGTTATCAATGTTAAATGTAAGAAACACAGTTATCATATCACATTTCAATTATTATTTTTATAATGAAGTTTACTATGTTAAACGATCTGTGAAGAGCAAATATTATGCCTTTGAAAGAGTAATAATTTTGCAGTTTTTGTGACTGTGCACCTGTTAATCAGGGTATTCAATTATTTGACTTAATT
>JANRMT010062791.1:208682991-208694372 GCA_026402145.1 Polypterus bichir lapradei
TTTCCCTAGTCCTGTTCGGATTAGGCGGATTTTCGGATTAGCGGGACTCTACTGTATATTACTCTACCAAGATAAAACGGTCACTTATAAATTAATAAGAAGGTGCTATGCATTAACCGACAGTATAACATTACACCTTTCATAAGCTGAAATAAGATTCTTAAATTGTAACTGTCACTTAGCCATTTAAGTGGTTCAATGGTGCAGAACAATAGGGAAGTACATGTTTTGTAAAGTGCTGTCCCTGTAACTGTCTTGCAAAACTAGCCCTAGCTGAATTGCATAGCCTAAGCTGGGAGGGGAGCCTTGGACTGTGGGTGTGCCGACAATTCCTATTATCTAAAGATTACTGTGTACTTCTGCACATAGCGATCTAATGTGTCATCTTAAGCTACTTGCAAACTTTGCGTGACCTCAAAATGAACTGCCATACTTCCTCTTTTTATTTAGTAAACAAGCTGGGTATAAAAAGAGGGAAACTCCCTGCTGAGGGGGGGTTGTCTGTAACAAACTGAGCTGACCGCTGCTGCAGCCTCCTGCTCACCAATAATAAAGAAATTGCTTTTTACCTTACATTGGTGTCCATCTCCTGTCGTTCCTGACTTTCAGCAACAACGAAAGCAAACAGGATGCACCTGAAACAATCTGAAGAGCTACAGCAAAGGGTCTGAATACTTCTGCTGTTGAAATGAGTGAATACAGTTTTTAAACTTTTTTGAAAATGTATTTTCATGTTGTCTGTACATTGATGGGGGAAAAGTGTCAAATGTATCCATTTAAAATTAAACCTGCAACAAAATAGTGTGCAGAAAGTGAAAGGCTGTGAATACTTGATGAAACCTCCATACGGTTTATGTAAACTGCTTAATCCATTTTAAATAGCATAGATTTGCATGCATTGAGTGGGATTGGATTTTTTTGTCTCCCTAATCCTATCCCACCGTACTTCACAATTTTATCTTTTGGTGCTAAAGTTCAACTGGTAATGCCTGATAATGAGTATTAAAGAAGTTATTAACAATTTGAAGTCTGTGTTCCTGCCGTATAGCTACAGTAGTGCGAGTTTAAACCTCAGCCTGTTTATTTCCCATGTGCAGTTTTCATGTGTGCCCTGTTTCTGCCATTAATAATAATAATAATAATAATAAATAATAATATTATTATTATTATTTATTTTTTCTCCCACGTTCTGAAGATTCACTTTGACAAATCTAATTTTGCTTTGCAAGGTAGTTTTAGATCAATGCTAAGTGTTTTGACTTTGGTATCAATTCCAGCTTTCAGACCTCAGTATTGGTACCAATAACAGTCATCCCTACATGTCACCTGACCTCTCTCCTCTTATCAAGATACTCGTTAAGTAGAATATTCATGAAGGTTAGTTATTGGTTGCTACTTACAGTATCTGGTTTCTCCTCTTAGGATTACCCACAGCAGATTGGGTGTCTTGTTTCAGCTTATTGGACATTCCCTCTGCTCCCAGAATTGTTTCACATCTGATAATTTGAAATAAAGAGTAATGTTACTGTCGGCATGCTATGAATGGTCAATCTTTATATAAAGCTTAACAGAGAGGGTGTTGTGAAATGACATTCAAGTGACTTCAGATCTCACTATTGAAGTTAATTCCTGTTCTTTTTACAGAGAAAAAAAGCTGATGTTTACTGGAACATCTCAATGGATGTGAAACGGGAGAGCTGTGATGTGGACAGAAATATCATGGATATTAAGGAGGAGGACTGTGAGTTGGAGTCCATCTACCTTAAACAGGAAAGTCTAAGCATTAAGGAGGAGAGCAGTGATCTGCAGGCAGTGGGCATTAAAGAAGACGAAGAAGAGAGGTCCGTCAGTATTGAGAAGCTTAAACATACAAATCTGGACCGTGTAAAAGAAGACAACCTTCATGATGGGTGTCAAGATGGAGTGGTGACCAGATTAGACTCTTCTCAAAGCAGACACTGTTCATCTCCAGAGCCTTCTATCAATGTGAAGTCTGAATCATTACAGTCTAAAGCAAAGAGGACTGAGAAAACTACATCTGTTAGAGCTCAGGAAAATCGGCCAACATCTACTAAGATGTCTGGAAAAAGTAAGTGCAAAATAAAAAATGGGCAACTTTTTGGGTTGGGGTTTATGGGCTTGAAAGGTTTGGTCTTGCGGTTTTTATGAGAAATACTGTGTTTTGTTTTGTTTGATATTTCATCAATGTTTATGTAAGGTTTAACAATTTTTCAGGCAAAAGTCCTAAAACGTGTCCTTGGTAAAGAGTGCTATACAAATGTACAGCTGCAATAGAAGGTTGTAAACCTTTTGGAATTTCCATAATATCTGCTACAATTCATCTTAATAATGTGGTCTGATCTTCAACTATACTCCAAATACAGGCCAGCACACTTGTCCTAAGCTAATAACACACAAACAATTGGACGACTTTTTGTCAGTCCTGAACACATCATTTTATCATTCACAGTCCACTCTGTGGCCCTCCTATCTTTACCGACTGGTTGACCCTTCTTTGATAGTAATAGCCTCCACCAAACTTTTCATGTAGCTGCTGATCAGCATTGAATTTTAATCCATACCTTCTGTCCAAACCTTCTTGGTTCCTTTTATTCCTGAGAGCTCTTCTCTGATCAGTTCTCTTTAGGTCAGGCCACAGCATCGCATGTCTCTTACTGGCCGTTCCAAAACACCAATTTCCTTATGTTTACCTCTTTGTCTTTTTTGATTTCTGCCTGTGTTTGGGTTCATTATCTAGTGTCATGACTCAACTTTTGTTAATCTTCTGCTATCCTAATGTTTTGTGTTTCTGTTGCCGGTCCTTCCAAAACACCAATTTCCTTATGTTTAACTCTTTGACTTTTTTGATTTCTTCCTGGTGGTTCTGAGGCTAGGCATCTGCATTGGCATTCGGAAGGTTGCTGGTTTGTATCCCGTAAATGTCAAAAGGGACTCTGCTCTGTTGGGCCCTTGAGCAAGGCCCTTAACCTGCAATTGCTGAGCGGTTTGAGTAGTTTGAAAAGCGCTATATAAATGCAAAGAATTATTTTTATTATTATTCCTATGTTTGGTCTCATTCTCCTGTGTCATGACTCAAGTTTTGATAAGCTTCTGCTATCCTGATGTTTTGCTGTCACATTTCTTGATAATATTTTGAATTCACTGCCCCTTTGATCATGTTAAGCTCTCCAGGCTTTGAAGAAACAAGCAGGCCAACCCATGATGCTCCCTTCACCTTGAGGCTTTAGTATCAATGTTCAGTTGTCTCCTACCTCCAAACATGGTGTCATGTGTTTTGATCAAAGAGTTCAACGTTTTCCTCCTTAGTCTACAGAACATTGTCTGTTCTGGATCATTGAGGTGATCTTTTACAAGTCTGAGATGTGTAGTGTTGCTTTTGTTAGATCATACTGATTTCCTTGGTGTTTTCCTTCTGTAAATAACATTCTTATATTCTGTTCTAAAAAAATTAAAGGAACACTTTTTAATCCAAGTATAGCATCAAGTCAATGAACATCTGGGCTATTGATCTGGTCAGTTAAGTAGCAGAGGGGGTTGTTAATCAGTTTCAGCTGCTTTGGTGTTAATGAAAGGAACAACAGGTACACTAGAGGGGCAACAATGAGATGACCCCCAAAACAGGAATGAATGGTTTAACAGGTGGAGGGAGGCCACTAACATTTCACATATGAGAGCAGGTTCACCCTGAGCACATGTGACAGACATGAAAGGGTCTGGAGAAGCCGTGGAGAACATTACGCTGCCTGTAACATCATTCAGCATGACCGCTTTGATCATGGGTCAGTGATGGTATATCTGGGGGGGCATATCCATGGAGGGACGCACAGACCTCTACAATGTAGACAGCAGCACTTTGACTGCCATTAGGTATCAGAATGAAATTCTTTGACCCTTTGTCAGACCCTATGCTGGTGCAGTGGCTCCTGGGTTCCTTATGGTGCATTACAATGCCTGGTCTCATGTGTTTGTGAGTTCCTGGAGGATGAAGAAATTGATACCATTGACTGGCCCCCACACTCACTCGCCTGACCTCAATCCAATAGAACACCTCTGGGTGGGACATTTTTTTTTCGGTCCATCTGACACATCAGACTGTCCAGGAGATCAGTGATGCCCTGGTCCAGATCTGGGAGGAGATACCCCGGGACACCATCCGTTGTCTCATTAGGATGTTGTCAGGCATGCATACAAGCACATTGTGCCATAATAACTACTGAGTACAATTGGAGTTGCTGCAATGAAATTTCGGCCAAATGGACTCATCTTCCTACTGCATCATTTTTTCCCTTTGACTTTCTGGGTGTCTTTGAATTCAGCCCTCTGTAGGTTGATCATTTTCATTTCCATCAAACAATGTGGCTGCCATCCTTTCGTTCCTAACACATCACCATATCAGTCCATAGCAGTAGCGATAGCCAGCATGATTTTTTTCCCCAATTGAGATCTGATGGGTTTTCAAAGTGTTCCTTTATGTTTTTTTTGTTTTTTTTGGAGCAGTTTATTTTCCTTTGCATGGACACATGCACAGAGATTTTTCTGCAGGCACTTTGCTCTTCCCTTCTGTTTTTTTTTTTTTTTTTCCTCCTCACCTCTGCTTTCACACTGTGGTCTTTGCTGGATGCCCACTCCAGTACTGATTTTGCTCCATTTTTGTAGACAGTTTGGCTCCCTGTCAAGCATTTCAAAATGCTTTGTTCATGTTTTCCAGTTTTATACAGCTCTTCAGATCTTTTAAGGTCCTTGTGACAACCCTTAAGAGGTATCTGGGTGGAACATTAAAGTACTGAATTGGAGTAACACCGTGAAGTCACCCGCTAAAATCTTTCTTGCATTGTAAAGTGAAAAAGGCTGTGTGTATGTGTACTTTTGTGTGAGAATAAGTTAAATGTAACTTTTGCTCCTGAAAACTTTGTTTTTGTGGTTACCGTTATGGAGCTCTGAGGGTGTTTCATACCTTTTTATCTATTTGTTTTTCTTTTTTTTTTTTTGCCATCTACACTAGAGCTAGTTCAATGTTTAATAAAGGTACTTGTATTCAAACCTTTGTGTTTGTTGGTCAGAAGGCAGAGAAAGCTTTTGCAATTGCTGGCAAGTCAGTAATTAACTGGTGTCGAAGCAGCAAACAGTCAAGAACAACTGGGATTCCTTACTAGGAATAAGTTAAACATTTGACATGATGCAGGACAGATTTAAAGAAATTAATAAGAACTCTGAAGTGGTAAATATGTTTAAAGAGGCTGCAAATGTAAAAATAGCTAAATAAGTCATAGAAGACTAATTACTCCAAACTAACAGTAGGGAAGCTAAAATGCAGTTAACAGAGGAATATTGCAGATAAGGCAAAAAGATGCACCAAAGAGAGTTTTTAGTATTTTAGTAATAAAAGAAAAGCCAATGAGGTGAAGCAGATCAGGGACAATAAAGGGGAATTACAGAACATAGACCGTGAAATATCAAATGCACTAACTTGTTTTTTTTTTTCTTAAATTTTCACAAGTGAGCAAGTGGATAACCTCCCAGTGGTAACAGGGACTACTAAGGAGGTACTGAGAGATTTGGAAATTGTAGAGAGAGAAGTGCTGCTCAAATTAAATAGGCTGAACTCAAACAAATCACTAGGACCAGATAATACTTATCCCCAAGTGCTTAGGGGGGTAAGTGAATACACATATAAACCTGTGACACTGTCAAAATGCAAAGGAAGAGCAGAAAAAGATTTGGGGATCCGCCCCCTATATTATAACACACAGTATAAGAAGTAAAAAGATGGCTCCAGAGTACTCTCTGGTTCCGCGTCCAAAAACGGACAAACTAAAGAGGGAAGGTGCTGGGCTCTTAGAGGCAAGGGAGGAAGAGGTGGGTCCAAAATAAAAGAGCAGGAAATGACGTTGATGGGAGGTGTAGTTAGGAAAGGGGTACAGGAACTGGAGGATGCTTTTTAGACTGATTTCTCTTCAGGTGATCTGCAGAAGAGGGATAAGAAAGGTTTGTGCACTTTGTCAAGGCCTTCTGACGTATCTTGCCCTCAGTTAAGCCCTTAGCCTGCCTCCCAAGTGCACGTGTGTGACAACACAGTTTTAGGAAGGCATCGCACACTGCAGAAATTTCTGTTGACTGGAAAATGAAAAATATTATCTTGTTTTATAAAAAAAGGTGATTGGGATGATCCAAGCAGGTATAGGCCAGTAAGCTTAACATGGATGCCGAATAAATTAATGGAAGGACTTTATTAAGGAAAAGATTAAGGAAGAAATGTAAAGAACAGTTTTACTGATCAGACCTCCCTCGCCTGAACGCATTCTGATATGTTATTTTGGCCCCACAGCTAACTTAACGCACAAACTCTTCTTCTGTCACCATCCTTGTTTCAGTTCTGCTCCATTAATTTATCAAACAAATCACCACGACCAGATAATATTTACCCTCGAGTTCTTACAGAGGCTAGAGAGTATAGATATAAACCCTTGACACCCATTTTTTAGAAAGTCACTGGAGATTCTGAAGGACTAAAAAATGGCAAATCTCATCTCATTATATGAAAAGGTGACAGGGCAGATCCAAGTAACTATAGGCCAGTAAGCTTAATGTGCATCACAGGAAAATTAATGGAAGGAATTATTAAAGATAAGATTGAGTAACACCTGGTAAGGACAGGAGTCTGAACAGTCAGCATGGGTTCAGAAGAGGGAGGTCGTGTTTTACTAACATGATGGAATTCTATGAGGAGGCAACAAAAGGATACGATCAAAGTGGAGCAGATGAGATTATTTATCTGGACTTACAGTAAGCATTTGAAAGGGGCTGCATGATAGGGTGGGGATCAAACTAAATGATGTGGCAGTTCAGGGTGATGTTTGTAGGTGGGTGCATAATTGGCTTAGACACAGGAAGCAGAGAGTGATGGTGAGATAAACCTTATCAAAATTGGCTGATAACTCGGTGATTGTGAGAGTGGTGACCCATAGGGGTCAGTTCTGGGGCTATTGCTATTTTTATTATATATACATTTTTGGATAGAAATATGAATAACAAGCTGGTTAAGTTTTCAGATGATACTAAGCTAGGTGGATTGGCAGTTAATTGAGAATCTGTTGAATCATTACAGAGAGACTTAGACAGTGTACAGTACTTGGGCAGAATTGTAGAAGACGCAATTTAATCTAAGAAAATGTTAAGTACTAGGAGGTTTGCACCCTCATCGCTTCGCTCGCTAACCCCCAGCCTGCGCTTTGTGCCAACCAGTTGGCATCTCTGCTGCTCACGTTGTGAAGAGGTGGGCTGAACGCATCCCAAGGAGACGTGGTCTCTTCTCTGAAACCCCCTAATAAACGGTGATACAATGGGAAACAGGTTTTTTTTTTTGTGTTTCCTCCTCCTCTTTTCTCGATCAGCCGCTGTTGCCCTGCTGCGTGATCTGCATCTCGTGCAGCGCTTTGAACATTTGAAAGCCTCTACAGCAGCTATCCTACTCTTTGTCTTTTATTTCCGGTCCCTGACGTTGTTAAATCTCTTGGCACAAAGTCTCGTCTTACAGGACATGAGTTCTTCTTATTTGTTTTAGTTTATAATTTAAAAACTGAATAAGAATCTGAAAATCTAACAACATCGTATTAAAGTTCGATAAACTCTGAAAAGAATGATACCAAACATTATATATGTAGGTTTTAAAATAAGCCAGATTTAAAGTGTGACATCAAAACATCACATAAAATCATTGCACTTTTAAGCTTAGGATTTTATATACTGTATATAGGGTAGATTTGGATAGGAATATGAATAACAAGCTGGTTACGTTTTCAGAAGATACAGTTGAACCTCGGTTCACGATCGTCTCGGTACACGTACAAATCGGTTTACGACCAAAAAGTTTGCCAGACTTTTGCCTTGGTTCATGACCAGAAACTCGGTATACAAAAAAGCTACTTTCTCTTTCGGTTTGTACATGTTCAGTCTCTCCCTGTGCATTTCCTGTACAGCGAGAGAGAGCGAAATATACACACACACACATACAGGCTCGCGAGAGAGCGGCACACACACACACACAGGCGCGCGCTAGAGAGAGATACACACAGGAGCTCCAGGCTCGTGAAATAGAGGCACAACGGCACACGCGAGAGAGAGAGGGAGGGCTGGACACATAAGGTAAAAAAGGCTTGTTTTTGTTTTCAGTTCTGTTTACAGCGATCGGTTCATAGCGTGCATTGTGGCAATGTTACTTTTCTTGGTGGTTAATTAAATTATGGATTTTTCAAATGTTCATTTTTTTCCCTGTGCTTAAATCTCATTTAAAAAAAAAAAAAGTGTTTTTAGCGAGCGGTTCCTAGCACTATATAGCGCAAACTATTGCAGTGTTAGTTTTCTCTGTTGTTCAAGGTTTTCTCAGTGTTATTCAGTGTTTTTACATTTAGTTTACTATTACGCTGTACATTCTATAGTATAATTAACTATATTTGTGCTTAATCTGTACATATATTTACATATATATTTACATACAGTTCGTACGGTCTGGAACGGATTCATTGTATTTACATACAATCCTATGGGGGGAAATTGCTTCGGTTTACGACCAGAGTTTTGGAACGAATTATGGTCATAAACCGAGGTTCCACTGCACCAAGATAGGTGGATTGGCAGATAATCAAGAAACTGTTGAGTTATTATACAGAGAGACTTGGACAGCATACAGGCTTGGGTAGATTTGTGGAAGACGAAATTTAATGTAAGAAAATGTAAAGTATTACACATAGTAAGTAAAAGTGTTCAGCGGCGGGCTGGCGCCCTGCCCGGGGTTTGTTTCCTGCCTTGCGCCCTGTGTTGGCTGGGATTGGCTTCAGCAGACCCCCGTGACCCTGTAGTTAGGATATAGCTGGTTAGATAATGGATGGATGGAAGTAACAGTGTATGGTTTGAATACAAAATGGGAGGTCTGAAAATTCTAAGTACACTTGATGAGATGAATTTAGGAGTCATAGTGGATTCGTCTCTGTTAACTTCCAGACAGTGTTGAGAAGCCATTAAGAAAGTTAACAGAATATCAGTTTATATAGCGCCTTGATGTGTGGAGTACAAGTCACAGGAGGTTCTGTTGAAGCCTTATAACATCCTTATGAAGCCTCATCTGGAGTGTTTTGGTCTTCAGTCTACAAAAAATACAAAGCAGTGGTAGAAAAAGTTCAGAAGAAAGCTAATTCTAGGGGTGATAGGTAGAATTTTTAAAAAAGATTAAATGAGTTCAACCTTTTCAGTTACAGTTTTTTACAATCGCTATGACAGTTTTTTCAAAACATTTAACAAGTTTCCTAAATTCTGAACACGGTTAGCACAACATCCGTCTTTGTAGGCTATACAATTAACACGTTTCTTGTTGCTTTGATACAAAATGCATACAGTTAACACCAATTTAAAATGCTTGAACTTTTTACACACAAGCTCAACCAAGACTAAAACAATGTAATTTTACAGTCAAATTTACAAATGCTTTCACACTGTATGTCAGAACAGATAACATCATGTTCTAAACATAACTTATATAGGCTAAAGTCAAAGTGAACAGCTGTTCATATTGTGAATTGAAACGCAAATATATTCCCTGTATTTTATTCCATTGCCAATGAGAAACAGCTTATTGCAGTTATGCAAATCTATAAATCACAGGTGATTGCCATGTAGGAACCACACTCAGGTGTTGAGGTTTTTCCAATCACATGATCATATATTCTAAAAGAGGACTCTTTGGGCTGATCTTGTGTGGAAAAGGAACAATATAGAGCAACACAAAGAAAAAATGCCTGCACGAGGGAGAGGAAGACGAGTACCAGGACAATTGAGAGGAGTGGGCCAAGGTAGAGGGAGAGGAGTTAGAATGCGTGGTGGTGCTCAAAGAAGGACCAGAGCTAGGGTAACTGATCAAATAAGAGCTACTATCATTGACCATGTCATAAACCATGGGCTATCATACTGAGAGGCTGGTGAACGAGTACAGCCAAATCTCAGCCGGGACACAGTGGCATCCATTGTCCGTATTTTCAGAGAAACCAACAGGTAGGATATTGCTTCTCCTACAGCAAAGTGTAAATAATTTTACCATTTACTGTATTAGAGTGACTGTATGCCTCTGGTCTCTAATATGTAACTGTATTTTGTCCCTCTAAGGATTCAACGTCTAGCTCCCTCAGGGGGCAGAGGAAAGCTCTTGAATGAAGAACAGGAACATGCTATTGTCAACATGGTGATTGCTGACAATGAAATAAAACTGAAGGACATTCACTCCAGAGTTGTAGAGGACAACCTTGTTTTTGGGAACATTGCAGCAATCAGCATATCACCCATTTCTCGGACTCTAGCTAAACACAGAGTCCGAATGAAACAACTATACAAAGTTCCTTTTGAAAGGAACAGTGAGTGCATCAAAGAACTCCGTCACCAATACGTCCAGGTAAGGTTATGCAATACAGTCATTACTGTACCATACACAGTGTGTTTTGCAGTAAACTACTCTATAAACCTGGAGTGCATTAGTACTTACAGTAGATATACAGTACAGCACAGCATTTACATACACTGTGTGTAATTACTTTCAGAGAGTCATGGAGTTGGAGGCCAATCAAGTCCCACATGAAATTATCTATGTTGACAAGGCTGGCTTCAACTTGGCGAAAAGGCGTCGCTGTGGGAGAAACATAATAGGCCAAAGGGCCACAGTTACTGTGCCGGGCCAGAGAGGAGCCAACATCACCATGTGCGCCGCAATCTCCAACAACGGTGCACTCCTGCATAAATGTCAGATTGGCCCCTACAACACCGACCGCCTTCTCCTGTTTTTAGAAGACCTGCACGAAAGACTGGTGCCAGAGGTAGAAAGGGGACAGGTGGGAGACCACTTGCCAATATATGTTATCACATGGGACAATGTGGCATTCCACCATTCCCGTGCAGTCACAGCCTGGTTTGATGCCCATCCAAGGATGATGTCCCATTTCCTTGCCCCTTACTCCCCTTTCCTCAACCCCATTGAGGAGTTTTTCTCAGCCTGGAGATGGAAGGTTTTTGACCATCGTCCACATGACCAAATGTCCCTCCTGGATGCAATGGATGCTGCATGCCAAGACATCACAGCTAAACACTGCCAGGGGTGGATAAGGCATGCCAAAAGATTCTTCCCACGATGCCTTGCCAGAGAAGATATCAGGTGTGATGTGGATGAGAACATGTGGCCAAATGCAGAAGACCGGGCAGAATAGAAGATTACTTTGGTTTTTTTTTATTATAATTCCAGTGCTTTTTCTGTTTGTATATCTTGCAGTAATGTCCTTTTGCAAATAAAGTCTGTACTGCAGCAGTTCTGTGTCTGTATTTTTTTT
>JANRMT010062791.1:208708106-208723383 GCA_026402145.1 Polypterus bichir lapradei
TAAAAGTTGATAAATAGTCATGAAAGTAATAAAACACATTTTAGGGTTGTGTAATATAGAAGAAAAGATTTAACTCTGACAGTTTATTAAACGTTTAAAATCATAATACGTTTATAGCCCGTCTTTAAGGTGACAGTTAAATGTAGGCGACTATTTCATTTGGACATTCGAATAAACAACAACAGTCAAACATTTGTTTTACTCTGACTGACTTAAAGAAGTAGAGCCCACACTTAAGTCAACGTCAATCCACTAAAATTAGTCGGACACAAATTTGTATTGTTATGTTCATTAAAATTTTCTTCAGACGTTGTTTAGTAACGATAAATATCTCATATCCAAACTTTTATTATCATTATTTTTTCAGAACCGCTAATCATAAATGACGGTGGTAAAATACACTGCAGTCTTAATAATGCACTCGATAGAGTACTATAGTGTAAGATATTGGCACTAGTAGACTATAATCGCTGATGTATTATACGAATATACACTCTGTCTCTTACAGTCACTTTATCTTGCCCGTCCACCTTTAGAAATTATCTTAAACATCCACCTTACTCCCACCTGTCTTTTTACGTATTCCATAAACCAATTGACTAAGGTGCAGCATGAATGACAAGTAACACCGATTGGCGATTTGTTAAATAAAAAGGTGATTGACCGCGACGTTTAAATTATCGATTTGCTGACCTGTGCCTGACGTTCGCAAATTTAATACTGTATATGATTGGCTGAAGTCGAAAATGATATACACGCCCATTTTACTCCGGTCTGCAACAATATCTACTTGGTTGTCGTCGCTCTTGATGACGTATTTGGAGTACTTTGATCCGTGACGTCACCGAAAGCGGCAGATACGGAAGTCGGCGCGCGCTTTTCGCTTGTATGCAGCGAAGCGAAACAGGCTGCTGAGTAGGTCGGCTTTAAAAAGTATCACATCGCACACAGAGTGAAGGTAAGTGATATGAGTTTGGAGCCGTCATGTTATGAATGTGGATTTTTCATTTGCTCCAGACGGAGTCAGTTTTGAAAGAAAGTCATTACCGAGAGAAGGAGGGTAAGTATTCGTGGTTTGGGTACGTCAGTTTTCCAATGCGCGAATTTCCGCCCTCTCTAGTCAAAGTAACTAAGTAGAGGTAAGCAGGCCGTTTGTGTCTATCACGTCAATTTCACTAACACAGCGCTTTAATTTGTGTTTTTCTTTCTCCTTTATCAATTCCGCGGTGTTCGTGATCGGTCGGCATTTCAGAAAGCAGCGAGGAGTTAGTCGGGCTTTACACTTCTGATCAGAAAAAGACAAACACGAACTGAAACAAACTGGCGTCCGCGAACGTGGAGAAAAGTCGAAGTGCATGCGAAACCAAGAACGAAACCAAATGTATAGAGGGAGAGAAAGTGTAGCGCTATCGTGCCGGTATTCCTCAGGTGACCCGCCTGGAGAAGTCTAAATGTAATGTTCATATCTGTTAATGACGGGCGTCCATAATCAGTATGTGTGTATTTATATACACGGCTTAGCATTCTGAAACCTGCTTAATTCAATGTAGTCGGCGTATATTTACATGCATTGCATGGATGAACAATTCTATGGATGTTGTTTTGTTTCTCTTATATAGCCTGTGTCATATGTGAAAAAGCCAATGTGTTGGTGCTAAAATACAAAACCAGTAATGCATGTTGATGAATATTGGGAGGTTAATAGAGATTTGTCGTTGGTGTTGCTGGCTTACAATTCCAGCAAAATTAATTTTCTGGTCTGTATGCATTCTCCATGTGTCCCCTATTTATTTTTTTCATCCTTATTTCTAAAGATTCCCAGGTTTAGTGGGCTGGCAAACCTAACCTGATTTAGTATTTTATTGGACACATTTTGAAATTTTTAGATGGATATTTTAGAACAGATTTATAGACTTATTTATTTAAATTATGATTTTTACAATTGGTAGGATGGGTGGGGATTGTAAAATAAAGATTTATAACTGAGGTAATGTGTGCCAATGCGATTCTGATGTAGCCTTCGGGCTATTATCCCCTACCCTAAACCTGACTTACTATGGTGGTGGATACGCATGCACATGTACCCTACGATGGCCCGTAGTCGGGTCCTACCTTGCACAGCTACTCTGGTTTTCTTCCCATATCTCAATAACCTCAGTTTCTGTAAGCATTGTACTAGATACAGGGATGAGGTAGATGGTAAAACGCATATGGTGGCTGCTCACTACTTGTAGTTTTATCGCACTTAGCTCAGTCAGGGTGTGTGGGTCACCTTTTTGTGCCACTAGGAACTCTTAAGTGAACACCACAAACCGGCCTGGCATCCCTCTTCTCAGCAAGGCTCTGCTTGATTTAATTAAAATCTTCATGACGGTCAGTAATTGGTTGTTCTTTGTCTGGCCCCTCCCCACGGGGGTTACCCATGGTTCATTGGTCAATGAGGAGCACAGATCTCCAGACAATAGAGCACTAAGGATGAGGGAGGCAGTCAAGGTCTCGATACTGGGAGAAGTTATTTAGTAGGAGTTTATTACTATTTTTAATGTTTTTTTTTTCTTATGGTTTTGTGTGTTTTCTTATAGTTTTGTGCAACATTTTCTTCCATATGATGGATCTGATAAACTTAATACTGGATTTGTGTTGTTGGAAACATCAATAAACTTCTGTTTCAGAGACTTAGAAGTTAGATCTACAAACATTTGTTAAGACTTGCACTATTTAGTTGCTGTCCAGCATTATTATTAAGCATTTTTTTCCAGAGAGTTTTATTTCTAAGCTCTCTACTCACATGTTTGATGCCAATTATACACAACACTCCTTGAATCTTCAAACTTTGAGGTCAAAATTGATGTTATAGCTGTGGACAGAAGTAGATTATATTAGAAAAGAATTCAATAAAGAGGACAGGAAAAGATTATGTAAATTAATAAGTCCACAATGATGCTGGTTCACTGAGTATTTTACTACACATCTTCACTGTGATTATTTATATTTAGTTGTCTTTTAATTTGAGGAGGAAATTTTCAGAAATAATAGTTTTTATTACTGTGAAGTCCTTCCAAAGTTTGATTACTCACAGTAGACATCAGAAGCTGCTACATTGACAGTAAACCCCCAATTAGTAGTAAGTGAGCAGCCATTGCAGCAGTGTATTGGTTTATAGAAGTACAAGCCTTATATTTTTCAAAATGGTCTCTGCCTGTGTGATTTGTAAAATGTCTTTAATTTTTTAAATTAGTGAGTTGAGATTTTTTAGCTCCTCTTGATACCTGTCACTGTTGTATTTGTTTTTTACACTTGCAGTGTTCTTTCTACTGTACTGATCAGTTCAATTCTCTTTGTTTTATAAATTTAGTAAAAGTTGGAAACCTGTGGTTGACACGGCCTTCCAAAATAAAGATTAAATGTTTGTCTTATTAAAAACTGTTCCTCTTGTGCCGTAATCCTACTGCTATCCCTCACTTTTTATAATCTTTATATCTTTAAATGTGCTTTACAACTCTTGTTAATTTGTAGCCAATGTGTATTTCCTAAATTGAAGACCCGCTCTTCTGTATTTACATCTACTGATTTGACAAAATGCCTGCCTGCAAAGTCCTTTCAGTTGCCCGACAGTCCAGAGGATGAAGAGCACACCATAGTTTGAGCTCAGATGTTCATATAATGACATCTTGTCCTCTCACTGTTTAATAGTACTGTGATTATGTTTTACCTTATTAAATGTAGAGCCTCCAAACCATATTTTTATTAGGGCTTCGCTACCCCATACCAGCTTAGTTCAGGACTGGAGATATTCAAATCATAACACAGGCCAATATCACTGGTTATTTCTGTTCCTAAGAATTTGTTTGAAATGTCATATTAAAGCTTGAACCACCATCTTATCAGAGTTGTTATGGTCAGGTTTACAAGTTTTAGGAAAAATACAAGTTGAATCAAACTTCAATCAAAACTCCACATAATTAATATTAATAAGTCTGTATGAATTCTCAAAGGAAGCATAGGAAATGTGTTGTGAATTACAAATTAAAAAGCTAACAAAAATCCAGCAGACCATGTTCACCACAAATTAAAGCCCATGTAACACAGGCTAACAAGAAAGTGCTGACAATTGAAATACTGCATTTGAATTCTTCCAACTAAATGAGTATTTGTGCAAGGCATGTAGTGTAGGATCGTTTTACTTTTTATTAAAAAAAAAAAATCTACATATGCCAAGAATACATGACAATTGATATTACCAATATAAGGCCTACTGTTCTTAGTTTTTAATACGCAGGATAAAACCGGAAAAAGCTACACATAGAAAATTGTATACCAAACTGAGATTACGTTAAGAATTCTTAACAGAGCAGTTGATTTAGTTAGTGGTTTGTTTTTGTTGAGAATACAAACCTATGAGTGTAGTTGAGTTTATTTAATAATAGATTGATTCATAACCACTTTATTCTGCAAATGATGGTATGCATCTTTTACATGTTGTAGTATTTGGTAGGATGCCAATTCAAAACTCTTTACTGCCAGAAGGACCCTTGAGCAAGGCCCTTAACCTGAAAATTTCTTCAGGGGCTCTTGCTGTACAATGGCCGACCCCACACTCTGTCCCATAAAGGTCATGCAAAAAGACAATATCACCTCGAGATCAATACAGTGTACCAAATTAAAAAAAAAAAAAATATATATATATATATATATATATATATATATATATACAGTATATCTTGTATTGTAGTTACATAGTTATTAACTGTGTTAATGGATGTATTATCAACATGTAATTGTATATAGCAGCTTTAAAAAGGGAACTGACTACAATTATTTAATTCATGCTCAATAATGGACTTCTCCAAAACTAGTGGTCAAACGTTCAACTACATTTACCTTTATTTATTTTGCTGATGCCTTTATTCAAGGTGACCCACAATATTTATGATACAATTTGTTACGTTTCTTTTTTGGTTAAAAATAAACCTGTAGGATTGAATGTTCAGCTCCTTTACCGAACATACAAGCATCTGTTACGTCAAGGGACTTGTTGCGTAGTGTTTTATTAACTGGTTAGTATTAGTGACATATTTTTAGGCAGGAATTCTCTCATTTTACTTTTAATAAGGTAACAATGGAGTCAACACCATTTGCTTTGTTAAGTTGGCCATTGAAATGTCACTGGTGGGTCAGTGTTTTGATTTAATTAGTGCAATATGCAGTTATCTTGTCTGATATGTTTAGTCCATTTATAGATAATAAGCTGTTATATACACATACATTATTCACATTGATGTGGTCAACTTTATGGTAAGGGGAAAACACATCTGGGATAGAGTCATATACCATTATACACTTCTCTAATTGAAAGGCCTACACATCTAATGGAAATGATGCCCTGCCTCATTTAATTTGTTAATTGCTTTTTTCTTGCCATTATCACTGGAATATTGTCCAAGTGGTACTTCAGGGGATATAGTAACAGTTTGTCCAACTCTGCTTTAAGACACACAGAGGGCTTGTAAGTAATCAACACAAGTTGGGACACCTGGGCAAATTGTTTGCTTCAACATTCAAGGCTTCATTTACTTGAATTTATGCAGAACATCTGTAGGTTGTAACCGATTAGTTTTCCCTGAAATTCCCTTTTTCAGTTGTTGCTAACAATAAACTTTAAATGTAAACCTCTGACAGTTTACTGCTTACCTTTTGACTGGTAGTGGTCCTGTCTGGAAAAAAAAAATATATATATAAGTCTAGAAGATAGAGGGGTTAAATCAACATGCTGTGAAAGCTCATATTTGATGTGGTCTTTTTTGAGAATTCTACATTTATTGAAGAATTTACTACCAATTTTTTTACAAACAACTTTGTTAGATGGTAATCTTGATGAGGTCGTTGAAATATTTGGATCCCAGCATATAAATATAAATGAAATAGGCCATCAAGATTTTAAATAATAATGCATCACTTAGGAACGATGACCTAACCTCAGAATTTTATAAAATGTTTACAGATCACATTTCATATTTTTTATTTGCAACTTTCAAAGAAATGTGGGATAAATTACCTTGTTGACGAATGTCAGTCAAGTTATGTTAAAGATCTTTAGATTTCTAATAATTTCTGTTTGATTTTAGGCTTGACTGAATATAATGAATTGCTTTCTGGAGACCCAGTGATTCTATTTCTGGATTTTCAAAGGGTGTTTGACATAAAAAGACATGAATTTATATTTTGACAAAAAATATTTATGAATTTAGGGCAACTGTACAAAAAATTTTAAATCTAATTGTTTATTTATTTATTTATTAAAAGCAATTATGAAGGTTTATAAGTGAAGTAATGGTTCAGTTATAGTGTCTCATGGAATCTCCCCACAATTTGAAATTCACAGAGGAATTTGTCAGCATTGCCCCTTATCACCCATATCCCCCACGTTTTCTGCTTACGTCTCAAATTCTTAAGTTTGTTGGTCACTCAAAGAGAACTTTGAAAAGGTCAGTGAAGTACATACAGCACTTGATATTATTAAAACATTTTAATGCAAATGTGAACTACTTCGTAATTCCAGCTAATTACTTGGAAATTAAAATCAACAACAACAACAATAAGTGAGAACAGTGTGCTAGACCTTAATACAGTTGTTATTCCATTAAGAAAACAATTAACTCATGGCTGACTAGAGATCTGACCGTTCATGGCAGATTCTTACTACCAAAAACTAAATGCTTATCTCAAATTTCCTCTTCATTTTCAACTCTATAAATTTCATACTCCTCTTTTGCCCTTCACTTCATTGCCACCCTTTAGCAATTTAAAAATAAAAGTAGTAAAAGCTTAATAGACGTCATTGAACTTAATCATCAGTTTGTGTAACGTTAATGCAAATGGCTAGCAGATGTCACTAGGGAGGTGAGTGCAGAATGCTTCATCATGATTTACAACGCAGTTACTTCAAATGTTTTGATGCTTCTTGAGGCTTCACTCTGCCCATTACTACTTAACACTTCTGATATGTCTTCTTCTTTCGGCTGCTCCCGTTAGGGGTTGCCACAGAGTATCATCGCAATAGTTATTTATTCTTTCCAGTATTTAAATAATGTGCAATAACTCGGTTTAGTTATTATTCTTTCCATTTGTATATAGCATCGCAGAACTTTTCTTGCAACTTTTTGCACCATTTGTTTATTTGTTTCTTTGTTTATTTACTTGTTGTATTCTACATATATGTCTGCATTGACAGAGCTGTTTTTAATCTCATTGTACTTGTGTATAGTGACAATAAAAGGCATTCTCATTTTTCCATCTCTTTCTGTCCTCTTCCTCTGTCATACTCATCACCTTCATGTCCTCTCTCACCACATCTATAAACCTTCTATCAAGCCTTCCTCTTTTCCTCCTGCCTGCCAGCTCTATCCTTATCATTCTTCTCCCAATATTCCCAGCATCTCTCCTCTGCATCAAACCAACACAATCTCGCCTCTCTGACTTTGTCTCCCAACCTGAGCTGACCCTCTATTGTCGTCGTTTCTAATCCTGTCCATCCTCGTCACACCCAATGCAAATCTTACAATCTCTAACTCTACCACCTTCAGCTCTGTCTCCTGCTTTCTGGTGAGTACCACCCATATAACACAGCTGGTCTCACTACCGTCCTGTAGAGCTTCCATTTCACTCTTGCTGATACCCTTCTGTCACAAATCACTCCTGACACTCTTCTCCACCCTGCCTGCACTCTTTTTCACTTCTCTTCCACAATCCCCATTACTCTGTACTATTGATCCCAAGTATTTAAACTCATCTACCTTCTCCAACTCTACTCCTTGCATCCTCACCATTCCTCTGATCTCCCTCTCATTGACGCACACATTTTCTGTCTTGTTCCTACTGACCTTCATTCCTCTCCTCTCTAGAGCAGATCTCCACCTCTCCTCACGTTAATAACTGGCAAAGGTTGGCCATCAACTTTCTGCACACTTTGTGCTATGGATTTAATTTTAAATTTGACAGTTTTACCCAAGAATTTACACTCAAAAACCCCTAATGACAAACTGAAAAAATGTCTTCTGAAAGGTTTCGAAATGTAATGCAAATTAAGAGACTGAATCTCTCATTCATGTAAGTATTCAGACTCTTAAAAGCCCCCTTGGCAACAGTTCTAGCTTTGAGTCTTCCTAAGTAAGTCTCTATAGGCTGAGCACACCTGGATTTGGGCAGTTTATTGAGTTTATCTTGGCAGATCTACTCACTCCTGTGTGCTGTTTCAGAGTTTTGTGAAGTTATTTTATGGTGGCTGGAGTGCCAATCATGCTGGCAACCCCCAAGTTTTCCCTATAAGTCGGAGGACCACTTTTAGGTCCGGATGCAGTTTAATGTCATACCCATGACCGAACAGGGTATTGCCAACAAGGATCATGAGCTGTTTTGTCATGTGATGGGTGTGGCAACACACTGTACCAATGCATGGTCCCCAGCCTGATGTGACCTGAGATCTTTGCAAGCTCTGTTAGATTGTATGGGAAGCATCTGAAAATCTGTCTGGTCTCTCCACAGCTGTTCTATGGGGTTTAAGTGTGGTCTTTAGCTGGACCACACTTGGACACTCGGAAACTTGCCCCAAAGCCACCACCCCATAGCATGATGCTGCCACCACCCCATAGCATGATGCTGCCGCCACCACCATGCTTCAATGAAGGGTTGATATTAGGCAGATGATGAGCAGTGCGGTACTTTCTGCCAGAGACAGTGCTTGGAATTTTACCCAAATAGTTCAAATTCTGTCTCATGCAACCAGAGAATATTTTTCCTCATGCTCTCAGTGTCCTTTAAATGTCAGTTGGCAAACTACAAGTGGTTCGTTTATATACCTTTTACTCAATAGTAACTTTTATCTAGCCACTCTACCATAAATGCCTGATTGATGGAGTGCTGCCAAGATGTTCGTTATTCTAACCAGTTCTCCTTACTTCTGAAGCTCTGTTACAACCATTAGGTTTTTGATCACCTTCACGACCAATGTCTATCTTGGAGTGTTACTCTGTTTGGCTGGACTGCACATTCAAGGTGAAATCCTGGTGGTGCCAAACTTCCATTTCACAATTATTGAGTCCAAAGTATTAATGGAAATGCCCACAGATTTAAAAGTGTTTTTTATTCCCTTATCCTTATCTGTGCATCACCACAATTTGATTACAGAGGTCCACAGAGAATTTCTCTGACATCTTGGCTTAGGTTTTGTTGTGGCATACCGTTTGAAGTGTGGGGCCTTACACACACAGGTACACGTGTGCTTTTCTTAACAATGTCAAATGAAGTCAGTTTGTCACAGGTGGTCTCCAATGAGGTTCTAGACACATCTCAAGAAGAATGAAAGTGAGAAAGAATATTTAGAATTAAGGAGTTTCAGAGTTCAGATTATAAGAGTTTGTCACTTACACATTAATAAGAAAGTGCTGTGCATTAACCGACAGTATAACATTACATCTTTCATAAGCTGAAATAAGATTCTTAAATTGTATCTGTCACTTAGCCGTTCTTGTAACCCAGATGGTGCAGAACAATAGGGAAGTTCATGTTTTGCAAAGTGCTTTCTCTGTACCTGGGACTGTGGTTTGCCGACAGTTCCTCTTATCTAAAGACTACCATGTACTTCTGCACATAGTGATCTAATGTGTCATCTTAAGCTACTTGCAAACTTTGCATGACCTCAAAATGAACTGCCATACTTCCTGTTTTTATTTAGTAAACAAGTTGGGTATAAAAAGAGGGAAACAAGCTGCTGATGGGGGGCTGTCTGTAGCAAACTGAGCTGACAGCGGCTGCAGCCTCCTGCTTACCAAGAATAAATAAATTGCTTTTTACCTTACATTGGTGTCCGTCACCTGTCGTTCTTGACTTTCAGCGACCACAAAAGCAAACAGGATGCATCTGAACACAATCTGAAGAGCTACAGCAAAGAGTCTGAATACTTCTGCTGTTGAAATGAGAGAATACAGTTTTTAAACTTTTTTGAAAAAGTATTTTCATGTTGTCATCATGGGTTATTGACTGTATGTTAATGGGGAAAAGTGTCAAATGTATCCATTTAAAATTAAACCTGCAACACAATAAAGTGTGCAGAAAGTGAAGGGCTATGAATACTTGATGAAACCTCCATACGGTTTATGTAAATTGCTTAATCCATTTTAAATAGTATACAGTTGCATGCATTGAGTGGGACTGGATTTTTTTCTCTCCCTAATCCTATCCCACCGTACTTCACAATTTTATATCTTTTGGTGCTAAAGTTCAACTGGTAATGACTGATAATAACTTCTTTAATACTCCTTAACAATTTGAAGTCTGTGTTACTGCTGCACAGCTCCAGTAGTGCGAGTTTAAACCTCAGCCTGTTTACTTCCCATGTGCAGTTTTCATGTGTGCCCAGTTTCTGCCATTATTATTATTATTATTATTATTTTTTCTCCCACGTTCTAAAGATTCACTTTGGCAAATCTAACTTTGCTTTGCAAGGTAGTTTTAGATCAATGCTAAGTGTTTTGACTTTGGTATCAATTCCAGCTTTCAGACCTCAGTATTGGTACCAATAACAGTCATCCCTACATGTCACCTGACCTCTCTCCTCTTATCAAGATACTCGTTAAGTAGAATATTCATGAAGGTTAGTTATTGGTTACTACTTACAGTATCTGGTTTCTCCTCTTAGGATTACCCACAGCAGATTGGGTGTCTTGTTTCAGCTTATTGGACATTCCCTCCGCTCCCAGAATTGTTTCACATCTGATAATTTGAAATAAAAAGTAATGTTACTGTCGGCATGCTATGAACAGTCAATCTTTATATAAACCTTACAGAGAGGGTGTTGTGAAATGACATTCAAGTGACTTAAGATCTCAGTTTTGAAGTTTTAATGAAGTTAATTCCTGTTCTTTTTACAGAGTATAAAAAGCTGATGTGTACTGGAACATCTCAATGGATGTGAAACGGGAGAGCTGTGATGTGGACACAAATATCATGGTTATTAAGGAGGAGAACTGTGAGTTTGAGTCCATCTACCTTAAACAGGAAAGTCTGTTCATTAAGGAGGAGAGCAGTGAACTGCAGGCAGTGGGCATTAAAGAAGACAAAGAAGAGAGGTCAGTCAGTATTGAGACGCTTAACCATACAAATCTGGACCGTGTAAAAGAAGACCACCTTCATGATGGGTGTCAAGATGGAGTGGTGACCAGATTAGACTCTTCTCAAAGCAGACAATGTTCATCTCCAGAGCCTTCTGTCAATGTGAAGACTGAATCATTGCAGTCTAAAGCAAAGAGGACTGAGAAAACTACATCTGTTAGAGCTCAGGAAAATCGGCCAACATCTACAAAGAAGTCTGGAAAAAGTAAGTGCAAAATAAAAAATGGGCAACTTTTTGGGTTGGGGTTTATGGGCTTGAAAGGTTTGGTCTTGCGGTTTTTATGAGAAATACTGTGTTTTATTGTGTGCTTAAATGTAGTTTGAGATTTCATCAATCTTTATGTAAGGTTTAGCAATTTTTCAGGCAAAAGTCCTAAAACATGTCCTTGATAAAGAATGCTATACAAAGGTACAGCTGCAATAGAAGGTTGTGAACCTTTTGGAATTTCCTGGATATCTGCTTTAATTCATCTTAACAATGTGGTCTGATCTTCAACTATTCTCCAAATACAGGCCAGCACACTTGCCTAAGCTAATAACACACAAACAATTGGACGACTTGTCAGTCCTGAACACATCATTTTATCATTCACAGTCCACTCTGTGGCCCTCCTGTCTTTACCGACTGGTTGACCCTTCTTTAATAGTAATGGCCTCCACCAAACTTTTCATGTAGCTGCTGATCAGCATTGAATTTTAATCCATACCTTCTCTCCAAACCTTTTTGGTTCTTTTTATTCCTGAGAGCTCTTTTCTGATCAGTTCTCTTTAGGTCAAGCCACAGCATCGCGTGTCTCTTACTGGCCGTTCCTAAACACCAATTTCCTTATGTTTACCTCTTTGTCTGTTTTCATTTCTTCCTGTGTTAGGGTTCATTGTCCAGTGTTATGACTCAACTTTTGTTAATCTTCTGCTATCCTAATGTTTTGCGTGTCTCTTGCTGGTCCTTCCAAAACACCAATTTCCTTATGTTTTAACTCTTTGACTCTTTTGATTGGCATTCGGGAGGTTGCTGATTCGAATTCCGTAAATGCCAAAAGGGACTCTGCTCTGTTGGGCCCATGAGCAAGGCCCTTAACCTGCAATTGCTGAGCGGTTTGAGTAGTTTGAAAAGCGCTGTATAAATGCAAAGAATTATTTTTATTATTATTCCTATGTTTGGTCTCATTCTCCTGTGTCATGACTCAAGTTTTGATAAGCTTCTGCTATCCTGGGGCCTCATGTATAACACCGTGCGTAGAATTCGCACTATAACATTGCGTAAGCACAAAAGCCGAAATGTGCTTACGCAGAGAAAAATCCAGATGCAGGAATCTGTGCGTACTCCAACTTCCATGTTCTTCCGCTACATAAATCCCGATCAGCGTGAAAAGTTACGCCTCTTTGAATATGCAAATCAATATAAATCACCGTTAAGCTCAGTCTTCTGTGAAAAGACAATGGGAAAAGCACGGGGAATAATATAAGAATTTCAGCGAATACCAAGTGGAGGAAAAGGAAAAACATACTATTTGTTTAATTAAACCATGGTATAATCAACAAAAGGAAGCTGATCGAGTGACATAGCGTGTTGGAGAAACTTGAAAGCTCACGTGCACAAAATCGCACAGTGCCGGAAATAAAAAAGAAGTCGCGTATCAAAGTCGCCATGAAAAGGCGAGTCATAGCCCACCGTCTGAGTGACATATGAAAGCTTATTAGGGTACAGAGAAAAAAAAGGCACAAAGTGGGGGAAAAAGCTCGAAATGTCAACTTCAGTCTCGAAATTTCCACTTTAATCACGTAGTTTATTTTGTCATTAAAGTAGAACATCATAAACTTCATGTTAAAATCGTTTAATTAACCAGTTTCTTAAATCATATCGTAATTAAAGTGGCACGTTAAATGCTTTGTTTTGTATGTGATCTTCTATGTGCTCTATGTGTGTGAATCACTACATGTTTCTTAAACGGCTCTCTTCCTCCAACTGGACACAGAATGCATTACATTCGTGATTTTACAGCTCTCTGAATAACTAAAATACTGAGATGTATATGTGATACCTTTTTCATGATGATAGGAGTTAAATCACGTTATTAAACATGAGTTTCACGCCGCAGTGATTGCATGCAACCTTCGATAAAATAATTTATTTCAGCAGTACTTTTGGGTGGCTCTAGGGTTGTGGGCGCCCTAGACAGAGGAAGAATCGGTGGCCCCTTCACCCGCCGATGTCAATATGGTATCTTATGCACAGTGGTTGGCCACGTCCGTTGCGGACACTGCATAGCCGCCTCGTGCTCACGACACAAGCATTTAACTTTTGCCGAAATTTGTCGCTGCGTTTTTAGCTGTTTTGTTATTTTCTCTTTCTGTTTTATATTCAATATATATTGGAGTAGCCGTCCCTGCAGTCCTTGTTTTTCTTTCTCCAAGTAACCGATTGCCACACAATCAGCTCTGTAATGGACGTTAAGCCATCTGTAAGCTTAGAGCGCCGATTCTTCAAATCGTTTAAGGAACATTGAAATATCTTCGTAGTACATGTTTAATTATTCTATCCTTCACGCCAGTCCCAGTGAAGAATATTGATTACTAGCAAAATACCCGTGCTTTGCAGCGGAGAAGTTGTGTGTTAAAGAAGTTAAGAAAAAGAAAAGGAAACATTTTAAAAATAACGTAACATGATTGTCAATGTAATTGTATATACATACACACACATAAACATACTGTATATATATACACATCCACATATATATATAAATATATATATATACACATATCAACATATATATATATATATATATATATATATATATATAATATATACACACACACACACACATATATACATAAAGTAGGTACGGAAAGTATTCAGACCCCCTTCAGTTTTTCACTCTTTGTTATATTGCAGCCATTTGCTAAAATCATTTAAATTAATTTTTTTCCTCATTAATGTACACACAGCACCCCATATTGACAGACATAAAAAAGAATTTTTGAAATTGTTGCAGATTTATTAAAAAAGAAAAACTGAAATACCACATGATCCTAAGTATTCAGACCCTTTGCTCAGTATTTAGTAGAAGCACCCTTTTGAGCTAATACAGCTATGAGTCTTCTTGGGAAAGATGCAACAAGTTTTTCACACCTGGATTTGGGGATCCTCTGCCATTCCTCCTTGCAGATCCTCTCCAGTTCAGTCAGGTTGGATGGTAAACGTTGGTGGACAGCCATTTTTAGGTCTCTCCAGAGATGCTCGATTGGGTTTAAGTCAGGGCAATGGCTGGGCCATTCAAGAACAGTCACAGAGTTGTTGTGAAGCCACTCTTTCGTTATTTTAGCTGTGTGCTTAGGGTCACTGTCTTGTTGGAAGGTAAACCTTCGTCCCAGTCTGAGGTCCTTAGCACTCTGGAGAAGGTTTTTGTCCAGGATATCCCTGTACTTGGCCTTATTCATCTTTCCCTCGATTGCAACCAGTCGTCCTGTCCCTGCAGCTGAAAAACACCTCCACAGCATGATGCTGCCACCGCCATGCTTCACTGTGGGGACTGTATTGGACAAGTGATGAGCAGTGCCTGGTTGTTTCCATACACTGAGGAGAGGCAAGACACATGACAGCCCGCATGGAGTTTGCTAAAAGACACCTGAAGGACTCTGAGATGGTGAGAAATAAGATTCTCTGGTCTGATGAGACCAAGATAGAACTTTTTGGCCTTAATTCTAAGTGGTATGTGTGGAGACAACCAGGCACTGCTCATCACTTGTCCAATACAGTCCCCACAGTGAAGCATGACGGTGGCAGCATTAGTATAGATTTACATGAAGTTAAAGTTTTATCTGTATAATATAATAAACATATTTTGCTGCATTTCATCTTAAAAATGATATCGTCATCATATGTAAATTCACGCTTTATAAAGTGGCTCAGGTTGTGCAGTATTATAACTGTAGTGCAAGTTTACAGTGGGGTGATTGTACTTATAAGTTAAAACAGTTCTACAAGGAGCAATTGATTAAGTGTGTTTAAAGTTCTTGGGATGAAACGGTTTCTGAACCGCGAGGTCCGTACAGGAAAGGCTTTGAAACGTTTTGCCGTGGCTGAAGTAGCATGTTCTTGAAGCTGTATACC
>JANRMT010062791.1:208723483-208737572 GCA_026402145.1 Polypterus bichir lapradei
GGTTTGAGTAGTTTGAAAAGCCCCATATAAATGCAAAGAATTATTTTTATTATTATTCTTATGTTTGGTCTCATTCTCCTGTGTCATTACTCAACTTTTGTTAAGCATCTGCTTTTTGGAGGCAAAGGAAAAACATAATATTTGTTTAATTAAACTGTGGTATAATCAACAAAAGGAAGTTGATCGAGTGACATAGTGTGTTGGAGAAACTTGATAGCTCACGTTTACAAAATCGCACAGTGCCGGAAATAAAAAAGAAGTCGCATATCAAAGTCGCCGTGAAAAGGCGAGACGTAGCCCACTGTCTGAGTGTCATATGAAAGCTTATTAGGGTATAGAGAAAAAAAAAAAGGCACACAGTGGGGGAAAAAGCACGAAATGTCAACTTCAGTCTCGAAATTTCCACTTTAATCACGTAGTTTATTTTGTCATTAAAGTAGAACATCATAAACTTCATGTTAAAATCGTTTAATTAGCCAGTTTCTTAAATCATTTCGTAATTAAAGTGGCACGTTAAATGCTTTGTTTTGTATGTGAACTTCTATGTGCTCTATGTGTGTGAATCACTACTTTCTTCTTAAACCAGCTCTCTTCCTCCAACTGGACACAGAATGCATTACATTCGTGATTTTACAGCTCTCTGAATAACTAAAATACTGAGATGTATACATGATATCATTTTAATGATGATAGGAATTAAAGCACGTTATTAAACATGGGTTTCATGGCGCAGTGATTGTGTGCGACCTTCCATGAAATAATTTATTGCAGCAGTACTCGTGGGTGGCTCTAGGGTTGTGGGCGCCCTGGGCAGAGGAAGAATCGGTGGCCCCTTCACCCGCTGATGTCAATATGGTATCTTATGCACGGTGGATGGCCACATCCGTTGCGGACACTGCATAGCCACCTCGTGCTCATGACACAAGCATTTAACTTTTGCCGAAATTTGTTGCAGCGTTTTTAGCTGTGTTGTTATTTTCTCTTTCTGTTTTATGTTCAATATATATTGGAGTAGCCGCCCCTGCAGTCCTTGTGTTTCTTTCTCCAAGTAACCGATCGCCACACAATCAGCTCTGTAATAGACGTTAAGCCATCTGTAAGCTTAGAGCGCCGATTCTTCAAAACGTTTAAGGAACATTGAAATATCTTCGTAGTACATGTTTAATTATTCTATCCTTCACGCCAGTCCCAGTGAAGAATATAGATTACTAGCAAAATACCCGTGCTTCGCAGCGGATAAGTAGTGTGTTAAAGAAAAGAAAAAGAAAAGGAAACATTTTAAAAATAACGTAACATGATTGTCAATGTAATTGTTTTGTCACTGTTATGAGTGTTGGTGTCTTAAATTATGTATATATATTTATATTTTAGGGGTGGGCGGTATGAACAAAATTCTGTATCACGGTATTTATCTAAATTATCCCAGTTTCACAGTATTCGACTGTATTTTTTTCCCCATGCATGAGTGGATGTTAACCACATTTTCCACTGCAATTACTGGCAAAGAATAACGTATTCCACTGTCAAGAGTATTGTACATTGTACAAAAAAAAAAAAATTTAATGTGCACATAAGTATTAATACAGTTTTGCATTGCCCCATAAAGTGATAGTTTTCAAGGGGGTGGCACTAATGAAGAAGGTATCACATTGCATGACAGATGCAGTCAAAATATAGAACCTTTTTATTGAACAAATTTTGCAAAAACAAACTATAATTTTGACAACATATTTTCAACCATCCAAAGAGGCATTTAGACTTAGTAAAATATCCAGAAGTGCTTGTCAAAAATTGTATTGCACCGAATATGTCTTAGAAAAGGAATAAATAGTAAATATTTTTTGTAAACCAACTACACTTTCTGTTAACAATCTCTGTCCACTGACACATTAAAGTGACTTTTTAAACAACTTTATCATCATTAAACTGCATAATATTTAAACTAATAAATAATAACAATAAAATAAATAATAGTATTATTACTGATAGTTGCACTATTACTTCAAGGCCAGGTGTATTACACAGTATTCACCAAATTAAAATAAAATAAAACAAGTGCAACTTGGTGATGACATCTTTACCAGCTGAACCATCATTTAGGCAAACTGCATTAATATGGACCTTACTTCAAGCTAAGCTATACTGGGAAGAAAAAAACAAACTATATGTCGAGAACAAAGTCAACATTTCCACTTTATTCTCGCCGTTTATGTTGAGATTAAAGTCGACATTTCCACGTTATTCTCATAGTTTATTTCATAATTAAAGTAGAATGTCGTAAACTAAACTTCATCCTGAAATCAATGTTTAATCAATTACTTAATTTACCCCGTCATAAATTAATGCAGCACATTAAATGCTTTGTTTTACTTTCCCCGACCCAGTGGTTAATCACTACGCTTCTTAAACTGACTTCCTCCGCACTAAGAGAAGACAGCAATCACCATATAGAATCCATTCACTTCATGATATTCCTGCTTTCTGAAAATTTAGAATGCTAAGATAAATTCTTGATATCATTTTCATGATGAAATGCATTAAAGCAGGTATTACACATGCACGGTAGTGAGGCGGTAGTGCTGCTCCCTCGCAGTAAGGGGTCCCCAGGTGTATGTTCAGTGTAGAGAACTTTATGGCAAGTGTGACGAGGCTCCAAAAAAACTGGATGTATGAATAGCTATCGCACAGGTTTAACTTAAATATCGTGCAGATGTTGGGTTTCTGATCTGCTGGTCGGAGACACAAACACAGAATTCAATGCATGTTCTTCTGAGCGGGCTATCTTTATTGCATGCATGCTGTCTCTATCTGACGTACCAAAACCCCAGTTCCTTTTTCCTTCCTTCCTTCCTTCCTTTTTCTTTCACCACATAACCAATCACCACACGATAAACGTCTTTGTGAAATTAAAACTAGTTATAAACTTAGCCCACGGAGTGTTCAGAACTTTAAAAATATCTTCATTATACACGTTTAATTATGCCATCCATTCAGAGTTGCGCCCATCTCTGAACGAGTCGCCAGCACATCGCAGGATGAATACAAGCAAAACATACACTAGCAGGGTCAATATAGCACAACAAAACCCCACATCCTACATGACTTTGAAAGGAAACTGAAGCACGCCGAGTAAACCCACCAGAAAAATGCAAGGCAGGCACGCCGCCGTGCCCCCTTAAGATTAATGCATGCTTTAATGCATTTCACCATGAAAATTATATTAAGTATTTATCTTAGCATTCTAAATGTTCAGAGAGCAGGAAGATCATGAAGTGAATGTATTCTGTGTGGCGATCGCTGCCGGCGCCTCCTCTTAGTGCAAGAAGAAGTCAGTTTAAGAATCACTTAACACAAAGCATTTAATGTGTTATATAACTTATGACGGGGTTTGAGAAAATCTAATAAATTAAATATTCATTTTATGATGAAGTTTAGTTTACGATGGTCTACTTTAATGACAAATTACGAGAGTAAAGTCAACATGTCGTCACACTATTACACAGTACCCAGGTACATTACACTGTATTGAAAACAAATAAAACAACTTGGCTTGCAGTATTATCCAGTATTATCCATAAACAGTATTTACACATCTGACCTTTTAAAACTAAAGTTATCTCCAGGCGACGGACGTGAATTTTTTTTGGCAAAAGTTCTTCTGTTCATCGTGTTCAACTTTACTTTTAGTTCAGTTTCGGAATGCTCTCTGTCCATTTTCACCACGTGGAATACCTATGCTACCGCCCACTATTTGGTGGTGTAGCAGTGAAAAAGAGCCCTAGTGCAACAAATGTGTGTTTTAGCGGTGTAGCAGTGAAAAAGGTCCCCACTTGAACAGTTTCTCGCTGTGCCACGTTCCGAACGTCATTTAGGCAATTTAAACCGGTGTTGCAGTACAGTATAAGAAAAATCCATATAATAAAAAAAAAGAAAAAAACGGTTTTCGGTATGAACCGGTATACCGCCCAGCACTAATATGCGGTTAGTTTCAGTGTATTTATAAAGCCGCGTCAGAAAAATAAGGTGTAACCACACAGGAACAGTAGCACTGCTTTGATGCTGGGTGCTGCCAGTCTGCAAAACCGAGCGGAGAACTTGCGTACGACAAGGTATGAGGTACCGTGGAAAAGTGCGTGGCTTTACGCCAAGTGTAGGTTTTATACATCGCGATTTGAACGTGGAAAAGTTCTTACGCAACATTTCTGTGCGTACGCACCGTTTATACATGAGGCCCCTGATGTTTTGCTGTCAGATTTCTTGATAATATTTTGAATTCACTGTCCCTTTGATCATGTTAAGATCTCCAGGCTTTAAAGAAACAAGCAGGCCAACACATGATGCTCCCTTCATCTTGAGGTTTTAGTATCAATGTGCAGTTGTCTCCTACCTCCAAACATGGTGTCGCGTGTTTTGATCAAAGAGTTCAACTTTTTCCTCGTTCTTCTACAAAACATTGTCTGTTTTGGATCATCGAGGTGATCTTTTATAAGTTTGAGATGTGTAGTGTTGCTTTTGTTAGATCATACTGATTTCCTTGGTGTTTAACTTCTGTAAACAACATTCTTATATTTTGCTGTACAAAAATTAAAGGGACACTTTTTAATCCGAGTATAGCATCAAGTTAATGAAACATCTGGGCTATTGATCTGGTCAGTTAAGTAGCAGAGGGGGTAGTTAATCAGTTTCAGCTGCTTTGGTGTTAATGAAAGGAACAACAGGTACACTAGAGGGGCAACAATGAGACAACCTCCAAAACAGGAATGAATGGTTTAACAGGTGGAGGGAGGGAGGCCACTGACATTTATCCCTCCGTATCTGTTTTGTCACTCGTTTTGCATTTGGCTACTATCATTGTCACTACTGGTAGCATGAGGCCATATCTGGACTCTCCAGAGTTGGCACAGTTAGTCCAACTTCTCCAGGTTGACACATCAATACGTGCCTGTCATTGCCAGAAGGTTTGCTGTGTCTCCCAGCACAGTCTCAAGGGCATGGAGGTGATTCCAGAAGACAGGCAGACAGTTACTCTAGGAGAGCTGGACAGGGCCCCTTGTAGAAGGTCCTTAGCCCATCTGCGTGACCCACCGGTATCTGCTCCTTTGGGCAAGGAGGAACAGGATGAGCACTGCCACAGCCCTACAGAATGACCTCCAGCAGGCAGGCAGAACACTGGTGTGAATGTCTCTGACCAAACCATAAGAAACATGAGGGCCCGACGTCCTCTAGTGGAGCTTGATTGGCACTTGCCATAGAATACCAGAATTGGCAGGTCCTCCCCTGGCAACCTGTGCTTTTCACAGATGAGAGCGGGTTCACCCTGAGCACATGTGACAGACATGAAAGGGTCTGGAGAAGCCGTGGAGAACGCTATGCTGCCTGTAACATCATTCAACATGACCGCTTTGATCATGGGTCAGTGATGGTTTATCTGGGGGGGCATATCCATGGAGGGACGCACAGACCTTTACAATCTAGACAGTGGCACCTTGAGTGCCATTAGGTATCAGGATGAAATTCTTTGACCCTTTGTCAGACCCTATGCTGGTGGAGTGGCTCCTGGGTTCCTTCTGGTGCATTACAATGCCCGGTCTCATGTGTTTGTGAGTTCCTGGAGGATGAAGGAATTGATACCATTGACTGCCCCCCACACTCACTCGCCTGACCTCAATCCAATAGAACACCTCTGGGTGGGACATTTTGTTTTGGTCCATCTGACACATCAGACTGTCCAGGAGATCAGTGATTCCCTAGTCCAAATCTGGGAGGAGATCCCCCAGGACACCACCCATCGTCTCATTAGGATGTTGTCAGGCATGCATACAAACACATTGCGCCATTCAAACTACTGAGTACAATTTGGAGTTGCTGCAATGAAATTTCGGCCAAATGGACTTGCCTGCCTACTGAATCATTTTTCCCCCTTTGATTTTCTGGGTGTCTTTGAATTCAGCCCTCTGTAGGTTAATCATTACCATCAAATGATGTGGCTGCCATCCTTTCGTTCCTAACACATCACCATATCAGTCCATAGCAGTAGAGATAGCCTGCAGGATTTTTTTCCCCAATTGAGATCTGATGGGTTTTCAAAGTGTTCCTTTATTTTTATTTTTATTTATTTATTTATTTTTTTTATCAGTTTATTTTCCTTCACATGGACACATGCACAGAGATTTTTCTGCAGGCCCTTTGCTCTTCCCCGCTGTTTTTTTTTTTTTTTTTTTTCTTTTCACCTCTGCTTTCACACTGTGGTCTTTGCTGGATGCCCACTCCAGTACTGATTTTGCTCCATTTTTGTAGACAGTTTAGCTCCCTGTCAAGACTTTCAAAATGCTTTGTTCATGTTTTCCAGTTTTATACAGCTCTTCAGATCTGTTAAGGTCCTTGTGAAACCCTGAAGAGGCATCTGGATTAAAGCACTGAATTGGAGCAACACCGTGAAGTGACCTGCTAACATCTTTCTTGCATTGTAAACTGAAAAAGGCTGTATGTATGTGTTACTTTTGTGTGAGAGTAAGTTAAATGTAACTTTTGCTCCTGAAAACTTTGTTTTTGTGGTTACCGTTAAGGAGCTCTGAGGGTGTTTAATACCTTTTTATCTATTTGTTTTTCTTTTTTCTTTTGCCATCTACACAAGAGCTAGTTCAATGTTTAATAACGATACTTGTATTCAAACCTTTGTGTTTGTTGGTCAGAAGGCAGAGAAAGCTTTTGCAATTGCTGGCTAGTCAGTAATTAACTGGTGTCGAACCAGCAAACAGAACAACTGGGATTCCTTACTAGGAAGAAGTTAAACATTTGACATGATGTAGGACAGATTTAAAGAAATTAATAAGAACTCTGCAGTGGTAAATAAGTTTAAAGAGGCTGCAAATGTAAAAATAGCTAAATAAGTCATAGAAGACTAATTACCCCAAACTAACAGTAGGGCATTTAGAGTAAGAAGGCAATCATTAAGAAAGATATCAGGGAAGGTAAAATGCAGTTAACAGAGGAATATTGCAGATAAGGCAAAAAGATGCACCAAAGAGAGTTTTTAGTATTTTAGTAATAAAAGAAAAGCCAAGGAGGTGAAGCAGATCAGGGATAATAAAGGGGAATTACAGTACATAGACCGTGAAATATCAAATGCACTAACTTGTTTTTTTTTTTCTGAACTTTTCAGAAGTGAGTAAGTGGATAACCTCCCAGTGGTATCAGGGACTACTAAGGAGGTACTGAGAGATTTGGAAATTGTAGAGAGAGAAGTGCTGCTCAGATTAAATAGGCTGAACTCAAACAAATCACTAGGACCAGATAATACTTATCCCTAAGTGCTTAAGGGTTTAAGTGAATACATATATAAACCTTTGACACTGTCAAAACGCAAAGGGAAAGCAGAAAAAGATTTGGGAATCCGCCCCCTATATTATAACACACAGTATAAGAAATAAAAAGATGGCTCCCGAGTACTCTCTGGTTCCGCGTCCAAAACGGGACAAACTAAAGAGGGAAGGTGCTGGGTTCTTATAGAGGCAGGGGAGGAAGAGGTGGGTCCAAAAATAAAAGAGCAGGAAATGACGTCGATGGGAGGTGTAGTTAGGAAAGGGGTACATGAACTGGAGGATGCTTTTTAGGCTGATTTCTCCTCAGGTGATCTGCAGAAGAGGAAGAAGAAAGGTTTGTGCACTTTGTCAAGGCCTTCTCACATATCTTGCCCTCAGTTAAGCCCTTAGCCTGCCTCCCAAGTGACAACACATTTTAGGAAGGCATCGCACACTACAGAAATTTCTGTTGACTGGAAAATGAAAAATATTATCTTGTTTTATAAAAAATGTGATTGAGATGATCCAAGCAGCTATAGACCAGTAAGCTTAACATGAATGTCAAATAAATTAATGGAAGGAATTTTTTAAGGAAAAGATTGAGGAAGAAATGTAAAGAATAGTTTTACTGATCAGACCTCCCTCGCCTGAACCCATTCTGATGTGTTATTTTGGCCCCACAGCTAACTTAACGTACAAGCTCTTCTTCTGTCACCATCCTCGTTTCAGTGCTGCTCCATTACTTTATCAAACAAATCACCAGGACCAGATAATATTCACCCTCAAGTTCTTACAGAGGCTAGAGAGTACAGATATAAACCCTTAACACACATTTTTAGGAAGTCACTGCGCACTAGAGAGATTCTGAAGGACTGGAAAATGGCAAATATCATCCCATTATATAAAAAGGGTGACAGGGCAGATCCAAGCGACTATAGGCCAGTAAGCTTAATGTGCATCACAGGAAAATTAATGGAAGGAATTATTAAGGATAAGATTGAGTAACACCTGGCAAGGACAGGAGTTATTCTGAACAGTCAGCATGGGTTCAGAAGAGGGAGGTCGTGTTTTACTAACATGATGGAATTCTATGAGGAGGCAACAAAAGGATACGATCAAAGTGGAGCAGATGAGATTATTTATCTGAATTTGCAGTAAGCATTTGAAAGGGGCTACATGAGAGGGTGGGCATCAAACTAAACGATGTGGCAGTTCAGGGTGATGTTTGTAGGTGGGTGCAGAATTGGCTCAGACACAGGAAGCAGAGAGTGATGGTGAGAGGAACCTTATCAAAATTGGCTGATAATTGGATGATTGTGAGAGTGGTGACCCTTAGGGGTCAGTGCTTGGGCCATTGCTATTTTTATTATATATACATTTTTGGATAGAAATATGAATAACAAGCTGGTTAAGTTTTCAGATGATACTAAGCTAGGTGGATTGGCAGTTAATTGAGAATGTGTTGAATCATTACAGAGAGACTTAGACAGCATACAGTACTTGGGCAGAATTGTAGAAGACAAAATTTAACATAAGAAAATGTTAAGTACTCGGAGGTTTGCACCCTCATCGCTTTGCTCGCTAACCCCCTTCCCCGGCCTGCGCTTTGCGCCAGCCACTTGGCATCTCTGCTGCTCACGTTGTGAAGAGGTGGGCTGATCGCATCCCAAGGAGATGTGGTCTCTTCTCTGAAACCCCCTAATAAACGGTGATACAATGGGAAACAGTTTTTTTTTTTTCCTCTCCTCTTTTCTCGATCAGCTGCTGCTGCCCTGCTGCGTGATTTGCATCTCATGCAGCGCTTTGAACATTTAAAAGCCTCTACAGCAGCTGTCCTACTCTTTGTCTTTTTATTTCCGGTCCCTGATGTGGTTAAATCTTTTGGCACAAAGTCTCGTCTCACAGGACATGAGTTCTTGATATTTGTTTTAGTTTATAATTTAAAAACTGAATAAGAATCTGAAAATCTAACAATGTCATATTAAAGTTCGATAAATTCTGAAAAGAATGATACCAAACATCTATATGTAGATTTTAAAATAAGCCAGATTTAACGTGTGACATCAAAACATCACATAAAATCATTACACTTTTAAGCTTAGGATTTTATATACTGTATATAGGGTAGATTTGGATAGGAATATGAATAACATGATGGTTACGTTTTCAGAAGATACAGTGGAACCTCGGTTTACGAACGTCTTGGTACATGTACAAATCGGTTTACGAACAAAAAGTTTGCCAAACTTTTGCTTCGGTTCACGACCAGACACTCGGTATACGAACAAGCCAGTTTCCCATTCGGTTTGTACGTGTTCAGTCTGTCCCTGTGCATTTCCTGTACAGCGAGCCAGCAAGAGAGAGAGAGAGAGCGTGAGACACACACACACACACACACACACATACAGGCTCGCGAGAGAGAGGCACACACACACACACGAGCGCGCTAGAGAGAGATACACACAGGATCTCCAGGCTCGTGAAATAGAGACACACGCGCACACGAAAGAGAGAGCCAAAGAGAGAGGGAGTGCTGAACGCATTAGGTAAAAAAGGCTCGTTTTTGTTTTCAGTTCTGTTTACAGCGATCGGTTCATAGCGTGCATTGTGGCAATGTTACTTTTCTTGGTGGTTTATTAAATAACGGATTTTTCAGATGTTCATTTTTTTCCCTGTGCTTAAAACTCATTAAAAAAAAAAAAGTGTTTTTTTAGCGAGCGGTTCCTAGCACTATATAGCGCAATCTATTGCAGTGTTAGTTTTCTCTGTTGTTCAAGGTTTTCTCAGTGTTATTCAGTGTTTTTACATTTAGTCTATTATTACGCTGTGCATTCTATGGTATAATTAACTATATTTGTGCTTAAAAACTAAAAAAATATATATTTGCATACAGTTCTTGCGGTCTGGAACAGATTAATTGTATTTACATACAATCCTATGGGGGAAATTGCTTCGGTTCACGACCAAATCTGTTTACGACCAGAGTTTTGGAACGAATTATGGTCGTGAACTGAGGTTCCCACTGTACCAAGATAGGTGGATTGGCAGATAATCAAGAATCTGTTCAGTTATTACAGAGAGTCTTGGACAGCATACAGGCTTGGGTAGATTTGTGAAAGACGAAATTTAATGTAAGAAAATGTAAAGTATTACACATAATAAGTTAAAGTGTACTGCGGTGGGCTGGCGCCCTGCCCGGGGTTTTTTTCCTGCCTTGTGCCCTGTGTTGGCTGGGATTGGCTTCAGCAGACCCCCATGACCCTGTAGTTAGGATATAACTGGTTAGATAATGGATGGATGGAAGTAACAGTGTATGGTTTGAATACACAATGGGAGGTCTGAAAATTCTAAGTACACTTGATGAGATGAATTTAGGAGTCATAGTGGACTAGTCTCTATCAACTTCCAGACAGTGTTGAGAAGCCATTAAGAAAGTTAACAGAATATCAGTTTATATAGCGCCTTGATGTGTGGAGTACAAGTCACAGGAGGTTCTGTTGAAGCCTCATCTGGAGTCCTGTGTGCAGTTTTGGTGTTCAGTCTACAAAAAATACAATGCAGTGCTAGAAAAAGTTCAAAAGAAAGCTAATTCAAGAGATGATAGGTAGAATTATCAAAAAAGATTAAATGAGTTCAACCTTTTCAGTTAAAGCAAATGGAAATTAAGAGGAGGTGTGAGTGTTTAACATCATTAAAGTAATTAGAGCCGTGGAGCCTGGCTGTTACTTTAAAAAGAGTTCAACGAGAACATGAGGACACAGTTGGAGACTTGTTAAGGGATAATTTCACATAAAGATCTCTAGCGGACTAAAAAACCCAGCTAAGATTCCCACCGTCGATAAGATGGTGATTTATTTATTTTTTTCAGTGGGGATCCCAGAAATGTACCCAGCCTTGGCCTGACTTACACACACTCCCTCGCAGAGACAAAAAAGTAACCGGTAATAGATATTAAAGAATATTAAATGAATATGATCCTACCCCAGTTCCCCTTATGGCGATATACAATAAACACAAATTCATTAATAACAAACCGCTAATAAAAACCACACACGATGAAGTCCATGTAAATGGTAGCTGATGAAATGAATTGATGGCGGTAGGTAGTCCAGTAATCAGCACGCTGTAAATGAATGTAAAGGTCAGTCCTACTGGTATTTCCTGATGAGATGATGACATGTCAATGGGATCAGGAGCGCTCCTTTCTTTGCAGGATGACAAATCCTCAGACAGTCCCCATGCAGCAGGAAGACACCAGACAGTCCATACACCCAAAACAGGAGACGATCTCAGGACAAAATGAGAAAACACAAGTAGCAACATGGGAAGGTAAACAGACAGGCAACTCCAGACACCAAACACAAAAGGCTTTTTGTCCTCTGTTGAGCTGGCCTCCTTTTAATGTTGTGCCTGCCTCCTTGTCCCCAGTAGCCCCTGCACCCTCAGTAGATGACCAATCCGAGCCACTGCAGGGACTGTAGGGAGTTGGTTCCATTCCCCAGTAGTACCGCTACACATTAAAGAGTTTTTCTTCACACAGAAAACAGCCACCATTACCAGGTAGTCTGTTGGAAAGTAGGACTTTTAGGGGCTTTATAAACTCAAACTGATGTTGTTTTAGAGAGGTTAGGTGGATCAGATTGGCAAGAGTTGTTGGGCCTAATTGCCTGTTCTCATCAGAGTTTTTTGTAATATTTCCAATTCCTGTTTATTCAAAGCAAAATAATTTTATAAGGTTGTGAATTTTGTCCACCTTTCCTTTCTCTGTATGAAGATGGAGTCTACATTTGTATGAAAATGTGCTATGTAAATAAATGTTGTTGTTGTCTCTGGCTGTTAGACTGATGTCAAGGTGATTCATGCACACTCAATTTACGAAACTGAATAATACTCCCAGGCTACCGGCTGCAACACAAGCCTGAAAGATAATTGATCTTCTCCTATTACTTAACAGTCAGAGACGTGTTCTTGTCATGGAATTCGGCCCCCTTTTTACTCCAACCACACCTTTGCACATTGTGCCCATCAAGTTCTGTTTTGACTTCATCAGTCCACAGGACTTGTTTGCAAAATGCATCGGGCTTGTTTAGATGTTCATCTGCAAACTTCTGATGCTGAATTTTATGGTGAGGACACAGGAGAGGTTTTCTTTTGATGACTCTTTCCTGAAGGTCATATCTGTGGTGGTGTCACTGCACCTGAAGAACAGTACATCATCACTCCAGAGTGTGAGTACAAAACATCATCTTGAATCTTTAGGGGTTTTGAATTGTCTTTCTAGCAATCTTATGAGCAGTTCTCTTGGAAATTGTTTTGGTACAAACTGAGGAAATGGCTCCTTGAAAACTCTTTGCTGTCTTCTTGTAGCCTTTTCCTGCTTTGTGGGCGCCACTTATTTTATTCCTCAGAGTGCTAGGCAGCTGCTTAGAGGAGCTCATGGCTGCTGATTGCTGGGACAAGCTGTGAGGAGTCTGAGAATTGATACAGCTTTGACATTTGCATCACAAGGCCATTCCTAATGATGACTGTGAACAAGCCAAAGCCATTAAGTAGCTAATTTAAACTCTGACATCTCTTAGCAGTTTTCTGAGACGTCTGATCACTTGGGGTGCCCGTACATTAGTGAAGTACTCCTTCCTTTTCTCATACTACAAAACGTAAATAATACATTAATCTTGTTTAAATTGCAGAAAAGAATGGTTTATCTTTAACTTTGTGGCTTTTGGAGATCAATTCATCTTCTATTGACTTAACTATTCAGAGTAACAGTTACTTTGATCCGGGGGTCCCCACACTTTTGCATGTCACGGTATATGAAATGTCACAAAAGTGTACGTCTTGAGTAATGCTATGTCTGAAAAGCCATCGTCTCGTCGGTGTATATCGTGCATTCAAGTTATGGGACTTAAATAATGAAATCCTAAACTTTCTACTGTAGAAAATGGCTCGGTATCTAAAATCATAAATTCCAATTATTTTTGAGTGATACTCTGATTTTTTTGTCCTGTCCTGATCATTTTTGTGGTTCTTTTCAAACAGTGACATTACTAACAGCTAAGACACATTTGTTTCCTTAGCGGTTTTCCTGCTTTCACTGCATTGTTGAAAGTCGAAGTTTCATTTTAAACTTCACATATAACATTCCTGTCTCTTTTCAGATACTTTTAAGATATTTCCAAACAGCAGTTACAGTATTTGCTTCACCACTTTCCACTATGTCAGTTGTAAGCATGTCCTCAGATTAACACATTCAATGTCATAAAATCGGTAGACCAGTCAGCCAACTGCAAGCCGATTTCACAATAAACAGCAGGAACTGGGCAATTTTGATTCAAGGCTGATCAATTTGTGTAACACTACTGTTTAATTCAGTTGTAGTTATTGTTTATAGCACTCTTCATTGAGTACAGGCCTAGACTGCTTGATGTTTGGAGCCATAACAGAGAAAATAATTAAATACGTGAACACACATATTACAGCCAAAAGACATAAATAGGTCCTGACAGTAGATACCTGTTAACATTATAATGGTGAGTATAAATGTCACCAGTGTGTCACAAAGCTTACCAGCCCTGGTGTCACCTGCCACTCCCCTATAGAGCTGAAACACCAACAGCTGTGCTTTTCCTTGGTTTTCTAATCTTCTCATTTTTCTCCGAGGTCACAGCAGTTTCTGTAGGCCTGGGCACTGAGCAATCAATCAATCAACATTTTTTTATATAGCACATTTTCATACAAAACAATGTAGCTCAAAGTGCTTTTCAAAATGAAGAATAGAAAAATAGAAG
>JANRMT010062791.1:208760410-208785344 GCA_026402145.1 Polypterus bichir lapradei
GGCCAATTTTGATTCAAGGCTGATCAATTTGTGTAACACTATTGTTTAATTCAGTTTTATTTATTGTTTATAGCACTCTTCGTTGAGTACAGGCCTAGACTGCTTGATGTTTGGAACCATAACAGAGAAAATAATTACATACGTGAACACACATATTAGAGCCAAAAGACAGGAAAACCTGTCAAATTTTAGTTTACTTAACATAAATAAGTCCCGACAGTAGATACCTGTTAACATTATAATGGTGAGTATAAATGTCACCAGCGTGTCACAAAGCTTACCAGCCCTGGTGTCACCTGCCACTCCCCTATAAAGCTGAAACACCAACAGCTGTGCTCTTCCTCGGTTTTCTAATCTGCTCATTTTTCTCCGAGGTCACAGCAGCTTCTGTAGGCCTGGCACTGAGACATCACTCATCCATTGTGCTGTTTTGCTTGGTGATTTAAAGAAGTCATTTTGATGTTTGTTTTGGTGTAAAATGGTTTTAGTTTAATTGTGGATAAATGTCAGGACACATTCTGATTATTGAAAGTGTCATTTTCCTGCTTGGCATGGCATTCTGTTTTATACAGTACTCTCCGAAATGGCTGACACAAAGAAATATTTTTCTTTCATTTACCCCTTTGCTCAACAGATTAAAAAATTACAAATTGAATAATTCATTAATCAAAGTCACATTATACATTTTCATTTAAAGGGGATTTGCAAACATTTCAGTCACAGCCTGTAGAAATGACAGCACTTTTTCTATATGGTCCCCCCATTTCAGGGCACCATAATGTTTGGGCCATTTTATGTCATAGGAGTTTGTGATTCCTCAGGTGTGTTTCATTGCTTTAGTTCTGTAGGCCTGATACACCTCGGCTTGTTTCTACCCTTTGGAGTTTGTAGTGGCCATTGTTCAACATGAGGACAACAGCTGTGCCAATGATAGTCAAAGAAGCCATTATGAGGCTGAAAAACAATAACAAAACCATTCGAGACATCAGTAAAACGTTAGGAAGACCTAAACCAACTCTGTGGAATATCAATAAGAAGAAAAAATGCACAGGTGAGCTCAGTAATCACAAAGGGACAGATAGGCCAAGGATGACCACCACTGCTGATGACGGAAGATGTTGCTGCAGATTGCATTTTGATTACAGTTTGCACATCCTGTTAGTAAGGATATTTCATGTATCTCTGTAACATCTTAAATTTACTACCCCATACAGATGGCATGATGTGGCTCAGGGTGACTGAGAGATTCCTCTCCGGTCAGGCAGTTCACACTGAAAAGCCGCCATTGCCAAATAAACCACAGCTGTTAAGACCTGTAAGACAACTGAGATTGTGTGATGGTCTCTGTAATGAAGCCACATGTTCAGCACAGACTTCAAAGAGAATGACAGTAGGGAGTCAAAATCGGCTTATAATTAAGTCATCATCATGAGCCAAAATGTCATTGTGATGCATCAAAACTCACTTCTTGTGTAGCCTGTCAAACATCTGAATGTGAAATGCGCAATGAAATAGGATTTTCTGTTCAGTTCGTTTTTCCACCAGCTGTTGCTGAAATGCCAACACAAATAAAGTCTGCATGGGACTTACAAATGCTCAATACTTGCTGTAACTTTAAGCCAATTTAAACTCCAAGTTCTAGTTTTAAAAATCCAAACTGTTGTGTGAGAATTAGCTTACACATGTGGTCGAGCATAAGGAAGTTATTCATGTGGCCCTGCTAAGTAATTGTATTGGAAAAGTGACATTAACATATTGAGTGTACTTTCCATATACGACTAAAGTTTTGTAATTGCTTATGCTTATCAAAGGTTTTCTTAATTTCAGCTATCATTTATTTAATGTGAGTTAATGTTAATAATAAGGCAGTGGATTATAAATAAGCTCTTTTTCTCCTTTTAAATTTTGTACAGGAAACCAAGATCAGTGCAGTTTGGAATCTGGAAAAGAATTCTGTGGCAGGAGTGCTCTTCAGAAACACCCTACAGTTCACACCGGAGAGAAGCCATATTGCTGTACTGATTGTGGTAAACAGTTTTCACGTAGAAGCAGTCTTCAGGGACACACTAGAGTTCACACGAGAGAGAAGCCATATTGCTGTACTGAATGTGATAAACAGTTTTCATGTATAAGCAATTTGAATAACCACACTAGAGTTCACACGGGAGAGAAGCCATATTGCTGTAACGAATGTGGTAAACAGTTTTCAGATGTGAGCAATCTGAAGATCCACACTAGAGTTCACACTGGAGAGATGCCATATTGCTGTAATGAATGTGGTAAACAGTTTTCACAAATGGGCAATTTTCAGAGACACACTAGAATTCACACGGGAGAGAAGCCATATTGCTGTAATGAATGTGGTAAACAGTTTTCAGAAATGAGAAATCTTCAGAGACACACTAGAATTCACACGGGAGAGAAGCCATATTGCTGTACTGAATGTGGTAAACAATTTTTACGTATATGCAGTCTTCAGACCCACACTAGAGTTCACACTGGAGAGAAGCCATATTGCTGTAATGAATGTGGGAAACGGTTTTCACTTTTAAACAGTCTTCAGTGCCACACTAGAGTTCACACTGGAGAGAAGCCATATTGCTGTAATGAATGTGGGAAACAGTTTTCACGTATGAGCAATCTGAATGACCACACTAGAGTTCACACGGGAGAGAAGCCATATTGCTGCACTGAATGTGGTAAACAGTTTTCACGTATGATCAGTCTGAATGACCACACTAGAGTACACACGGGAGAGATGCCATATTGCTGTACTGAATGTGGTAAACAGTTTTCAAATTTGAGCAGTCTGAAGATCCACACTAGAGTTCACACTGGAGAGATGCCATATTGCTGTAATGAATGTGGTAAACAGTTTTCACTTTTAAACAGTCTTCAGAAACACACTAGAGTTCACACTGGAGAGAAGCCATATTGCTGTAATGAATGTGGTAAACAGTTTTCAAATGTGAGCAATCTGAATGTCCACACTAGAGTTCACACGGGAGAGAAGCCATATTACTGTACTGAATGTGGGAAACAGTTTTCATGTATGAGCAGTCTGAAGGATCACACTAGAGTTCACACAGGAGAGAAGCCGTATTGCTGTACTGAATGTGGTAAACAGTTTTCACGTAGAAGTAATCTTCAAAGACACACTAGAGTTCACACCAGAATTTAAAGGGTAGCAGTTCAAAAATCAGTCCTGAAAAACATGCACCCTTCAGGACTCGAGAGTGACGTTCACTCCTGATCTGAAAAGTAAGCAAACTAAACTATTGTTGACAAATTAATCTCTGAGAGAAGCCATATTACTGATTGGAATGTGTTAAACAAATCTGTTAGAGGAGTTTTCATCAGAGATGCACCAGAATTCACACCGGAGAGAAGTACAACTAAACAGTCCTGACTAAAGAGTGAGGTTCACTCCTGCCTGGAGAGTAAGCACATGTAACCGACTGGAATCCATCCTACTTAGTATTGTGTCAGAAACAAATCAACACAGTGGAGAATTAAAAGTTTTTATCCTTTTTCCCAATATATAATATATATTTTTCTATTTTTATATAGCAAAATATAAAATAACATACCTTTCTAAAAACTAACTGTAGTACCCCTCTTCTCTTACTGAGGGTTCTTACTTGAGTTGTTTGTTTTCTTCATTTTTCCTTCTTTACCAACTTTAAATATAACCTTTTACTTTAGCGTTCTCGGCACAACTGTTTCTAGGAACAATCCTTTGTTACTACTGTAATTTCCATAACTCTACCATTAATTTTACAATTCGTTACTAGACTCCACAGAAGAATACTATAGCCACCTGCCAAATGTGATTTCCATTTTTTTTTCTTTATATGGCTTAGCCAGCAATTATAAAAAAAAAACACCAAAGTTCAATGTTTTAGTTTAAATAAATTAACTATTTACATATATACATAACACATCCATACAAATGTATAAACTTAAATAATCCAAGAAATCTATATCAGTGTTGAACCAGCAGTCCTTACTTTGAATGCAAAGATATCAATGGACAAGTGCAATCACCTTATAAAACCTAAGCTGACAATCTAAATAAAAGGAACCAAACAAAAGTCAGCTAAAAGGTACTACAGATGAGCGTTGCAGGCCTGGTACTTGAAGGTGATTGCGACGTTACTTGGCGACAGCCTCTTATGCTGTAATAGAGTAGACGGGTCTCATTTTCTGGTTTCCAACAGATGTGCGTCCCCTTTTGTTTCTTTCCTAGCGAGTATCAATTCTCAGCTATAGTTAGTCAGCTGTAACAATATGCGATATTGGCAATATAATCCAATGTCTGCTGACATGTTCCGTGTTCGGCGTTTCACTGACAGTGCTCCCTAGCTCACCGGTTTACTGTTCTCGACCATTCCGTCCAAACTCCAACACATTCACGTTTTTCTGTTCCGACTGTTAATTCTGTGCTGGAATCCTGTCTTTTTTTTTTTTTTTTTCTCTCTCTCTTTTTTAAACTCCTTGCTGAAGTTTACCATGGACCGCATTTCAATCCGCGCTTTCAGTGCAACAGCCCAGTTCTCTCCTTTCTTTTCTCGCCGCTTCTTATTTCTGACCCCTGCCTTTCGCTGCTGTCCAAACTAGTAAAATAATTTAACATAAATACCAGCATTTACTTTTTACATTTAAAACCTTAGAAATTACATATCTTTTTAACAAAATGTACAATAAATTTACCTGTATTAATCAAATATATGTTACACCATTGCTATTACCACCTCATAACTTGCATTTTAAAGGGCTACATAACAAAAAAAAAAACAGGGTGCCATACAAACAGCTTCTCGCCAGTGCTTATTAAATAATAAATCAAATCCTCCATTATCTAACCCGCTATATCCTAATTACAGTGCCAAAGGGGGTCTGCTGGAGCCAATCCCAGCCAACACCGGGCACAAGGCAGGAAACAAACTCCAGGCAGGGTGCCAGGCTACCGCTGGGGGCACACACGCACACACACTAGGGACAATTTAGGATCGCCAATGCACCTAACCTGCATGTCTTTGGACTGTAGGAGGAAACTGGAGCACCCGGAGGAAACCCACACAGACACAGGGAGAACATGCAAACTCCACGCAGGGAGAACCCGGGAAGCGATCCCGGGTCAGTTACTAATAATTACAAACACAAACTATTAATACAGTATAAATAAAATGTAAAATAAAAATGAAAATCCAAAGTATCCATATGGTCATGTTGTACATCATGCTGAATTATATTTAAAAGCTATGGCAGTGCACTCCAAGAAGAAATGCTGCTTTTTTAAATTTAGTTTTGTTTTTATTTTTTTGCTTTTGATAATAAAACATACAAAGACTGAATATAACAACTCAGTGGGGGGGAGCACATTAGGTATTTAACACTTGAGAATTACCAAATAATATTCATGTCAAATAAATAGAATATAATTAGAAAAGGCTTGGAGAGAGCAGACTTACCTGTACAGCATCCACCATCACCTGAGGGTGCCTGCAGTCTGAGGGGAGTCGCATTAATTAGCATTTGTACTACAAAATACCATTGGTATGAAACTAAGGACACACAAACAATTGCTTTTGGGGAAATTTAACTAAAAGCTACAAACAAACCAATTAAAAATCAGAATACACTTTGCTGCACATACACACGCTAAGAAAATTCGGAGGAATTAATCTCGAGAAGCCATATTGCTGTACTGGATGTGGCCGATGAGTCTAACAAACCAGAATCTTCAGGGCCACAAAAGAATTCAGACTGGGTGCCACCTTCAGAAGTGGGCTTAGTTGGAGAAGATCTACACCGGGGGCATCAACCCCTTTGTCTTGGCGTACCACCTCAAAGAATTTAAATGTTATGAAGTACCCACATTTTATTTTGGTGTTAAATTGTTAATTCCTGAACTGTTATTATGTAAAACTAATGGTGGAATTTTTTTCCCTCCCAGAAAAATATTCTCGTAGAGCTTTCATAAGGTTTTAGCAATGGTAACCTGTCAAAGACGTGTTTTAGAATAAATTTCAAAAAGATTTGATATGTTATGACTGATAAGACACTGATAGTGTGTCACCAGGAGGAGGTCACTACGCCTGCTTGTTCTAATGGTGAAAAAACAAAATGTAAGCAATTGTGTCTCGCATGTTGTAAGTCGCCTCGGCATCAGTCATATAATAATAATTACAAAAAAGTTTAGTAAAATAATGCCCTCGGCCAAAAGGGATTTCCTGTTCCTTATAGACTTTGCATTCTGCTCTCTTGATTTACTTACAGTTTGCTTTTTTTGTTTGTTGTTGTAAATTGTTTGTTGCTTTGAATAAATTACAAAATCCTCAAATTCTCCAGTCTGTCATCTCCAGTCATCTAACGGTGACTCCTGCACTCAGCTTTCTGTTGGCCACACCCTGTGAATTGGCACATTTATCAGATTTCCATGAAACCCCTCTTTTACATGGTCTTTCGAGTCGGAAGCTAAACAGACTGACTAAAACCAAAATGGCCAAGGCAGTGTGTGCGGAGGAGCCTAACCTCATCTCTAGTGAACTGGGCATCGATGTAAAAGAAAACATCTGAGCTGATATCTCCACATTCAGCCAAACACCAACTCGCACACTGCAGACAACCCATCTGTGGGCGCCTCTACGGCCTTTCAGACAACGGGCTCCGTGCTCTAAACTTGCTGAACTCATCCGAGGCTGCTGAGAGATGAAGATTCCATCTCGCCATTCAGACTGGGATGTGAGATACTGTCCTTAGAGAAGTGACGTGCCCTCTACAATGAGCTGTGCTGGTAGCAAACCGAGAAGTGCAGTCAAGTAACTGATCAGCTAAATCAGCAGCAACACATTCAGTGGATGTAAAGCTTTAATCCGACTCTTTGTTTTTTCCCCCATCGAGAAAAGTGAGGAAAAGAAATGCGCTGAACTGGAGGAGATTAGGATTTTATATTTAATTAGCAATATAGTGAATTTAATTTAAGTAATGTTTCCCAGCACTGTTTTCTTGTGAACATTTGGCTTTGTATCTGGGATATCATCTCTGGAATGAATGGTGGAAATAAACTGTCTGCCTAAGCAACTGGCTGAATAAATAGTCAGAAACGCAATAATGTCTTATTTTTCTTCTTTATATCGTTTTAAAGACAGAATTATTGACATAACCAATCAAAGTGCCGACTAATTTGCATTGTTGTGTGGCTCAAATTTTAAAATAAATAAAAATCCTACTTTGAGCCATTGACTGATTAGTGTGTCACTGTTTGTTCAGATAGATAGATAGATACTTTATTAGTCCCAAGGGGAAATTCACATAATCCAGCAGCAGCATACTGATACAAAGAAACAATATTAAATTAAAGAGTAATAAAAATGGAGAAAAAAAAAATGTTAGCATTTACTCCCCCGGGTGGAATTGAAGAGTCGCATAGTGTGGGGGAGGAACGATCTCCTCAGTTTGTCAGTGGAGCAGGACAGTGACGAAAGTCTGTCACTGAAGCTACTCCTCTGCCTGGAGATGACACTGTTCAGTGGATGCAGTGGATTCTTCATGATTGACAGGAGTTTGCTTAGCGCCCGTCGCTCTGCCACAGATGTTAAACTGTCCAACTTTACTCCTAAAATAGAGCCTGCCTTCTTAACAAGTTTGTCCAGACGTGAGGCGTCTTTCATCTTTATGCTGCCACCCCAGCACACCACCGCGTAGAAGAGGGCACTCGCCACAACCGTCTGGTAGAACATCTGCAGCATCTTACTGCAGATGTTGAAGGATGCCAACCTTCTCAGAAAGTATAGTCGGCTCTGACCTTTCTTACATAGAGCATCAGTATTGGCAGTCCAGTCCAATTTGTCATCCAGCTGCACTCCCAGATACTTATAGGTCTGCACCCTCTGCACACGGTCACCTCTGATGATCACAGGGTCCATGAGGGGCCTGGGCCTCCTAAAATCCACCACCAGTTCCTTCGTTTTGCTGGTATTAAGATGTAAGTGGTTTGAGTTGCACCATTTAACAAAGTCTTAGCAGTGTCATCAGTGAACTTTTTCACGTGACAGGACTCTGAGTCATATTGGAAGTCTGATGTATATAGATTAAACAGGACCGGAGAAAGTACAGTCCCCTGCAGCGCCCCTGTATTGCTGAACACAATGTCAGACCTGCAGTTCCCAAGACACACATATTGAGGTCTGTCTGTAAGATAGTCCACGATCCATGGCACCAGGTGTGAGTCTACTCCCATCTCAGTCAGCTTGTCTCTAAGGAGCAGAGGTTGGATGGTGTTGAAGGCGCTAGAGAAGTCCAAAAACATAATTCTTACAGCACCACTGCCTCTGTCCAGGTGGGAGAGGGATCGGTGTAGCATATAGATGATGGCATCCTCTGCTCCCACCTTCTCCTGGTATGCGAACTGCAGAGGGTCGAGGGTGTGGCGGACCCGTGGCCTCAGGTGGTGAAGCAGCAGCCGCTCCATGGTCTTCATCAGATGTGACATCAGAGCAACAGGCCGGAAGTCATTCAGCTCACTAGGACGTGATACCTTTGGGACTGGGGTGATGCAAGATGTTTTCCAAACATGTTTCTGTTACGCAAAACTGTTCAATAAACAAACTAAAATGCAGGTAAATTCCGTTACAATGAAATACAAGGGACCTAAAAATATTTTATTGTAATGAGATTCTGTATTTGTTACTATAGTGCTTTCTATAACTTGTGTCCAGGTGTTTACAATCATTTCAATGACTTCTTTTGTTTGAATTTTAATCTCCTCCTTCCTACAAGTTATGCTGATGATATTTTTTCTTAGCATTTCCTTGCCATAATACACTTTCATGGTGTGAATGATGTCCAAATCAAATGGCTGAAGCACTGCTGTGCAATTTGGTGGGAGAAATTCAATGCGAACATTAAATGTGGAAGCATGGTGTGGGCAGCACAGTTATCAATCAGAAGCCAAATCATCCTTTTCTTCTTCTTCATATTGTGAGGTTTCTGAACACTTGGGATCCCCACCCATTAATTGAAATTGAATTTTTTAATCAGTTGTCCGCATGCAAACACATAATTTAGAACCATTACAAATGATGAAAATCATAAAAAATTGTGAACAAAATACAGAGCCGTTTCTTGCTGTATGAAGACTCTACAGAATCAGAGGCCTATCAAGCCACTAAGGGCGCCCCCCCCCTTGCAAGTTCAGCCTCGGTATATTTGGGGAGTATGAACATTACCTGTCTGTTTGTAGTCAGCTAAGCTAATCATGTGTTTAACGAAGCACTTATACACTTAAAAATTAAACATTTGATTTAAACAAAACTCTGCTGCAGTAGCAGGAACTCTTTGGCTTGTGTTTGTGGGGTAATCAATTCAAAGTCAATGATTATCAGTAGACAGTCGTGTCGCGCAATGAGTGACGTTTACCGCCAGGTATGATGGGAAGACTCACTGAGAGTCAGGAGGAAAATAACGGAGCGAAAGTCACATTGACACCTAAGATGGCATGAAAAACGGCTTATCAGAAAAAACTTGAAGGGGAAAAATGTGCACAGAATAAAGATAAAGCAATTGTTAACGATGACGCAATGGATCAGAGGTGGGAAGTAACAAAGTAAAACAACTTCGTTACTGTGCTTAAGTAGAATTTTTCACGTAGGTTATCTATATCTTGTGTGTTTTATTTGTTTGCGACTTTTCACTTGAACTCACTGCATTTCAAAGGGAAAACATCTGTACTTCCAACAATAAAAATAAATAAACATCCATAACTTGCTATGTTGCCAACAATTTTCTGTGTCCGAAAAATATGGCAGTATAGGTCAGATAATTGTAATAAATGATTCACATGTATATGCGAAATGAAGGTTCTATCCCATAATATTTATTTGCACAGTGTATGTCTACGGGAGAGAAGTGAAAGGAACAGAAACTGTGGTGATTTAAACAGCGAGGATATCGTCAAACCAATGCGAAGCAATGCTGGGCTTTTTAATGAAATCGAAGATACAAGGAGGACGGAAAATACGCCCCTTACAAGTGACTGGCACAAAAACGAAAGTCTTGGTGAATAAGTCGCCTTTTGTCCCAAACATAAAGACACGAGGTGATGGCGTTCAAAATTCACATTACGATCTTAAAGAAACACATAGAGATTGTGCGGACATGAACTGTAAGAGAGGAACAACTAAAGGGCTTGTGGTTGTGCAGGAATAGTTGGCATTCGCGGCAGGGTGTCGATTAAAACACTTGGAAAGTAGATTTAACATCCAAAGTTTAATTTGCAGATTTAGACGAGTGTGTGGTCGACAATATAAAGTATATTCTTAATTCTCAAATTACACATTAAGGAAAATAGATAACGCTGCCAAATCTTACACATCTACTAATCACAAAGTTACAATACTGAAGTTGGCCACTAGATGTCTTAATGTGACGTCACAGTCTCTGTTTACTATCTACATGTGCCAAAAAGCCGCTTTGTGGATCCTCCAAGATCGATGTGCCTGCTGCGATGTTTGCTGAATGGTTCGATGTGCTGAAGCACAATGCCGACACACAAATGCATTCATGGTGTTTTTTATATTCCACAGCAGCGCATTTGAGCCTCAGAGAAAAAATTTAAGGACATGGTTAAAAGGTCTGTTTTGTGACTAAAGAGGAAATTTTGGTTTTAACCTCGAAATTTCCACTTTACCCTCGTAGATTACTTTATCATTAAAGTAGACCGTCATACACGTCATTTTAAAACCGACTCAGTTGTTAATCGCTATGAGCTTCTGCGCGGACAGCAACAATCGCCACACAGCACACGTTACATTTATGATATTCCAGCTCTCTGCACATTTAAAATCCTTAGGTTTATACCGGATATCACTTTCATGATGAAATGCATTAAAGTATGTATGTTACATTTTACAGATAAGTCGTTAACTACATTTAAAAAAACAATGAATACTGTTGTTAATTAAACATGTTGGTGTGGCACGGTGACAGAGCAGTAGTATTGCTGCCTTGCAGGGAGTCACGTCGCTGGTGTTTCTGGAGTTTGCGTGTTTTCCTGCTGGGTTTCCACAGTGGGCTCTGGTTTCCTTCCAAAGATATTCAGATTTGGTGACACTAAAATGACGCCAGTGTATGTGAGTGCTTGTATTCACCTTGCGATGAGTTGATGCCCCGTCCAGGGTTTGTGTTTTTCTTGTGCCCGATGCTTGCGTTGCCTAAATCCAGGGATGTAATCATTAAACATCCTTTTCAGAGATATTGTGCCAAGATGTCCTGGGAATTTAATGGATGTTTCAGGCGGTGGCGTAGCTCGAGTTCATGCCGCACGGGGCGGGGCGGCGCTTCGATTTGCCGCCCTCCAACATATCTGAATATGTTAACTAATTTAATTAGAAAATTAAAATGACGTATGGAGAAAATTTAAGATAAATTTTGCATAGATGTATTCATCTATAGAGAAACAGGAATAATTTTGACATATAATTATTTATAAGCATCAACTAGACAAGAATATCGTAAAGAGGCACTGATAAGCCGTGTTCTAATTATTAGTTTCATATAATTACGCTGCGATAACCACAACCAGTGTAGTGTACACGTGACAGGTGGGGATGTTTTCTGCGCAGAGCAAGAACGCATTCAGATTGACAACGAAACGAAATTATAAATTTTAAATTAGTTGTTTATCTTCCTAGAAATTATTATCAGTGTAATGTTTGTTTATTTTTGTTATAAACATATTTATTTTATATTATTTTTATTTTTACCTCATAAATTTCAGCTGCTGTTTCTGATGCCATCACAGAAGGACAGTCTGAAAAGTTTTTTTGAAGCGTTTGCGGATAAGAATCAGAGAATTTTACTGTTTTCATTCATGAGTGATATTTTTCCGAACCCTGCTGCTTACACACGAATTGCACTGAGCCTTTTGGCCAATAATGTCGCCCCAAAAAATGTGCCGCCCGGGACGGAACGCCCCCTCCGCCCGCCCCTTTCTACGCCACTGGTTTCAAGCAATTCACAACACAGCGAAGCCGATCGTTTTCTCACCCACTGTGATGATATCTCGCACTGCCACCTGGTGGAATCTTTCAGATTTACGTTAAGTACACGCGCAAGTATAAAAAGTGCAACGCTTGCGAAGTGTCCGCTGGAGCATGCGTCGTGTCGCGTGAAGTATACACCTGGCCTAAATGAATAGAACTTACGTTGCTTCGATTGACACACACCATTTCTAAGAAACCTTCTATTTGAATGGCAAACTATTTCTTTAACTGCAGATTGTGGGAACAACCAGGCTTTATCCTTCTTCATTCTATCCGCAGTACTTCGCTCCGCGCAAGGCAGCATCTAATTCCGTCCTCCTGACGACTCAACTCCGCCTCACAGACATAAACTTTTGTTTTCACTTGCTGTTAGGATATATTGATTAGTAAAATAACTAAAATTTAAAACAAATTATGAATAAAAGAGTGCGGCAGTGTGACGCAGTGGGTAGCGTTTTAATATAATTCAGCACGGTGTACAACATGACCATGTGGATTCTTTGAATTTTCATTTTTATTTTACCTTTTATTTATATTGTATAAATAGTTTGTGTTTGTAATTATTAGTAACTGACACGGGTTAGCTTCGTTTGTCCTCCCTGCGTGGAGTTTGCATTTTCTCCCTGTGTGGGTTTACTCCGGTCCCTTCCCACAGTCCAAAGACATGCAGGTTAGGTGCATTGGCAATCCTAAATTGTCCCTAGTGTGTGCGTGTGTGTGCCCTGTGGTGGGTTGGCGCCCTGCCCAGGGTTTGTTTCCTGCTTTGTCCCCTGTGTTGGGTGGGAATGGCTCCAGCAGACCCCCGTCACCGTGTAGTTAGGATATAGCGGGTTGGATAATGGATGGATGGATGAATAAGATGCCTACAGAATGTCATTTCTCTCTATCATAAAAACAAAAAAATCTTGCGAGGATAAGATTGAATATTCAGGTACTGTACAGACTTTTAAATGTTCAAAGCGCCGCACGAAAAGCAGGTTATGCGGCAGGGCAGCAACAGCAAAATAGCAGCTGATCGAGCATAGAGGAGGTAAAAAAATAACAATTTGTTTCCCATTGTATCACCGTCTAAGAAGGGGTTTCGGAGGAGCGACTGTTTCTCCTAGGGGTGAGTTCAGCCCGCCTCTTTACAACATGAGCGGCAGAGACGCCAAGTGCCTGGCACATAGTGAAGGGCGGGGGGGGTTGGCAAGCGACGGGAAGAAGGGAGAACCCCCTAGTGTGTGTTTGTGTATATATATATACTAGCAAAATACCCGCGCTTCGCAGCGGCGAAGTACTGACTTAAAATTTTTATTAAGAAGAAAATTAAACCTTTTCAAACTGAGGGAAAATATACCAATAATTATTTGTTAAGGATCTCTTTGTATACCATGTTTTCAGTTCGGCCCTCCGGTTGTAATATGACCAAGCTGTGCACTGAGCTTACTCTTGAGCATGCAACGTACAGTTGGCCATGTGAACTGTAATCTTGTCTCAAATCTCACAGCTTGGATTGCTGCTGTCATAATCGGTTTGAGTTTCATGGTTTGTTTCAATTACGATAGTATTTGCAGGATTTGTTGTGTTGAAGTGACATTCGGCATCTGTCAAGCATTGTAAGCACACAACCGGTTTCATCGATAAAATCACATCCAGCTTTTGAGAGTTTAAACACTCATAAACATCAAAGTGTCCACTACTGAAATCGTCACCTGTGAATCTAAGATGTTTAAGAGGCACTGGCAGTTGTCGAAAGGTGTAAAATATTTGGCCATTTCGGTACACTTGAAAGCGACAACCGAACAATTCAGCGGCAGCCATCAACTCACATGCAGAACCATAGGTGAAGGGCTTAAGCATTTCACTCTTCTAGTGCTCCTGTGTAGTATAATTATCTCCTGTACCGTCATCAGTCCACACCTTGAACCTGTCCCAGTCATTCAATACATAAGACACAATGTTCCTCTGGATATCAAGAGTGAGCCTGATATGGCCGTGCAATATGTAACATAGAGAATGGAAAAGGTAGGTGCCACCTCCAGACATGGAAACCACTCGGTAAGTGACAGTTCTTTGATCCATGTTGATCACCTCGATAGACATGTTAATGGTGGTACGGTTGGAATGATAAAGGTAATGGGTACCTGAGAAATGTAAATTAAGTCTAAAATACCTACACAATAACTATAATTGTAATAAACAAACAATAAAACAGCGGAGAAGCCGTGGATTAAATAAAAAGGCTGTAGTTATCAGCAGGGAGACGTGAATCCCGTGGCGAAGCAAGGAAGGGAATGTAGAGACTGGAGCGACGGACAGCCTTATATAGGTAGGCAGCCAACAACGTGGGAGGCGTTGGGATGGGGGACCCAACGCCTCCTCACACGGTGACCGAGCTGCAGGCTATGGACGTATATATTTACGTAAGTAGGATTCAGTTAGCGTTGGGAACCCGCGTACCAAATGTCTTGAAGATGTGCCCATAAGTAACAAAGACCGTTGGAGAGTTCAATATGGCGGCCGACAGTGGCGTCATACCACCGAAATAAGTACGTACATTGGTTTCGGTTAGCATAGGGAAGCCACCTACCAAATTTCGTGAAGATGGGGCCGTAAATAAGAAAGTTAAAAATGGCGGACGTTGTTGACCGTTATGACCGTTACGCGTAGAATTTCTAAATGAAACCTGCTTAACTGTTGTAAGTAAGCTGTAAGGAATGAGCCTGCCAAATTTCAGCCTTCTACCTACAGGGGAAGTTGGAGAATTAGTGACGTTGGAAAGTTCAATATGGCGGCCGACAGTGGTGTCATACCAATGAAATAAGTACGGACATTGTTTTCCGTTAAAAGTTCAATATGGCGGCCGACAGTGGCATCATACCACCGAAATAAGTACCAAATTTCAGCCTTCTACCTACATGGGAAGATGGAGAATTAGTGACGTTGGAAAGTTCAATATGTCGGCTGACAGTGGCGTCATGCCACCGAAATAAGTATGTACATTGGTTTCGGTTAGCGCAGGGAAGCCGCCTACCAAATTTCGTGAAGATGGGGCCATGAATAAGAAAGTTCAATATGGCGGACGTTGTTGATCGTTATGACCGTTACGCGTAGTATTTCGAAATTAAACCTGCTTAACTTTTGTAAGTAAGCTGTAAGGAATGAGCCTGCCAAATTTCAGCCTTCTACCTACATGGGAAGTTGGAGAATTAGTGATGAGTCAGTGAGTGAGTCAGTCAGTCAGTCAGTCAGTGAGGGCTTTGCCTTTTATTATTATAGATGTATATATATGTTGCTCAATACCTATAGTGTCTTTTGGAAATGTCAAGAATTAGTAAATTATTACTTTTAAATTATTATTGCATTCGTTTCTTTTGGTCTATTTTAGTTAGAGGCAAAAAGAAAAGATATGATAATAAAAAGGTGTGTTCCTTGAAGCTAAACTCTCTCTCTATAAACTAGAATTTCCAAAACAATCCCACAGCCTTTGACTGATGGGGACCCGAGTGTCTCTTATTTGTTTTTTTCCAGTGTGCTTCAGTCTTCACACCAGGGCCACCTGCTCTCTCAGAGGAAGTTAAACGTCTGAACCTGTAAAACACAAAGGAATTGTGCGCAGTTCTGCTGGGGGGTGTTGGCTGAGGCTCGATCGAAAGTGGAACTGCAGCGCCACCCAAAGGTTGCAGTTTAACTCCTGCTTTATCGACTGTCATTTACAATTTAAGCACTATGAACTAAGAATAAATCAGACATGACAGAGTTTATGGTTAAACCAGCAAGGAATTGGTGTAATTCAGGAATCTGATCGGACTCAGAAGACATTCCCGACTCGTGAGAGCAGAAACATGTTAGAGAGGCATGTGGATGACAGACGGGACAGCTAACCTCTGCTTTCTTTCTTTACTGCATTCTATAGACCTGGAAACGGCGGATACTTTGACTAGTAGTGAATTATAAAGGAGCGATTCTAAGTCGGTGAACCTCCAACACTAAAGGAGCACTCATAGTAATGTAATGGACACTTCAAGACCTCCGAGGATCAACCCTGGTGTGCTCCTCTCCTTAAAATCTCATGGAAGTGGCAACACATGTAATCAGCGGTGAGGTTCATGTCTGGTGACTCCGTCAGGGTCAGATTTACAAATATATGAACCCCAAAGAGTAGCTTATTGACTATTGAATTGGCAGCCAGCATGCACAGTGACTACTGGTTCTGTTTCATATCTCATCAGCATTCTTTACACACAAACAGGGAAGGCACGTATACGTGAAATTTATAGCGGCGAGAGAGAGCGCATTTGCTCGGCACCTCCCTGTGTTCTAAATCTGCCGTTGCAATTCCACACTTCGTACTCATTCAGTACAAATGAAAGTATAGAGTGGCGTACAAAAAACGGATTTCAGTTTTGACCATAATTGAAATATTTAGTTGTTTTTAAAAGCTTTTAATTCTGATGCTTTAATCAATTTGAATACAGACTAATCAACAAAAGGATAACAAGAAAAACAAAAAAAAATTTTAATTTAAGGTCAAAATTAAGTTTTTAATTATTGGATTATTTTTTCTTAGTCTGATCCCATTTTTATAAAACTGAAAACTGTTCATGGTCTTACCTTTATTTGTAAATGAAATCCATGCGCCTAGTCTTCTCCACAAAAATCTCTGTCACTTTCTTGTAAAAGTCCCTCCTTACTTTCCTTTAGTTTTAAAAGTCTCTCCGCCTCAGTGGAGATTATCGCCAAAAAGAACTGCAGCAGCGAGCACCTGTTGGGCTCACATGCGCCCCCTTCAGGTCGGCACGGTACTGTCTGCTCACTTCGTGTCTTTTCACTGCTGTTTTATGTCCGATCAACAAGACTAAATATGTCACACACATTCCTTAGAGATATTAGCCAAAGTGTGTAAAGTCAAGGTGTTTAACAAACTTGTCTGCAAATATTAGATTGGCGACATACAAAGAGACAGCAACAGACACGCGCCAACTGCACACATCAACCCCGTGTGTGACGGAGAGCGCAGTCCGAGGTGAGGGGAGACTCGTCGCTGCAGCACCTCGTGTTCCTCCCCTGTATTTGAACAGGAAATGCGCCAATTCAGGGATTCTGACTATAAAAATTATCAAAATTACTGGAATCATACATAAAGCAAATCTATAGCACAGACCAGTGGACAAATTTATTTGATGTTATTATTATTAGTTTTTTTTTTACATTTTATGATGACCGCACGTCCCTGCATGTTAATATTTGGCACTTTTGAGCCACCAGAAGAAATGAAGCTTGGAAACAAAGCTCCTTGGCATTTTTGTTATACATTATATCACGACAATTTATATCATCTCCTGTTTGTGTATTTAGGCAGATTTCCCATAAACAAAATTGATTGTGCTTTTGGCAGATATGCCCACAAAATCTCCAAGCTTAATTATCTTTGCTCCCCTTGACTCTGTACTTAACTCCATCGAGTCGCTCAGTGTTTCCTAAATAAGTCTTTACAAACATTAGAAATGAAAAAAAAAAAACACACTCTCAGGCTGTCGTGCTATCGGGTAAAGAAAGGGCCATCTTAACAATGCGTGAAAAAAAATGTCTTAAAGGGCTTAAGAAACTGTGAAAGTGGGTGATGATGCCAGTCCGCTACAGACTCTCCGTTTCTAACATGGGACTCAATACTTTCGAAGCACTGGTGATCGAAGCGCCGCTTCGAGGCTTGCTTCAAATGCGCCAGTCACGTGATTTTGAGTCACGCTAGCGTAATGACGCCAGTCACTAGTCCGCTGACGTGCTTTAGCTCAAAGCGTAAAACCGGTTGTTTGCGCTACAGCGATAGAACGCGCTAACCCAAGTTCAAATCCGATTTGGGGCGCGCATATGTTGAAATAAGGATTTTTGTATAAAACAGTTAAGCAGTACTTGTCTGAAAGTTAACAAATATATTTTGGAGACATTATGAACGATTTACATGGGGCACCTTTTTCTTTGGTGTGGAATCGTGTCCACCAAGAATCTGTAACAAATCGATGAGCATATTTTGCGTAAGATAGCACGTATTATAACAATCCAGAATCTATTCTACCCCATGTCGATCATATCACCGAGGCTAAGAAATGCTTCACTAAAGCCGACGTGGTCATTACACCAGTATATGCGCAAGACACTCCTCATTAAACGTTTTTACTGTTCAGTGATTCCCAGATCTGTTGCTGATTTGTATTATTGATTTCCAAAAAGCAATGTGAGTAAAAGCGTGTGCTGCATAACTAATCACAACTGTTTTTAAAACAGAATCAGCGCCATCAACAGTGTCTTCTGCAATTTTAGGAAAGCCTCTGGATTTCTGCGTTAATGAGACAAAAAAGCTGTAAAGAAACTTTGCGAATTCATCCAGAGGTGAACGTAAAGATCACTCAAGTACTGACAAGAAGGAGCAGCTGGATAAGCACATCTGGAGCCAAACTTTCAAAAAAGCATCTGACTTTGTCAGCAACATCCTATCCTTGTGAATGCATCTTATCAAAGGCTGCGCTGGGGGGGTAAATAAGTAATCTTCAGAAGTGTAGCACAACAGAGTAAATAATTGACGTAAATAGAATTACTGAAACACTAAGCTTTTGTCGTTTCTGTATTCTTAAACCATCTTCCAGTTACACAATCCCCCGCAGTCAATGTCACATTCAATGTTCCCTGCTCCTTAACCTGTCTTGTTACCCTAAGCATCATCACCAACAACAACAACAACATTTATTTATATAGCTCATTTTCATACAAAAAAATGTAGCTCAAAGTGCTTTACAAAATGAAGAATAGAAAAATAGAAGACACAATAAAAAATAAGTCAACATTAATTAACATTGAATAAGTAAGGTCCGATGGCCAGGGTGGACAGAAAAAAAAAAAAAAAAACTCCAAGAGCTGGAGAAAAAAAATAAAATCTGTAGGGATTCCAGACCAAGAGACCGCCCAGTCCCCTCTGGGCAATCTACCTAACATAAATGAAACAGTCCTCTTTGTATTTAGGGTTCTCATGAAAGGACTTGATGATGATGGTCACGTAGACTTCTGGCTTTCAGTCCATCAATGTTGGAGCATCATGAGGCTTTGAGTAGGCCACCACAAAGAAATCGGAAAAAGAAACAGAAGAAACAGAAGAGAGAAACACTCAGTTTCATTCAAGGCTTTACCGTTTCTCCTTTCATAGACATAAAATAAAACACATTTCCTCTACATACGTGTCCAATAATAATAGTAAACTTGCAGGAACGAGAAAAAGCACAAGATGGGAATATTCATGACAACAGCCTGGGCATCAGGGTGAGAATGTGCCTTGTCATCCATTACGTGAGCTCGTCTGCCATCCCTCGGTTACACAGGCACACGTTACACTCGGGGGCAAATGCAATGGAGAATACCGACAATGTACACCTTCAGAAGCGGAATAAATCGACTGTATAAGTAGAACATTTCAGATAAACGATGTATTTTGTTAATCATAAATAATGCAACATAACTATTATATGTGTTGTTACTTTTTATTTATACTCACCAAACGTTACATATCTATGAAATGAACATGGGTAATATGTTTATAACCATTCTCACTAAAATACACTGTCAAAATATATTAATGAGCAATTTGAGACACATTAGCCTTTAAGAAATATAAAAAAGCGTGTGCGCTGTCATTTAGGACAGAATGCATTGTTAACGTGACGCACTCTCTACTGACACGATGTCACGAAAAAAAAGAAACAGCGCAGTCCATGCAAACTCAAATCCTCCTTGATGTTTGACCTTATGATTAATTGTCAATATCAAATCAATAAAGTCATTTTAAGAATATGACAAGTCTACTATAGTTAGTTCAATCAACGCTCCTTTTAAAAAGTTTGCTTATACAGAATATAAAACAGAATCTCAATGATACGGGACTCGCGAGTAGTAACGAATAATATGTGACACTGAAAAATTATAATTCCTAATAACGGGAACAAGTTAAAACTACGGCTTCCTAAAACGGACACTGTAAATGTAGGCATTTTAATAAATAATTTAGGAGACTTGTGTGTGCATTTCAATATCGATTTAAGAACTACGTAGGCCACGTGTTGTACTATAAACGGTAGCTCAAGCAGCACTTAACAGTAAATAGTCTAACAGGACAATGACTGACTGAAATGAAGATGCTGCGCCGCTACAATAAAGGTTCACACTGTCGTTCTGCATGTTTAGAAGGCGCTGGTTGGCTGAAACTGTTTATAGCGAATTGTCCCAAGTTGGAAGTGCCGTACAGCGATCAGACACGAAAAGACACGTTTAGGCATGCTGGACAGTAGTTTGTTTTTCTACAATACAAATTCAGTACGACACCAGGGTCTCCAAACACACAAATATGAAGCTTATTACGTTTTACAATGAAACTCTTTACATACAAAATATAATTAGGGGCGTGTGCCCCCTGCCCGATTACGGTGGCCCAACCTTCCCTCGATAGCTCGATTCGCTCGCTATCCGTCCAAGCTTGTTAAATGGAGGAATAGAAAGAAAAACATTCACAAGAGGAGGATCAGCGACGCTAACCCCTGGTGTTTTTACTGAGCGACAGTGACAACACCACTGATCCACCTAATCGGCATAATTAACGAGCTCTGCACAACTGAACTACTACTACTGTTCTTACTGCGGCGGGTGAAATATGTTGTCTGACATATGCACGTTAAAATGGTTTAATTTATACGAGAGTATCATTGTTGTATTCTCCTAATGAAGACGAAACAATTATATTTATAGATGTATACTATATGACGTACGGTTTTAAACAAAATTAAGTGTTCCATAAAAAGGTTGCACAATTTACCTAATCTTTTCATATATATAAGGTTGATATATGACAATACGTATATCTTTGACACTATGTATCAGACACAGGAAATCACAGCAATCCACAAGAACAATAATCAATTCTCAGCAACTACCTGAATTGTAGCTTAACCATATCAACTGAAATGTGTAATGTCAATACGAATTACAAAATATAACTAGAGAGTTAAGTGTCAGAGAGACTCTCAAAATATAGAGGTCAATGCCTTTCAGTGTGCTGAGGCTTCACAAAGATTCAGTAACCATGTCTGCTTGAAGCCCTGTCATGATCCAATCTCGGTACTACGCATGTCTGAGGCTTCGGAGCCCCATCATGATCTCAGTACTACGCATGTCTGAGGCTTCGGAGCCCCGTCATGATCTCAGTACTATGCATGTCTGAGGCTTCGGAGCCCCGTTCACAGCCCGTCATGACACAATCTCAGTATTATGCATGTCTGAGGCTTCAGGAGCCCCGTCAAGATTGTCTGAGGCTTCGAAGCCCCGTTCGAAGCCCGTCATGACGCACTCAGTACTACGCATGTCTGAGGCTTCAGGAGCCCCGTTCGAAGCCCGTCATGATGCAATCTTAGTACTACACATGTCTGCGCAAAGCTTCAACTCATTATTTATTCATCGAGCTCCCGTTTGAAGTACATATGGCATCAACAGAGTTAAAAAACTCAACAGAATTCCCATTGAAATGAATGTTTGTAGATGATCAATACATGTTAAATGATTGTGCCCGATAATACTTTGTGGCAAAAAATAAAATTATAAATTATACATCATACAAACGCCGACTTGTAGAATGCATAATGCTGCAAAGAAGAGCTTTAGCAATACGGGTGACGACACATCTCTCACTATAATACTCTCATAAATATCCATTCTTCGCCTCATGCAACGTTTTCATGCAACACTGAACGTATGTCATATAGTATACATCTATATATAATTGTTTTCGTCTTCAGTACATACATACATGCATACATTAAAAAACACTCTCCTGAAAATAGTAGTGGTGCAGCGGTAGCGTTACCGCTTCATCATAAAGCATACGTGGGTTCGGGTCCCACGTCCACGCACTGTGAATTATGACCCAAAAGAGTCTGATTTTCTTTTTTTTTTTTCATTAAACAGCAAATTCCAATGTGGACCGGGAGCGAGCAAGGCAAGAACACTAGTAAAGATATATCAAATGGAAACGTGCATCTTGTTTTATGTCTATAACAAAAAAAAAAAAAATTTGAGTAACGATTTCAACTGTTTTTGTAGTTGTTGATGGCGGGTTTAGCGGTTTAAATTTTTAAATATTAAATTGATAAGGTGGAATGTGTTCTTACTTTGAGTGTTTTCTACACGGTAAAAGTGTTAATAACTGGGATTGCGCCTCTATAACTCGAAGATTGCTTAGGAATGATACAGACTGAACAACTATATGTTTTAGGAAATGTTTTATTATTGCACTGTGCTGTGACTAAGACAACTTTTTACTGATCGCCTGTCTGGACCTTGTAGATGTGTTCAAGAGGGAGGGATGCTGCTGGCAAAAAAGGCAAATGCTTTTTCGACAGCAGGTCCAGATGTGTTTATCGCGCTGCTTTTTGTTGCCTCAGCACTCAAGAGGATCTTTAATGCCGACCTTGATACGTGCACTGCTCACATTGGAGTGCCCCGTGTGTGTCTGTGTGCCGGTGACTGATCTGCGCCGTGTCTCTCAGCCTCTCTGATGTGCTCCGGATTGACACCTTTGAATGTTTGGTGCAGCAGAGCAAATTCAACCTGATCTACCCACAGTGGGTCTGTTATCACCTTATTCCAGCGTTTCTCAACCTTTAAGTATTTGCCACTTGAGTTTTCATAACAGTTTTAATCGCGCCCCCCCAAACATTTTTTTGAAATGTAGATGCATATTTTATTATACCTACTTAACTTTTATCGACATTTATCTAACTCTGTATAGTATTTATTGTTCTAGTACCAGAATGTAGTTTAAGTTAATTTGTTTTGGTTCCAACAGATGTTTTTTCATATTTTTGATTCTTGTTTTCTTTTTTTCACATCTTCGCGCCCCCCTTTTTGTTACTTCGCGCCCCACAGGTTGAGAACCACTGCCTTATTCAATGGAGGGGTTCATGGACGTCAAATGGCAATGAATAGAAATGGATTAATGTAAATACGTGAGCTGCCGTCCGCAATTAGACATCGCATTTTGATGGCGATTTTGAGTAGGGGTGATTCCCGAACAGATCTCTTATGCGATCCTTCCACAGTATCTCTCAAAATTATTTAGTTCAAATGGGTTATAAAGATTTTAATTCTGATCATTTTTTTTATTATTGTTAATTCTTATGAGTCTTTAAGTTGGATCGAACTCGGGCTAGCACTACGCTCAGAATTTGAAAAGCAACCACCTTAGTTAGTTGAGCCATTGACGGCGTCATTTCGTTGTGGCAAATTCGTTACTTTCGTGCTCCACAAAATATTGTAAAGTATTAATAAATTAAATATTTCAACACTTGATCGAATAATAACAACTGATTTAAGGATTTTACCTTTTCTTTCTCAAATGTGTTTACCTATATCATGGCAAAGTACAGGGATAAACCTTTATTTTCCGTCTACTCCATTTTAATTAAGTCAAACCAAAGAAAACATTTAAGGCTATTAAATGTGACCTCAAGAAAAAATGAGGGTTAGTTATAATATTAATAACAGGACCGATTATAATGATACAGTGCAAAAGTAAATACTAATTGAAAGAGCCGGGAATCCATGAGTGAGGCGTCTTATTTTGTTTAACTCTTGCTATCGTATAGTGCATTCTGCTTGTCAGCGTTAGTTATATATATATTTTTTAGACATCAGACCGGGGCCGGCTCTACGCTGGGGCAAGAGGGGGCAATGTAAACAAACGTCCTGCCCCCTTAAATCAACCTTTTAGAAATTGAGAAAGAAAATAATAGATTACCCACAAACTTAATATAGACAACATTTACTACAGTAGCTGAAAAATCCACTGGAAAAGACACAAATGAGATGATAGGTTTCACCTGTTGTTCGCTCTTTCCCTCCGCAGCACTGGGCAGAGATCCCACACTCCCCCTCCCCCCAGCTAAACATCCAATCACTGTTAGTATGCAAATGAGCCGGTGTCAGGTTTCTCAGTAGGCAGGGCAGAGCAAAATGAGCAGCGCAACGGCGGGAGGCTTTGAGGAAGAAGCAAATCTCTGTCGTCAAAATCATAGCGACTCGTGAGATAATTAACAACAACTAAAAAATACATCTATATTTGTACAGTCAATGGGGGACTAGTCCATTGTTCTTCTCACAGTTTCAGTCTGGTAGAGAAGTGTTTCTTTCTCGATCCCACAAGCACCACTACGAGCCTGTGTGCTGCACAGAGCCGACTGGAGGACCTGTGTCTGTCTGTCAGACCCCGACACAAAGCCCCGTCCCAGCTTTCAACTCTGCACTCAACAGTTTTCTTGTTTCATATACTGATGTAATCACAGCGATTTTAGTAAAACTTATTCACTTTCCACCCCAGCTTCCAGCAGCTCACAAAGGGAAAGTTAATGCTGTGAGATGCATCCTTTCTTCCAAGCTTTTAAAAGGTGAAACAGCTGCCAAGTAAGTTACATTGTTCAATGTCAAATCTGTAATTCTTGACAGTTTTGTTTCAGTGTCCAGGATATTCTGCACTTACTGCACAAAGAAATCGACATGGATGAAGTTGTTCACTTTAATATCAATAGAAAAAATGTCTGGGATGGGGCTTTGCGAGCAATGAGAAGGCCATATTTTTCTGTTAAAAAACGACTTGACATCAAATTTACTGATGATGATGGGAATTCTGAAGGTGCTGTGGATTTAGGAGGACCAATGAGAGAATTTTTCAGGTTAGCACTTCAGCATATGAGACAGCCCTGCGTTCACAGGTCCAGACAACCAGCAAACTCTATCATGCCATACACCGTGTACGTTTTGTGGCCCAACATTTTTTTTTCCCCTTTCTATCTATTGACATAATCTGATTTCAAATG
>JANRMT010062791.1:208849339-208859907 GCA_026402145.1 Polypterus bichir lapradei
CACTCATGCAGCCCCACATAAGGACACTGCCACCACCATGTTTCACTGTAGGCACCATGCATTTTTCTTTGAAATCCTCACCTTTATGACGCCATACAGTTTTGATACCATTAGTTCCAAAAATGGTGATCTTTGTCTCATCACTCCAGAGTATAGAGTCCCAGTAGTCTTCATCTTTTTCAGCATGGGCCCTAGCAAATTCTAGGCATGCTTTTTGGTGCATGGGCTTTAGGAGAGGCTTCCTTCGTGGACGATACCCATGCATGCCATTCCTCTGCAGTGTGCGCCGTATGGTGTCACGGGTAACGGTCACTCCAGTTTGGCTTTCTACTGCTTTAGCTAACTGCAGTGAACTTGCATGGCGATTTTCTTCAACCCTTTTCATCAGAAGACGCTCCTGCTGAGATGTTAACTTCCATGGACGGCCTGGACGTCTCTGTAAGATGGTTGCACTTCCATCTTTCTTAAATATTTGGATCACTTTTGCTACAGTATTTTGACTGATATGTAAAGCTTTGCTGATCTTCTTGTAGCCCTCACCTTTTTTGTGTAAAGTAATGATTTCCTTTCTCAGATTTTTTCCATGTGGAGCCATTGCTGACAGCATGAAATAGGAAGGGCTTTTCTTTGTTAAATAATGCCCTTTTTGTAGTCACCTGTCTGCTGGACAACTCTTAAATGAATCATTAGACTCACCTGTGGTTGAATGCCTGCTAATTAGAATTTTGTAGTCTTAAGTGTGGCTTTTCTCCTAAGACTATAATTGGGGTGTACTCATTTTGGCAACATGGGCTTGAATTAATTTGTTAGGAAAATCACTTTTTTGTGTGTGCAAATTAACAAATCTTGTTTGCAATCAATGGCCCACATTTGTGGGAGTATTTTGTAGTACAGTATCTCATAAAAAATGTTGATACTGAAAGGAAACTAAAGGTTTTCTGACAAATGTAGTGGGGTGTACTCATTTATGCTGAGCACTGTGTGTGTGTGTGTGTGTGTGTGTGTGTGTATATATGTATATATGTTATAGTACAAGGCAAATGTTTGGACACACCTCCTCATTCAATGTGTTTTCTTTATTTTCATGACCATTTACAGCACTCCATCACTCTCCTTCTTGGTCAAATAGCCCTTACACAGCCTGGAGGTGTGAAAAAATAAATGATCGTCCAACTAACGTGACTTCTGCACAACACAACTGCTGGTCCCAACCCCATTGATAAAGCAAGAAATTCCTCTAAATAACCAACCCTGATAAGGCACACCTGTGAAGTGAAAACCATTTCAGGTGACTACCTGTTGAAGCTCATCGAGAGAATGCCAAGAGTGTGCAAAGCAGTAATCGGAGCAAAGGGTGGCTATTTTGAAGAAACTAGAATATAAAACATGTTTTCAGTTATTTCACCTTTTTTTGTTAAGTACATAACTCCACATGTGTTCATTCATAGTTTTGATGCCTTCAGTCATGAAAATAAAGAAAACACATTGAATGAGGAGGTGTGTCCAAACTTTTGGCCTGTACTGTGTATGTATGTATGTATGTATGTATGTGTGTGTGTGTGTGTATATATGTATATATAATATCCGTACCCACTGTGTGTGTGTGTGTGTGTGTGTATATAATATATATATATATATATATTCCGACCCCCTTCAATTTTCTTAATAATTCTTTGTTATTTTGCAGCCATTTGCTAAAATCATTTAAATTAATTTTTTTCCTCATTAATGTACACACAGCACCCCATATTGACAGACAAAAAAAAGAATTTTTGCAATTGTTGCAGATTTATTAAAAAAGAAAAACTGAAATATCACGTGGTCCTAAGTATTCAGACCCTTTGCTCAGTATTTAGTAGAAGCACCCTTTTGAGCTAATACAGCCATGAGTCTTCTTGGGAAAGATGCAACAAGTTTTTCACACCTGGATTTGGGGATCCTCTGCCATTCCTCCTTGCAGATCCTCTCCAGTTCTGTCAGGTTGGATGGTAAACGTTGGTGGACAGCCATTTTTAGGTCTCTCCAGAGATGCTCAATTGGGTTTAAGTCAGGGCTCAGACTGGTCCGAAGGTTTACCTTCCAACAAGACAATGACCCTAAGCACACAACTAAAATAACGAAGGAGTGGCTTCACAACAACCCTGTGACTGTTCTTGAATGGCCCGATCTACATAATGTCAAATAAACGAACCACACGCTGTGGGGAAACACGAGAGGCTTCGCCTCTAACGCTGATGTCCGAGGTTCGATTCCCGAGAGGGGGTGCAGTGAGTGTGTATGCCTGATGAGCCCAGAATTGGCGAAACACGGGCCGCGTACTGTTTGCATTATTTGACAGTAAAACTATTTCAATAGATTCAATATGTATATATTGGCGCTTCCCGATTCATTTTACCCTCGCACCCCCTTGGTTTGAGAATAAGTATGAAAAAATATGAGGTTAACGCAGAAAAACAAATCACCAATTGAAGCTTTATGAATAATGGATACTTTATTCGCCATCAATAATTGTTTTGGTAAAGCCATCCTCAGTGTAATCCTCTTTCCATTTTCTAATTGTTTCACGACTAGCCATGATTAAATAAACGGTAAAAAAGTAAGAGCGAAGCGAGGGTGACTTATTGAAGCAGGCAGGCAAGAACTCAATAGCTCACAGGCTCGATGTAATGCGCGTCAAGTCGATTTAAAATGTGCTATCAGATTTGAATAAATCTATCTTTTCAAGTTTTATTTGGATATAAGTACTGTAGGTTCTATTTAGTCGACAGAAATATCTTTGGTAGGAATGTAAGTTGAATTTAGTCTTTAAATTTCTATGGTGAAGAAAAATGTATGCAATCATGACTAAATTTAACTTCCATTCCTACCAAACATATTTTTGTCAACTAAATAAAAATTACTTATATTTAAAATTTAAATAGAGCTTGAACAGATTCGATAGTTAATAATACCCACGCAGCACTAAGTGCACGTAAGAGCAGGAGTCATCCGTTTTAACAAGCAGCGTATTGCACTGATACGAAATAGCCTACCCATTTAATTATTTAGGAATGGATAGATAAATTAAGATTTTGTACAAATAATGTTTTTCATTTTTCTTCCTCGATGGATTCTGGCACCCTTACCAACAGCTGCTCCCACCCCAAAGGTTGTATGTGTGTGTGTGTATGTAATATATGACAGCAACACTCATAACAGTGACAAAACAATTACATTCACAATCATGTTACGTTATTTTCAAAATGTTTCCTTTTCTTTTTCATTACTTCTTTAACACACTACTTCTCCGCTGCGAAGCGCGGGTATTTTGCTAGTTTATAATATATTATACACATTTCATCATAAAAGAACTCTTTACAATATACATAACCTCACATTAATCACAGTTCAGCTATATAATAATATATATTTTTCTATTTTTATATAACAAAAAATTAAATAACATACCTTTGTAAAAACTAACTGTAGCACCCCTCTTCTCTTACTGAGGGTTCTTACCTGAGTTGGTTGTTTTCTTCATTTTTCCTTCTTTACTAACTTTATAACTTTTTTACTTTAGCGTTCTCAGCACAACTGTTTCAAGGAACAAACCTTTGTTACTAAAGTAATTTACATAACTCTACCATTAATTTTACAATTAGTTACTAGATTCCACATAAGGATACTACAGCTACCTGCCAAATGTGATTTCCGTTTTTTTTTTTTTTTTTCTTTATATGGCTTAGCCAGCAATTATAAAAAAAAATAACCACCAAAGTTCAATTTTTTAGTTTAAATAAATTAACTATTTACATATATACATAACACATCCATACAAAAGTATAAACTTAAATAATCCAAGAAATCTATATCAGTGTTGAACCAGCAGTCCTTACTTTGAATGCAAAGATATCAATAAACAAGTGCAATCCCCTTATAAAACCTATGCCGGCAAACTAAATAAAAGGAACCAAACAAAAGTCGGGTAAAAGGTACTACAGATAAGCGTTGCAGGCCTGTTACTTGAAAGTGATTGCGACGTTACTCGGCGACGGCCTCTTATGCTGTAATAGAGCAGACGGGTCTCGTTTTCTGGTTTCCAGCAGATGTGCGTCCCCTTTAGTTTCTTTCCTAGTGAGTATCATCTCTCAGCTATAGTTGGTCAGCTGTAACAATATCCGATATTGGCAATATAATCCAATGTCTGCTGACATCTTCCGTGTTCGGCGTTTCACGGACAGTGCTCCCTAGCTCACCGGTTTAGTGTTCTCGACCAGTCCATCCAACCTCCAACACGTTCACGTTTTTCTGTTCCGACTGTTAATTCTGTGCTGGAATCCGGTCTTTTTTTTTTTTTTTTTTTCTCTCTCTCTCTTTTTAAACTCCTTGCTGAACTTTACCATGGACCGCATTTCAATCCGCGCTTTCAGCGCAAAAGCTCAGTTCTCTCCTTTCTTTTCTCGCCCCTTCTGACCTCTGACCCCCCGCCTTTTGCTGCTTTCCAAACCAGTAAAATAATTTAACATAAATACCAGCATTTACTTTTTACATTTAAAACCTTAGAAATTACATATCTTTTTAACAAAATGTACAATAAATTTAACTGTATTAATCCAATATGTTACACCATTGCTATTACAACCTCATAACTTGCATTTTAAAGGGCTGCATGACAAAAAAAAGAAACAGGGTGCCATACAAACAGCTTCTTGCCAGTGCTTATTAAATAATAAATCAAATCATCCATCCATTATCTAACCCGCTATATCCTAACTACAGTGCCACGGGGGTCTGCTGGAGCCAATCCCAGCCAACACAGGGCACAAGGCAGGAAACAAACCCCGAGCAGGGCACCGCAGGGCAGACACACAAACCAAGCACATACTAGGGACAATTTAGGATCGCCAATGCACCTAACCTTCATGTCTTTGGACTGTGGGAGGAAACCGGAGTACCCGGAGGAAACCCACACAGACACAGGGAGAACATGCAAACTCCACGCAGGGAGGACCCAGGAAGTGAACCCGGGTCAGTTACTAATTATTACAAACACAAACTATTAATACAATATAAATAAAATGTAAAATAAAAATGAAAATCCAAAGTATCCATATGGTCATGTTGTACATCATGCTGAATTATATTAAAATGCTATGGCAGTGCACTCCAAGAAGAAATGCTGCTTTTTTAAATTAGTTGTTTTTATGTTTTTGCTTTTGGTAATAAAACATACAAAGACTGTATATAAGAACTCAGTGGGGGTGGGGGGCACATTAGTTATTTAACACTTGAGAATTACCAAATAATAAATAATATTCATGTCAAATCAATAGAATAAAATTAGAAAAGGCTTGGAGAGAGCAGACTTACCTGTACAGCATCCACCATCCACCATCGCCTGAGGGTAGCTCCCACTGTGGGGAGTCCCATTAATTAGCATTTGTACTACAAAATACCATTGGTATGAAACTAAGTACACACAAACAATTGCTTTTGGGGAAATTCATAACTAAAAGCTACAAACAAACAAATTAAAAATCAGAATACACTTTGCTACACATACACATGCCAAGAACATTTGGAGGAATTAATCGCGAGAAGCCATATTGCTGTACTGGATGTGGCCGACAAGTCTCACAAACCAGAATCTTCTGGGTCTCAAAAGAATTCAGACTGGGTGCAACCTCCAGAAGTGGGCTTATTTGGAGAAGATCTACACCGGAAGCATCAACCCCTTTGTCTTGGCGTACCAACTCAAATAATTTAAATGTTATGAAGTACCCACATTTTATTTGGGTGTTAAATTGTTAATTCCTGATCTGTTATTATGTAAAACTAATGGTGGAATTTTTTTCCCTCCCAGAAAAATATTCTTTCAGAGCTTTCATAAGGTGCTAGCAATGGTAACCTGTCAAAGACGTGTTTTAGAATGAATTTCAAAAGGATTTGATATGTTATGACCGATAAGACACTGATAGTGTGTCACCAGGAGGAGGTCACTACACCTGCTTGTGCCAATAGTGAAAAAACAAAAGAAATGTAAGCAATTGTGTTTCACATGTTGTAAGTCGCCTTGGCATCAGTCATATAATAATAATAATTAAAAGAAAGTTTAGTAAAATAACGCCCTCGGTCAAAAGGGGTTTCCTGTTCCTTATAGACTTTGCATTCTGCTTTCTTGATTTACTTACAGTGTGCTTTCTTGTTTGTTGCTTTGAATAAAATTACAAAATCCTCAAATTCCCTTGTCTGTCATCTCCAGTCATCTGACGGTGACTCCTGCACTCGGCTTTCTGTTAGCCAAACCCTGTGAATTGGTACATTCATCAGAGGTCCATGAAACCCCTCTTTTACATGGTCTTTCGAGTCAGAAGCTAAAAAGACTGACTGAAACCAAAATGGCCAAGGCAGTGTGTGCGGAGGAGCCTAACCTCATCTCTTGTGACCTGGGCATCGATGTAAAAGAGAACATCTGAGCTGATATCTCCACATTCAGCCAAGCACCAATACACACACTGCAGACATCCCATCTGTGGGCGCCTCTACGGCCTTTCAGACAACGGGCTTTGTGCTCTAAACTTGCTGAACTCATCCGAGGCTGCTGAGAGATGAAGATTCCATCTCACCATTCAGACTGGGATGTGAGATACTGTTCTTAGAGAAGTGAAGTGCCCTCCATCTTGAGCTCCGTGGAAAGTGCTGGTAGCAAACCGAGAAGTGCAGTTAAGTAACCGATCAGTTAAATCAGCAGCAACACATTCAGTGGATGTAAAGCTTTAATCCGACTCTGTTTTTTCCCCCATCGAGAAAAGTGAGGAAAAGAAATGCGCTGAACTGGAGGAGATTAGGATTTTATATTTAATGAGCAATGTGGTGAATTTAATTTAAGTAATGTTTCCCAGCACTGTTTTCTTGTGAACATTTGGTTTTGTATCTGGGATATCATCTCTCTAATGAATCATGGAAATAAACTGTCTGCCTAAGCAACTGGCTGAATAAATAGTCAGAAACAAAATAATGTCTTATTTTTCTTCTTTATATCGTTTTAAAGAGAATTATTGACATAACCAATCAAAGTGCCGACTAATTTGCATTGTTGTGTGGCTCAAATTTAAAAATAAATAAAAATCCTACTTTGAGCCATTGACTGATTAGTGTGTCACTGTTCATTTGTTTCTGTTACGCAAAACTGTTTAATAAACAAACTAAAATGTAGGTAAATTCCGTTACAACGAAATACCAGGGATCTAAAAACATTTTATTGTAATGAGATTCTGTATTTGTTACTATAGTGCTTTGTATAACTTGTGTCCGGGCATTTACAATCATTTCAATGACTTCTTTTGTTTGAATTTTAATCTCCTCCTGCCTACAAGTTATCCTGATGATATTTTTTTTCAGTATTTCCTTGCCATAATACACTTTCATGGTGTGAATGAAGTCCAAATCCAATGGCTGAAGCACTGCTGTGCAAATCGGTAGGAGGAATTCAATGCGAACATTAAATGTGGAAGCATGGTGTGGGCAGCACAGTTATCAATCCGAAGCCAAATCATCCTTTTCTTCTTCTTCATATTGTGAGGTTTCTGAACACTTGGGATCCCCATCCAACGGCAATGACACGCTGAATTGCGTCTCAAAGCGCGATTGCAGCGTCTGTGGAAGATTGTTTGTCCGTTGCTGTGGCAGGGCAACAGCACACTCACAGCACTTCAGTGAAGCGCCACAGAAGCAAATCACAAAAGATCGGGGTTGTGCTATAAGTCCCTTCTATTCTCCTCCAAGACATGAGGCTTAGTCTCAGTACTTTAGCAAAACCAGCTTTATTCTGCTTGAAACCGGAATGGCACAGTTATTTATTGTAGTGTGATCTGCCACTCTGCTATAAAGAGACACAGCAGTCAGGCAGGGTTGTGGCCAGGTTAGTGACCAAGTAATGCTGTTATCTGCATTTACAATGTACCTACTCCTAACCTTGCATCATCCATCGAGATCTTTTCTGCTTATTTTCACGGAGAGACGCAACATAGCTGTGAGCCTGCTGTTGCCACGTACAGACACGGAGATCGCACTTCGGGATGCTCTTTGGCATGCTGTCTAGTTGGGGGAGGTCCCAAGAGAGTTTACAAACCTCACATTTTCTTGAATGAGTGCCGCATTAATAGAAATGTTTCTCGAACGAGCATCACTGAACCACATAACGGCTTTTTCGAAATCTTCAAATGCAGCAGTTCACATACGTTTGCAACCCGAGATTTTTCTTCTATTTTTGCTCTGCTTTCAAGAAAGTTGACAATGGCAAAGTTCTGAATTCACTGGTAACGTCTGTTCTTTTTGCCACGATTGAGAGCTGCAAAAATGTAAAGTTTTTTTTTCTAATATGAACTGTTATCATTTTTTCTTGTGTGCCGTTTCTATAGGAAGGTGACAAGGAGTAAAAATCCAATGGATGTTTTTCAAATGTTGACGAGCAATAAGTAAAAGGTATCACTGAAAATACAGGTGTTCCAGCTAATCGAATACAAACAACCATAAATCAGCTTCCATAACCTCAAAAAAACCTTCAGCATGCAGAGAAAAATAAGTCTGCTAACTTAGGATAAGTTTTTTTCCCTACTATTCAAAGGTATGCGGTTCACAAGGAACAATGTGGTAAAAGCAGGCGTGTTCTTATGCAAATGTCGTAACCGGTTTTACTGAAACAGCGATTTACCGTGTTACATTTTACGGTTGTTTACCTTCGCTATTTAACAGTTTTACACTGTAAAATTAACAGATTTTTTCAGTGTAATTGTAATGCATCAATAAATGGCATTTAGCACATTTGGAAGGTAGAAAAATATCGATTTTACAGAACTTGGCTGTAAACAATAATGAAATGTATTGTTTAAGATATACTGGTAATTTTCAATAGAACATAAGGTAACTTTCGTTATTTTTTTTTTTTCAGAAAAGGTCTTTTACTTTCATCATTTACAGTATTTTTACCGTTAAATTTACTGGCATTTTTTTACAGTGTATTCTTAATTCTCAAATTACACATAAAGGAAAATAGATAACGTTGTCAAATCTTACACGTATACTAATCACAATGTTACAATACTGAAGTTGTTCACTAGATGTCTGAATGTGACGTCACAGTCTCTGTTTACTATCTACTGCTGCCAGAAAGCCGCTTTATGGATCCTCTGGGATCGATGTGCCTGCTGCAATGTTTGCTGAATGGTTTGATGTGGTGAAGCACAATGCTGACACACAAATACATTCGTGGTGTTTTTATATTCAAGCATCGCATATTCCACAGCAGCGCATTTGAGCCTCAGAGAAAGAATTTAAGGACATGGTGAAAAGGTCTGTTTTGTGACTAAAGCGGATATTTTGGTTTTAACCTCGAAATGTCCACTTTAGCCTCGTAGTTTACTTTATCATTAAAGTAGACCGTCCTACACGTCATCTTAAAACCGACTTAGTAGTTAATCGCTATGAGCTTCTGCATGGACAGCAACAATCGCCAAACAGCACACGTTACATTTATGATATTCCAGCTCTCTGCACATTTAGAATCCTTAGGTTTATACTGGATATCACTTTCATGATGAAATGCATTAAAGTATATACTGTATGTTAAATTTTATAGATAAGTCATTAACTTCATTTAAACGATGAATACTGTTAATAATTACACATGTTGGTGTGGCACGGTGACAGAGCAGTAGTACTGCTGCCTTGCAGGGAGTCACGTCGCTGGTGTTTCCTGCCTGCAGTTTGCGTGTTTTCCTGCTGGGTTTCCACAGTGGGCTCTGGTTTCCTTCCAAAGATATGCAGATTTGGTGACACTAAAATGATGCCAGTGTATGCGAGTGCTTGTATTTACCTTGCGATGAGATGATACCCCGTCCAGGGTTTGTGTTTGTCTTGAATGAGCACATCCCTGGATTTAGGGATGTAATCATTAAACATCCTTTTCAGAGATGTTGTGCCAAGGTGTCATGGGAATTTAATGGATGTTTCAGGCGGTGGCTTAGCTCGAGTTCATGCCGCACAGGGCGGGGCAGCACTTCGATTTGCCGCCCTCCAACATATTTGAATATGTTAACCAATTTAATTAGAAAATTAAAATGACGTATGGAGAAAATTTAAGAAAAATTTTGCATAGATGTATTCATCTATACTGAAACATGAATAATTTTTGTCATATAATCTATACTAATAAACGGCAAAGCCCTCACTCACTCACTCACTCACTGACTGACTGACTGACTGACTGACTGACTGACTCATCACTAATTCTCCAACTTCCTGTGTAGGTAGAAGGCTGAAATTTGGCAGGCTTATTCCTTACAGCTTCCTTACAAAAGTTGGGCAGGTTTCATTTTCGAAATTCTACGCGTAATGGTCATAACTGGAAGCTGTTTTTCTCCATTTACTGTAATGGAGATGAGCTTGAAACCCGTGGGAGCGGAGTTTCGTCTGACATCATCACGCCTCCCACGTAATCACGCAGTACGTAGAAAACCAGGAAGAGGCCCAAAAAGCGCTTTAGAAAACATGCATTATATAATTGAGAAGGCAGCGAAACAATAAGAAGC
>JANRMT010062791.1:208878594-208910636 GCA_026402145.1 Polypterus bichir lapradei
TAATTTAAAAAAAAAAAAATGACTCCACAAATTTAAATCTTACCTTAAATCTGCTGCAAAGAATTGAAATTTTCAACCGTTAGGAATAAAATACACCTTTAAAAATAAAAATAAAAAGTTATGCTGAAAATCCCCAATTCTGACTGTAATGAAGAATTAAGTTGGTTCGGGTTTAAAATTACAACCACTGCACACATCCGGTCAGGGATGGATGAAGATGTCCAAATTCTATTTATTAATTTCTTCCAAACTTATACAAATCTGGTCTAAATAAAATCAGAAACATAAATTAGCTATCCCAGTTTGTTTCTCTTCAGTTTGTCAATGTAAACATTAGCCATTGACAGGTACTTTATTTATCCAGTAGATGGCGTACTACACTCAAGATAACATCAATATCGGAAATTACTAGAACGTTAAACCATAAAGCATTTACTCAAATTAAATAAGTCATTATTCATATCATATATACATATTATACATGAGGAAATGATAATACCGCAATTCCATAACAAACAATATGTGTGAAACTCCAAATAGCGTCTGTTCAATTATACTTTAGCTTCCTGAAACGTCTATATTTAGAAACTGTACTAAAATATATATATATATATATATATATATATCCAAATTACAAATTTAAACACATAAACAATATACTTTAAGGATAAAAAATTTAATTCCACTTACTTTATAATTAATTACACAAACTTTCACATTTAAATGAAGCTCCTACTCTACTGCTCAGACGCCACCAAACTAATCTCTAATGTTCAAAGTGAAGCCATGTGATTGGCCAAGTTCCAACTCAGCACTGGCCAATCACAATAACTAATAAATCAAGGTGGAAGACAACTAATTGAAGGGATACAACATATAAATAATATATTGCCTTTACAACACTGACCCTCTGCAACCCGCACAATGTCAATCGTTAGCGTTTAATCAACAATACATATCGCCACAAATCAACGCTAACACTGAACACTTTCGTTATTTGACATATTACCAACCAACTAATGTTTACTGGATAACAAACGATATACTTACTGTATGACGAAACGAACATGTTGTTTGAGCCAAGCCCTAACGTTTCAAGACGCGAGCAAACTAATTGACAATGCTTTTGTGCTTCTGCGAGAATAAAATAAAAATTAAAAAGGCAGCGTGAGAGATTTCCATCCATCCTCTTCCTCTTATCAGAGATCGGGTCGCGGGGGCAGCAGCTTGAGCAGAGAGGCCCAGACTTCCCTCTACCCGGCCACTTCTAGCTCTTCCGGGAGAATCCCAAGGCGTTCCCAGGCCAGCCGGGAGACAGTCCCTCCAGCATGTCCTGGGTCTTCCCCAGGGCCTTCTCCCGGTTGGACGTGCCTGGAACACCTCACCAGGGAGGCGTCCAGGAGACATCCTGATCAGATGCCCGAGCCACCTCATCTGACTCCTCTCGATGCGGAGGAGCAGCGGCTCTACTCTGAGCCCCTCCCAGATGACTGAGCTTCTCACCCTATCTTTAAGGGAAAGCCCAGACCCCCAGCAGAGGAAACTCATTTCAGCCGCTTGTATTTGCTATCTCGTTCTTTCGGTCAGTACCCATAGCTCATGACCATAGGTGAGGGTAGGAACGTAGATCGACTGGTAAATTGAGAGCTTTGCCTTACGGCTCACCACGACAGACCGATGCAGAGCACTCATCACTGCAGACGCCACACCGATCCGCCTGTCAATCTCACGCTCCATTCTCCCCTCACTCGTGAACAAGATCCCGAGATACCTGAACTTCTCCACTTGGGGCAGGATCTCTCCCCCAACCCTGAGAGGGCACTCCACCCTTTTCCGGCTGAGGACCATGGTCTCGGATTTGGAGGTGCTGATTCCCATGCCAGCTGCTTCACACTCAGCTGCGAACCAGAGAGAGCTGAAGATCACGGCCTGATGAAGCAAACAGGACAACATCATCTGCAAAAAGCAGTGACCCAATCCTGAGTCCACCACACCGGACACCCTCAACACCCTGGCTGCACCTAGAAATTCTGTCCATAAAAGTTCTGAACAGAATCGGTGACAAAGGGCAGCCTTGGCGGAGTCCAACTCGCACTGGAAACAGGCTCGACTTACTGCCGGCAATGCGGACCAAGCTCTGACACCGGTTGTACAGGGACCGAACAGCTCTTATCTGGGGGTCCGTTACCCCATAATCCCGGAGCACCCCCCACAAGATTCACTGAGGGACATGGTCGAACGCCTTTTCCAAGTCCATAAAACACATGTAGACTGGTGGGGCAAACTCCCATGCACCCTCCAGCTGGTCCACTGTTTCACAACCAGGATGAAACCACACTGTTCCTCCTGAATCCGAGGTTCGACTATCCGACGGACCATCCTCTACAGAACCCCCGAATAGACTTTTCCAGGGAGGCTGAGTGTGATCCCTCTGTAGTTGGAACACACCCTCTGGTCCCTCTTTTTAAAGAGGCGGACCACCACTCCAGTCTGCCAATCCAGAGGCACTGTCCCCGATGTCCATGCGATGTTGCAGAGACGTGTCAACCAAGACAGTCCTACAACATCCAGAGCTTTGAGGAACTTCGGGCGTATCTCATCCACCTCAGGGACCCTGCCACCAAGGAGTTTTTTGATCACCTCGGTGACCTCGACCCCAGAGATGGAGAAGCCCACCTCCGAGTCCCCAGACTCTGCTTCCTCATTGGAAGGCATGTTAGTGTGATTGAGGAGGCCTTCGAAGTACTCCCCGCACCCACCCACAACGTCCCAAGTCGAGGTCAGAAGCGCACCATCTCCACCATATACAGTATTGACACTGCACTGCTTCCCCCTTCTGAGACGCCAGACGGTGGACCAGAATCTCCTCGAAGCCATCCGAAAGTTGTTCTCCATGGCCTCCCCACACTCCTCCCACCCCCAAGTTTTTGCCTCAGCAACCACCGAAGCCACATTCCGCTTGGCCTGTCGGTACCTATCAGCTGCCTCCAGAGTCCCACAGGACAAAGGGTCCGGTAGGAATCCTCCTTCAGCTTGACGGCATCCGTCACCGCCAGTGTCCACCAATGGGTTCGGGAATTGCCGCCACGACAGGTACGGACCACCTTATGACCACAGCTCCGGTCAGCTGCCTCAACAATAGAGGCACGGAACATGGCCCATTCAGACTCAATGTCCCCCACCTCCCTCGGGACGTGGTCGAAGTTGTGCTGGAGGTGGGAGTTGAAGCTCCGTCTGACAGGGGACTCTGCCAGACGTTCCCTTCCCAGCAGACCCTCACAACACGTTTTTGCCTACCAGGCCTGACCAGCATCCCCCCCCCTACTATCGAAGCCTACTCACCACCAGGTGGTGATCAGTTGACAGCTCCACCCCTCTCTTCACCCAAGTGTCCAAGACATGTGGCCGCAGGTCCGATGACACGACCACAAAGTCGATCATGGAACTGAGTCCTAGGGTGTCCTGGTGCCAAGTGCACATATGAACACCCCTATGCTTGAACATGGTGTTCGTTATGGACAATCCATGACGAGCACAGAAGTCTAATAACAAAACACCGCTCGGGTTCAGATCGGGGGGCCATTCCTCCCAATCACGCCCTTCCAGGTCTCACTGTCATTGCGCATGAGCATTGAAGTCTCCCAGCAGAACGAGGGAGTCCACAGAAGGTACGCCCTCTAGCACCTCCTCCAGGGACTCCAAAAAAGGGTGGATACTCCAAACTGCTGTTTGGCGTATACGCACAAACAACAGTTAGGACCCGTCCCCCCACCCGAAGATGGAGGGAGGCTACCCTCTCGTCCACCGGGGTAAACCCCAATGAACAGGCTCCAAGTCGGGGTGCAATAAGTATGCCCACACCCGCTCGGCGCCTCACACCAAGGGCAAATCCAGAGTGGTAGAGAGTCCAGCCCCTCTCAAGGAGATTGGTTCCAGAGTCCAAGCTCTGCGTCTAGGTGAGTCCAACTATATCTAGCTGGAACCTCTCGACCTCGCGCACTAGCTCAGGCTCCTTCCCCTTCAGAGAGGTGACATTCCACATCACAAGAGCTAGCTTCTGTGGCTGAGGATCGGACGGCCATGGTCCCCGCCTTCGGCCACCACCCAACTCACACTGCACCCGACCTCCTTGGCCCCTCCCATAGGTGGTGAGCCCATGGGAAGGGGGACCCATGTTACCTCTTCGTTCTGTACCCGACCGAGCCCCATGGGTACAGGCCTGGCCACCAGGCGCTCGCCATCAAGCCCCAACTCCAGGCCTGGGTCCAGAGGGTGGCCCTGGTGACCCGCGTCCGAGCAAGGGAAAACGTCGTCCAAAGTTTTGATTCATCATTGGAGGTTTGTTGAACCGCTCTTTGTCTCATCCCTCACCTAGGACCAGTTTGCCTTGGGTGGCCATAATCGAAAGTCACTGTGTATTAATTGCAATTTGTCATATTTCCTTCAAGCAAATAATATTTTTCTGTAAAGCAAACATAACTCTGTGATTATTTTCTACTACAACAGTTTTAATAATCAGTTGCCTATGTATATTAAATTACAGGTAAAATTCCGTTACAACGAATATCATTACAACAAAGTATTTTTATGGTCCCGACAGTTTCCCCTATATGACACGAGTCTATAGAAATCTCGTTACTATGAAGTACATTCAGCAGGTACTTTTATTACATCGAAGTGCACAAAAGACCTTGAAATGCGTGAATGAATCATCCACAGAGCAGTTAGTTCTGTGGTTGCAGCTCAGTTGTGCACAACAATCCCCAAACACAAACATTGTTAATTTTTTTTCTTTCTTCAATTGTTTTTTGTTGTTGTTGTTGTTTTTGTTTCCTGCGGTTTTCAGTGATACCTTTTGCTTATTGCTCGTCAACATTTGAAAAGCATCCACTGGATTTTAACTCATTGTCACCCTCCTATAGAAATGGCAGACACGAAAAAACGATAACTGTTCATATTAGCAAAAAAAAAAAACTTTATATTTTTGCAACTCTGAATTGTGGCAAAAACACCTTACCAGTGAATTCAGAATTTCGCCATCGTCAACTTTCTTGAAAGACAAAATCTTGGGATGCAAAAATGTGAACTGCTGGATTTGAAGACATCAAAAAGACGTTGTTATGGTTCAGTGATGCTCGTTCGAGAAACATTCCTATTAATGCGGCACTCATTCAAGAAAATGTGAGGTTTGCAAACTCTCTTGGGACCTCCCCCAACTAGACAGCATGCCAAAGAGCGTCCTGAAGTGCGATCTCCGTGTCTGTATATGGTAACAGCAGGCTCACAACTATGCTGCGTCTCTCCGCCAAAGCAAACAGAAAAGATCTCGATAGGTGATGCAAGGTTAGGAGCAGGTACATTGTAAATACAAATAACAGCATTACTTGGTCACTGACCTGGTCACGACCCTACCTGACTGTTGTGTCTGTGTATAGGAGAGTGGCAGATCACGCTACAATAAATAACTGTGCCGTTCCTGTTTCAAACTGAATAAAGCTGGTTTTGCTAAAGTACTGAGACTAAGCCTCGCGTTTTGGGGTGGAAGACAGAGACTTATAGCGCGACCCCGATCTTTTATGGTTTGCTTTTGTGGCGCTTCATTGTAGCGCTGTGAGCCTGCTGTTGCTCTGCCCCAGCAACAGACAAACAATCTTCCACAGACACTGCAATCGTGCTTTGGGACGCAATTCAACATGTCATTGCCATTGGGTGGGGAGTGGGGGGGGGGGGGGGTAGATCCCAAAAGTGTTCAGAAACCACACAATATGCAGAAGAAAAGGATGATTCGGCTTCTGATTGATAACTGCTCTGCCCACAACATGCTTCCACATTTAGATAATGTTCGTGTTGAATTCCTCCTACCCAATTGCACAGCAGTGCTTCAGCCATTGGATTTGGACATCATTCACAACCTGAAAGTGTATTTTGGTGAGGAAATACTGAGAAAAATTATCATCAGCATAACTCTTAGGCAGGAGGATATTAAAATTCACGCGAAAGAAGTTATTGAAATGATTGCAAACACCTGGGGCCTCATGTATAAACGGTGCGTATGCACAGAAATGTTGCGTAAGAACGTTTCCACATTCAAATCGCGATGTATAAAACCTACACTTGGTGTAAAGCTACGCACTTTTCCACGGTACCTCATACCCTGTTGTACGCAAGTTCTCTGCTCAGTTTTGCAGGCTGGTGGCACCCAGCGTCAAGGCAGTGCTACTGTTCATGTGTGGTTACCCTTTATTTCTTAGAACCACAATTCTGACGCGGCTTCATAAATACACTGAAACTAACCGCATATTGTTTATTAGTGTAATGCATCTGATTGTAGATTACTTGAAACAATATGGTGGCCCAGGGAATAGCCATAGTATTCCAAATACCATAACTACTTTAGCGTTGTTACTCTCACTGCACCATCTTGTTCTTCTTCTTCTTGTTCTTCTTTCGGCTGCACCCTTTAAGGGTTGCCACAGCGGATCATCTTTTTCCATATTACTCTCACTGCACCTCTCGGAATATTTTTATCACTGTATCCGAGTGGGGAATCACAGCAGCAGCTGATCGGAAAGAGAATTATCGGTATACAGCTTCAAGTACAAGCTGCCTCAGCCACGGCAAAACGTTTCAAAGCCTTTCCTGTATGGACCTCGCGGTTCAGAAACAGTTTCATCCCAAGAACTATAAATGCACTCAATCAATTTCTCCTTGTAGAACTGTTTGTACTTATAAGTACAATTACCCCACTGTAAACTCACACTATAGTTACAATATTGCACAACCTGCACCACTTTATAAAGCGCGTATTTACAGTACATATGATGACAATATTTTTAAGATGAAATACAGTAATCCCTTGCTATATCGCGCTTCGACTTTCGCGGCTTCACTCTATCGCGGATTTTATATGAAAGCATAACTAAATATATAACGCGGATTTTTCGCTGTTTCGCGGGTTCTGCAGACAATGTGTCTTTTTACTTCCTGTATATGCTTCCTCAGTTGGTTTGCCCAGTTTATTTCATACAAGGGATGCTATTGGCGGATGGCTGAGAAGCTAACCAATCAGAGCACGCAGTTAAGTTCTCCTGACTGAGAAGCTAACCAATCAGAGCACGCAGTTGAGTTCCTGCATGCTGAATGCAGTGTTAACCAGGAAGGCTCGTCTCACTCATTCAGCATCAACGTGTTTCGCTGTGTAAAGAGTTGTGCTCTTTTGTGTTTATCTTTGTGCATAGTCAAGCCCTTCATTATGGCTCCAAAACAATCTGCTACTGCTTCAGGGGCCGTGCCCAAGCGCAAGAAGAAGATGTTAACGATTGCCGAAAAGGTAAATGTTTTGGATTTGTTGAAGGCTACGATTCTTTTTATTTAAAAAGTAGGAAAGGAATATAAGATCTACGGCCGCAGTGTCCTTTTAATCAGGGTGCAAAACGAGTTGTAAGTGGATGTAATAAGGCAGCAGTCTGGATGGAATCTGCTTTAGGGATTTGGATTGAAGACTGCCAGAAGAAGAACAACGGCAGTGCTACACAATCGCCTGAAGTGGCTCCTTTACAAGGGCTGTAACGCTCTCCTTTGTTGTGCAGTAAAATTAAACTAATTATTATCGGACAAGTCATCGTGTCATTGTTGGTGAGTAATCATAATAATTTTCTTCTTACAGTGCTTAGTACATGTACGTACGTTTAGTGTCACTGTACACACATTTACTGTATACTATTTTTCTTGCATTGTACGTATTTATTGCTGGTGGCCTGTCTATCGTAATGGCTGTAACATATGTGATATCGGAGACACTCAATATCTTTAAAATAATATTTAGGTTTTACTTTATATAAACAGTGTGTTTATATACATAATTTCAATGAATCTTACCTAATATCTAAGAGAATACAAAGGGATTATGCTGTATAACTCTGCGGGGAATATTTATAAACAGTGTGGGAGAGTTTATAAGGGCTTAAAATATATAAAAATAACCATACAAACATATGGTTTCTACTTCGCGGATTTTCACCTATCGCGGGGGGGTCTGGAACGCAACCCCCGCGATCGAGGAGGGATTACTGTACAGCAAAATATGTTGATTATATTATAGAGATAAAACTTTAACTTAATTTAAATAATCTGTATTGTTAATAATTAAATATGTGAGGACACGGTGCCGCAGCGCTAGCAAGTTCACGTATTGTTCCTGCCTCGCTCTGTATATTTGCTGAGGCTGGCGTGACACTGGAAGGATAGATAGATGGATAGAATAATTAAACACTTATTATGAAGATATTTCAATGTTCCTTAAAAGTTTTGAAGAATCGTCGTTTGTAAGCTTACAGATGGCTTAACGTCTATTACAGAGCTGATTGTGTGGCGACTGGATATTTGGGGAAAGAAAAGTAATGACAGGAATTGGAGGTTAGTACGTTTGAAAGAGACAGTACTGCTGCAATAAGTTATTTCTTCGAAGGTCGCGCATGGCAAAGCAAGCATCTTGCGTGAGACATGGACAATCACTGCGCCATCGTGTTCCCATGTTTAATAACATGCTTTAACTCCTATCATCATGAAAATGATATCACATATACATTTCAGTATTTTAATTATTCAGAGAGCTGTAATATCATGAATGTAATGGATTCTGTGTCCTGTCGGAGAAAGAGAAAGAACGGAAGCATGTAGTGATTCACACACATAGAGCACATTGAAGATGAAATACAAAACAAAGCATTTAACGTGCAACTTTAGTTACGATGGGATTTGAGAAACTAGTAAATTAAATGAATTTAAGATGAAGTTTATGATGTTCTACTTTAATGACAAAATAAACTGTGAATAAAGTGGAAATTCCGAGATTAAAGTTGACATTTCGTGCATTTTTCCCCACTGTGTGCCTATTGTTTTTTGTCTGTACCCTAATAAGCTCAGATGGTGGGCTACGACTCGCCTTTTCACGGCAACTTTGATATGTGACGACTTTTTTATTTTGGCACTGTGTGGCTTTGTGAATGTGAGCTTTCGAGTTTCTCCGACACGCTATGTCACTCGATCAACTTCCTTTTGTTGTTTATTCCACTGTTTAAATCAACAAATAGTATGTTTTTCCTTTGCCTCCACTTGGTATTCGCTGAAATTCTTATATTTTCCCCCGTGCTTTTCCCATAACGCTGAGCTTAAGGGCTATTTATATTGATTTGCACATTCAAAGAGGCGTAATTGTGGGAGGAGTTTGGGCGGAACAGCACACGCGTGCACAAGCATTACTTTTCATGCTGACCGGGATTTATGTAGCGGAAGAATGTGGAAGTTGGAGTACGCACAGATTCGTGCATCTGGATTTTTCTGTGCGTAAGCACATTCCGGCTTTTGTGCTTACGTCATGTTATAGTGCGAAGTCTACGCACGGCGTTATCCATGAGGCCCCTGGACACAAGTTAAAGAAAGCACTATAGTAACAAATACAGAATCTCATTACAACAAAATATTTCTTAGGTCCCTGGGAGTTCGTTGTAACAGAATTTTACCTGCATTTTAGTTTGTTTATTGAACACTTTTGTGTAACAGAAACAAATGAACAAACAGTGACACACTAATCAGTCAATGGCTCAAAGTAGGATTTTTATTTATTTTTAATTTTGAGCCACACAACAATGCAAATTAGTCAGTACTTTGATTGTTATGTCAATAATTCTGTCTTTAAAACGATATGAAGAAGAAAAATAAGACATTATTGTGTTTCTGACTATTTATTCAGCCAATTGCTTAGGCAGGCAGTTTATTTCCACCATTCATTCCAGAGATGATATCCCAGATCACAGATGGGTTGTCTGCAGGTGGTGGGTTGGGGTTTGGCTGAATGTGGAGATATCTGCTCAGATATTTTCTTCTGCATCGATATCTAGTTCACTAGAGATGAGGTTAGGCTCCTCTGCACACACTGCCTTGGCCATTTTGGTTTCAGTCAGACTGTTTAGCTTCTGACTCAAAAGACCACGTAAAAGAGAATTTCATGGACCTCTGAAAATTGTACCAATTCACAGGGTTTGGCCAACAGAAAGCCAAGTGCAGGAGTCACCGTCAGATGACTGGAGATGACAAACTGGTGAATTTGAGGGTTTTGTAATTTATTCAAAGCAACAAACAATTTACAACAACAAACAAGAAAGCACACTGTAAATAAATCAAGAGAGCGGAATGCAAAGTCTATAAGGAACAGGAAACCCCTTTTGGCCGCGGGCGTTATTTTACTAAGCTTTCTTACTAAGGTGTTGTACGGTGTTAGCCATTATGAATGTTGAGAAAAGTCAAGCAAAATTATACCTTTTATTGACTAACTAAAAAGATTACAATATGCAAGCCTTGGAGGAAACTCAGGCCCCTTTTTCAGGCAAGATTTAATACAAAAACTGGACTTAACCGTGTTTTATATACACACTAGAACAAATAACAACATTGCTAAATCTTTAAGTAAGAAATCTTAAATGTAAAAAAATAATAGACCTCCTCAGGCTAACATTCATTTAACAAGAGAAAGAACAATGTATGGTCAAGATATTTGGATAAGATAACTATCCAACAAAGTCTTTTGAAGTTTCTGGTGAGGTTTTACATACAATTTGGATGTGTAGTCAGGTTCTCTGTGTCATTCTGAGAGATACAAACAATCCTCACACCTGGCCATAAAACTCTTGCCTGTATTCAAACTATGTTGTAATGTATTAAATTTTAGCATGAGTTTGACTTCCAATTCTTTTCTTTCTTACTGTGTTTTGAAGTTGCCCATAAGCCCTGTGGCTTTAAAGTCCCTCTCACAGTGTCTATGGCTGTCGAAGTGGGTCACTACAGGACCATCCGTGTTACCGTGTTTAATGAGGCACCTGTGTTAATTCATTCTCTGGTGGAGTGTTTGTCCAGTTTCTCCCACACAGAGTGCCGTGTCAGGACATTCCATGCAGAGAATTAGATAGACCACATTAGATGATCTGTAGGAAAATGATCCCTTTATGCGATGTTCTAGTCAGCAGTGTGGTATAACTATACACTCTGTATTATAAATGTAAGCACATGGTTTACATCTTTTCTGTAGCCAGGGAGACGTGCCATTTTCTGTTGGTTCACTTGGGGAGCTTCGGACATTCAGCTGCTGCAGATTTGGTGGTTGTCTGTATGCCAGGAGGGGAGGTTCAGGAAAATCCATTTTTCAGTGTTTGGTCATTGTTTAGCATTGGCTGGTTCTTTTATAATTTGTCGAAGTGCTTCAAGATGTGGGTTGTGGGTGACAACAAGGGGGAAGCAGTTCTTGTTGTCTTTGTCTTTATACTCCAGAAGGTTGTCTCTGGGTATGGCAATAACTCTTCTTACTTGAGTATCTGCTGTTTTGGGGGTATAACCTTGTCTGAAGAAATCTTGTTTAAGCTCCTGCAGTTGTTTATCCCGGTCAGTTGGGTCTGAGTAAATACGATTGTACCGTATGACTTGGCTGAAAATAACAGAGCGCCTTATATGCTTGGGGTGGAAGCGATCACTTCTTAGGTAGGTCCGTCTGTCTGTTGGTTTGTGAAAAACATAAGTTACAAGGGTGCTGTCTCTCAGTTGAACAGTGGTGTCACCGTAAACAGCAATATGGCTTCTCTCAGATATTAATTTGTCAACAATAGTTTAGTTTGCTTACTTTTCAAGACAGAAGTGAACCTCACTCTCGGGTTCTGAAGGATGCTTGCTTTTCTGCACTGATCTTTGAACTGCTACCCTTTATATTCCGTTGTGAACTCTAGTGTGTCTCTGAAGATTTCCCATTTGTGAAAATTGTTTACCACATTCATCACAGCAATATGGCTTCTCTCCCGTGTGAACTCTATTGTGTCTCTGGAGACTGATCTTTCGTAAAAACTGTTTGCCACATTCATTACAGCAATAAGGCTTCTCTCCAGTGTGATCTCTAGTGTGTCTCTGAAGACTGATCTTTCGTAAAAACTGTTTGCCACATTCATTACAGCAGTATGGCTTCTCTCCAGTGTGAACTCTATTGTGTCTCTGGAGACTGATCTTTTGTGAAAAACATTTACCACATTCATTACAGCAATATGGCTTCTCACCACTGTGAACTCTACAGTGTTTCAGAAGATTGATCATTTGTGAAAACTGTTCACCACATTCATTACAGCAATACAGTTTCTGTCCCGTGTGAACTCTAGTGTGGCTCTTCAGAATGCTTAGAAGTGAAAACTGTTCACCACATTCATAACAGCAATACAGCTTCTCTCCTGTGTGAATTCTTTTGTGACTACGAAGGTTACTCATTCTTGAAAACTGTTTACCACATTCATTGCAACAATATGGCTTCTCTCCCGTGTGAACTCTAGTGTGTCGCTGGAGACTGATCTTTTGTGAAAAACGTTTACCACATTCATTACAGCAATAGGGCTTCTCTCCCGTGTGAACTCTAGTGTGGTTCTTCAGACTGTTTATACGTGAAAACTGTTTACCACATTCATTACAGCAATATGGCTTCTCTCCCGTGTGAACTCTAGTGTGTCTCTGAAGATCGCTCATTTGTGAAAACAGTTTACCACATTCATTACAGCAATATGGCTTCTCTCCCGTGTGAACTCTAGTGTGTCTCTGCAGACTGTTTATATGTGAAAACTGTTTACCACATTCAGTACAGCAATATGGCATCTCTCCGGTGTGAACTCCAGTGTGTTTCTGAAGAGCACTCCAGCCAGAGAATTCTTTTCCAGATTCCAAACTGCACTGATCTTTGTTTCCTGTAGAAACTTTAAAAGAAAAGGGGGAAAAAAAGAGCTTAATTTCAATCCACTGCCTTATTATTAACATTAACTCACATTAAATACATGATGGCTGAAATTAGGAACCACCTTTGATAAGCATAAGCATTTATAAAACTTTAGTTGTACATGGAAAGCACAGTCAATTTGTTTATTTTACGTTCTCTATTACAACTACTTCGCAGGGCCACATGTATAAAACTTCCTTATGCTCGGCAACATGTGTAAGCCATTTATCACAGAAAAGTTTGGATTTTTAAAACTAGAACTTAAAGTTACGGCAAGTTATGAGCATTTGTAAGTCCCACGCAGACTTTATCTGTGTTGGCATTTTAGCAAAACCTGGTGGAAAAAATGAACTGAACAGAAAATCTCATTTCATTGCACATTTCACATTCTGATGTTTGACAGGCTACACAAGAAGTGAGTTTTGATGCATCACAATGACATTTAGTTTCATGATGATGACTTAATTATAAGCCGATTTTAACTCCCAACTGTCATCCTCTTTGAACATGTGTTGAACATGTGCCTTCATTACAGAGACCATCACGCAGAAATCACACAATCTCAGTTCTTTTACAGGTCTCAACAACTGTGAGTTATTTGGCGATGGCCTGACCGGTGAGGAATCTCTCAGTCACTCTGAGACACATCATGCCATCTGTATGGGGTGGTACATTTAAGATGTTACAGAGATACATGAAATATCCTTACTATCAGGATGTGCAAGCTGTAATCAAAATGCAATCTGCAGCAACATCTAACGTCATCAGCAGTGGTGGTCTGTCCCTTTGTGATTACTGAGCTCACCTGTGCATTCTTTCTTCTTATTGATATTCCACACAGTTGATTTAGGTCATCCTAACATTTTACTGATGTCTCTAATGGTATTATTTTTGTTTTCAGCCTCATAATGGCTTCTTTGACTATTATTGGCACAGCTGTTGTCCTCATGTTGAACAATGGCCACTACAAACTTCAAAGGGTAGAAGCAAGTCGAGGTGTCTTAGGCCTATAAGACTGCCGCAAAGAAACACACCGGAGGAATCACAAACTCCTATGACATCAATTGACCCAAACAATACGGTGCCCTGAAATGGGGGGCCCATGTAGAAAAAGTGCTGTCATTTCTACAGGGTATGACTGAAATGTTTGCAAATCTCCTTTAAATGAAAATGTATAATGTGAGTTTAATTAAAAAATTACAAATTAAATAATTCATTAATCTGTTGAGCAAAGGGGTAAATGAAAGAAAAATGTTTGTCTCAGCCATTACGGAGAGTACTCTATAAAACAGAATGCCATGCCAAGCATGAAAAAGGCACTGTCAATAATCAGAATGTGCCCTAACATTTATCCACAATTAAACTAAAACCATTTTACACCAAAACAAACATCAAAATGACTTCTTTAAATCTTTTCTTTAAAAAAGGAAAAGAGAGCAATGCATGAGTGATGTCTCAGTGCCCAGGCTTACAGAAGCTGCTGTGACCTTGGAGAAAAATGAGAAGATTAGAAAACCGAGGAAGAGCGCAGCCATTGGTGTTTCAGCTCTATAGGGGAGAGGCAGGTGACACTAGGACTGGTCACCTTTATGACACACCGGTGACATTTATAATCACCATTAAAGGGTATCTACTGTCAGGACATATTTATGTTAAGTAAACTAAAATTTGCCAGGTTTTACTGTCTATTTCCTCTAATGTGTGTGTTCATGTATGTAATTATTATCTCTGTTATGGCTGCAAACATCAAGCAGTCCAAGACTAAACTCAATGAAGAGCGCTATAAACAATAAATACAACTGAATTAAACAGTAGTGTTAGACCAGTGATTCCCAACCGGTGGTTCGCAAACCCCTGGGTTCGCGCTTTATAAAAGGGGTTTGCGAAAAAAATATTGTATTGGCGGAATTTTAAATCCCAAACATAAAAAATAACAAAATATTAAATGTAGGCAAATATATTCACAGTACTATTAATAATACAATAATAAAAATGGGTCAACAAATCAATTAAATGTTAAATTCATAAATATTACCTCAGTCACTTAAACATTGCGACGGAAGAATCCGTAAAATTGTCGAGTCGCAACAGGTAACAATCTGTAACGTGATGAGACACTACACTACTGACGATGCGTGTACATTCTCGTATAATCCGGAAACTTCCAATTCAGCGAACCGAGAACCCCGAATGCGCTCGCAACAACAAGAATAACGTCTGCCGATATAAAAACGCTGCAATCAGACAAGGGAGAGTAGAGTCGAATTGAATTGTATGACGCGCTTAAGAACCTCGAGTGATTTTAATAAGATAAGCTGGTAGTGCATAGTGTGTGTAAATATATTATAATAAAGACTTTTTACTTAAAACGTGTGCACGTCGAACGTGAAAGTGAATAATTATTTCTCCTTAATTTAATTATGGATCGATGGTTAGAAATGGGTAGTTTTATCAAGTCTGACAATAAGCTGGACGAGCAATCAATTGTTTCTACTTCAGTCCCTGGTTTGGTACCAACACAGGGTGACGAAACTGAAAGTGGCAGTGAGCTAACGTTTCCCCAGACTGAAAGCAAGTAAAAAACTGGCGAACGTAGTAAGACAAAAGAGAAGAAACAAAACTATAACAGCGACTATTTACAAATGGGTTTTTATTTTACCGGGGATGAGTCAGAAACTAAAGCACTTTGTGTTATTTGTAATGAAGTCCTGATAACAGCAGTTTAAAACCATCACTTCTTCGGAGGCACACTGAAAGAAAACATCCAATGTACAAGGATAAACCTTAGTTTTATTAATATTTTTCTGTAAATGTTTTATGATTATGTTTAGGTTTTTCATTATGAATCATTTATTATTCAATATGGAAAATACATTTTAATAAACAATCCAATTTTATTGTTTAATTTACTATATCGTAATGACTACATAGGGGGTTCACCAATTTATTCCGGTTTTTGGAAGGGGTTCACAAGGAGAAAAACGTTGAGAATCGCTGTGTTAGACAAATTAATCAGCCTTGAATCAAAATTGGCTTGAAGTTGGTTGATTGATTTCATGACATGGAATATTTTAATCTGAGGGCACGCGAAGCACTGACAGAAAGCACAGAGTGGAAAGTGGTGAAGAAAATAACTGCTGTTTGGAAATATCTTAAAAGTATCTGAAAAAGATATGGGAATGTTATATATGAAGTTTAAAATGAAAAATGTACGTGTTAGTTGTGGTGTATTTAAAGCAAAGACATTTGGAGCAACTAATTTTATCAGACACTTGTAGGTACAACACTCAGCTGAGCGCATTGACTTTCAGCAATGCAGTGAAAGCAGGAAAACCGCTAAGGAAACAAATGTGTCTTAGCTGTTAATAATAGAACTGCTTGGGAAAAAAAAAAAAAAAAGACATACGATCAGGACAGGACCAAAAAAAAAAAATCAGGGGAAACGGGACGCACCTGAGCTCAATTTTGAACTTCATGGCAAAGGCTGTGAATACTTATGTACATGTGCTTTCTCAATTTTTTTATTTTTAATACATTTGCAAAAATCTCAAGTAAACTTTTTTCACGTTGTCATTATGAGGTGTTGTGTATAGAATTCTGTGGAAAAAATGAATTTAATCCATTTTGGATGTAGAGAAGAGCCAAGCAAAATGACACCTTTTATTGGCTAACTAAAAAGATTACAATATGCAAGCTTTCGAGGCAACTCAGGCCCCTTCTTCAGGCAAGATGTAATACAGAAACTGAAGTTTCCTGTGTTTATATCCACACACTAGGACAAGAAACAACAATGGTAAATCTTTAAAGGAAAAATCTTAAATGTAAAAAATTAATAGGTTCACTCAGGCTAAGATTAATTTAACAAGAGAGAGAAAAACGATGTATGGTCAAGAGATTTTTGGATAAGATAACTGTCCAACAAGGTCCTTTGAAGTCTGTGATGAGTTTTTCAAAACAATATGGGTCTGTAGACAGGTTATCTGTGTCAGTCTGAGAGATGCAAACAGTCCTCATACCTGGCCATAAAACTCTTGTCTCTATTCAAGCCATGCTGTAATGTATTAAATTTTAACATGAGCTTAACTTCCCATTCTTTTCTCTCTTGCTGTGTTTTGAAGTTGCCCATAAGCACTGTGACTTTAAAGTCCCTCTCACAGTGTCCATGGCTGTTGAAGTGTTGAAGGGGCCTGAGTTGCCTCGAAAGCTTGCATATTGTAATCTTTTTAGTTAGCCAATAAAAGGTGTCATTTTGCTTGGCTCTTCTCTACATTCGTAATGGCTAACACGGTACAACACCCTAGTACTACATCCATTTTGGAAAAAGGCTGTAACATAAAATCTGGAAAAAGTGATGCGCTGTGAATACTTTCCGGATGCACTGTACACTGGCGAGAGGATGGTTCTTTTCAAACGTAGCATTACCCAACACGTACACTGTCGTGACATTTCATATACAGTGACATGTGAAAGTGTGGGGACACCCAGATCAAATTTCTGCAATTTAAAGATTTGGATTAATATTTGCGTTTCATTTTTGCTTTGTAGTAAGAAAAAAGTACTCCACTAATGTATGAGCACCACAAGTGATCTGAAGTTTCAGATAACCTCCCTCACCAAGATGTCAGACTTTATAATAAACTCCTTAAGGGCTTTGGCTTGTTCACAATCATCATTAGGAATGGCCACGTGATGGAAATGTCAAAGCTGTATTAATTCTCAGACTCCTCAAACCTTGTCTTAGCAATCAGCAGCCATGGGCTCCTCTAAGCAACTGCCTAGCACTCGGAGGAATAAAATAATTAATGATCACAAAGCAGGAAAAGGCTACAAGAAGACAGTAAAGAGTTTTCAAGGAGCCATTTCCTCAGTTTGTAGTTTTATTAAGAAATGGCAGTTAGCAGCAACAGTGGAGGTCAAGTTGAAGTCTGGAAAACCAAAACAATTTCCAAGAGAACTGCTGTTAAGATTGCTAGAAAGGCAATTCAAAACCCCTAAAGCCTCATGAAGATGTTTTGTAGTCAGACTCTGGGGTGGTGATGTGCTGTTCTTCTGGTGCAGTGACACCACCACAGTTATGACCTTCACGAAAGAGCCATCAAAAGAAAACCTCTCCTGTGTCCTCACCATAAAATTCAGCATCAGAAGTTTGCAGATGAACATCTAAACAAGCCCGATGCATTTTGCAGACAAGTCCTGTGGACTGATGAAGTCAAAACAGAACTTGTTGGCCACAATGTGCAAAGATGGGATTGGAGTTAAAAAAAAAAAAAGGGGCAGAATTCCATGACAAGAGCACATCTCTGTCTGTTAAGCAATGGGAGAAGATCGATCATCTTTCGGGCTTGTGTTGTAGCCAGTAGCCTGGGGGTATTATTCAGTTCCTTAAACTGAGTGTGCGTGACTTACTTTGACATCAGTCTAACAGCCAGAGACACCAACAATAACATTTATTTATATAACACATTTTCATACAAACAATAAAGACCCCATCTTCATACAGAGAAAGGAAAGGTAGACAAAAATCACAGCTTTACAAAATTATTTTCCTTTAAGTAAACAAATTGGAATTATTACAAAACAATCTGATGAGAACAGGCAATTAGGCCCAACAACTCTTGCCAATCTGATCCACCTAACCTCTTTAAAACAACATCAGTTTCAGTTTTCAAAGTCCCTAAAAGTCCTACTTTCCAACACACTACTTGGTAATGGTGGCTGTTTTCTGTGTGAAGAAAAACTTTTTAATGTGTAGCGGTACTACTGGGGAATGAAACTTCAACTCCCTACAGTCCCTGCAGTGGCTCTGATTGGTTGTTTGCTGAGGGTGCAGGGGATGCTGGGGACAAGGAGGCCAGTTCAACAGAGGACAAAAAGTCTTTTGTGTTTGGAGTTGCCTGTTTGCCTTCTCATTTTGCTACTTTTATTTTCTCGTTTTTGTCCTGGAGATCATCACCTGTTTTGGGTGTATGGACTGTCTGGTGTCTTCCTGCTGCATGAGGACTGTCTGAGAATTTATTGTCATCCTGTAAAGAAATTAGCGCTCCTGATCCCATTGACACATTATCCTCTCATCAGGAAATACCAGTAGGACTGACCTTTACATTCATATACAGCGTGCTGATCTCTGGACTACCTACCTCCATCATTTCATTTCATCAGTTGCTGTTTTCATGGACTTCATCGTGTGTGGTTTATTATTGTTGAATTCTTGTTTATTTTATATCGAAGTAAGGGGAACTGGGGTAGGATCATTTTCATTTAATATTTTTTAATTTCTATTACCGGTTGCTTTTTTGTATCTGCGAGGGAGTGTGTGTGAGTCGGGCTAAGGCTGGGTGCGTTTCTGGGATCCCCACTAAAAAATAAATAAATCACCATCTTATCAATGGTGGGAATATTAGCTGGGTTTTTTTAGTCCACTAGAGATATTGATGTGGAATTATCCCTTAACAAGTCTCCAACTGTGTCCTCATGTTCTTGTTGAACTCTTTTTAAAGTAACAGCCAGGCTCCACAAATTACTTTCTTGATGTTAAACACTTATGCCTCCTCGTAATCTCCATTTGCTTCAACTGAAAAGGTTGAACTCATTTAATCTTTTCTGATAATTCTACCTCTCACCCCTAGAATTAGCTTTCGTCTGGACAATTTCTAGCACTGCTTTGTATTTTTTGTAGACTGGAGACCAAAAATGCACATAGGACTCCAGATCAGGCAGATGAGATGTGTTATAAGGCTTCAACATAACCTCCTGTGACTTGTACTCCACACATCAAGGCGCTATAAAAACTGATATTCTGTTAACTTTCTTAATGGCTTCTGAACACTGTCTGGAAGTTGATAGAGATGAGTCCACTATGACTCCTAAATTCGTCTCATCAAGTGTACTTAGAATTTTCAGACCTCCCATTGTGTATTCAAACCATACACTTTTACTTCCTATGTGTAATATTTTACATTTTCTTACATTAAATTTCATCGTCCAGAAATCTACCCAAGCCTGTATGCTGTCCAAGTCTCTCTGTAATAATTCTACAGATTCTCGATTATTTGCCAATCCACCTATCTTGGAATCATCTGAAAACGTAACCAGCTTGTTATTCGTATTCCTATCCAAATCTACTCAATATACAGTACATAAAATCCTAAGCCTAAAAGTGCAATGATTTTGTGCAATGATTTTATGTGACACTTTTTTGTCACACTTCAAATAGGGCTGATTTTAAAACCTACATATATATGTTTGGTATCATTCTTTTCAGAATTTAATGAACTTTAATATGACATTGTTAGATTTTCAGATTCTTATTCAATTTTTAGATTATAAACTAATCGTCTTCTACAATTCTGCCCAAGTACTTTATGCTGTCTAAGTCTCTCTGTAATGATTCAACAGATTCTCAATTAACTGCCAATCCACCTAGCTTAGTATCACCTGAAAACTTAACCAGCTTGTTATTCATATTCCTATCCAAATATTTATATATAATAAAAATAGCAATGGCCCCAGCACTGACCCCTATGGGTCACCACTCTTGCAATCACCCAATTATCAGCAATTTTGATAAGGTTCCTCTACCATCACTCTCTGCTTCCTGTGTCTGAGCCAATTCTGCACTCACCTACAAACATCACCCTGAACTGCCACTTTTTAGTTTGATGCCCAAACTCTCATGTGGCACCTTATCAAATGCTTACTGGAAATCAAGATAAATAATCTCATCTGCTCCACTTTCATCATATCCTTTTGTTGCTTACCCCATAGAATTCCAGCATTTTAGTCAAACATGACCTCCTTCATTATATTATGCTGACTGTTCAGAATAACTTCTGTCCTTGTCAGGTGTTAATCTTATCCTTAATTCCTTCCATTAATTTTTCTGTGATGCACATTAAGCTTACTGGCCTATAGTTTCTTGGATCTGCCCTGTCACCCTTTTTATATAATGAGATGATATTTGCCATTTTTTCAATCTTTCGGAATCTCTCCAGTACGCAGTGACTTCCTAAAAATGTGTGTCATGGGTTTATATCTGTACTCTGTAGCCTTCATAAGAACTTGAGGGTGAATATTATCTGGTCCTGGTGATATGTATGATAAAGTAATGGAGCAGCACTGAAACGAGGATGGTGACAGAGGAAGAGCTTGTGCCTTAAGTTAGCTGTGTGGCCAAAATAACACGTCAGAAGAGAGAGGTCTGATCAGTAAAACTGTTCTTTCCATATCTTGCCCAAACTTTTCCTTAATAAATTCCTTCCATTAATTTATCTGGGATCCATGTTAAGCTTACTGGCCTATAGCTACTTGGATCATCCCAATCACCTTTTTTAGAAAACGAGATCATATTTTCCATTTTTCAGTCAACAGAAATTTCTACAGTGTGCAAGGACTTCCTAAAAATGTGTTGTCACACACGTGCACTTGGCAGGCAGGCTAAGGGCTTAACTGAGGGCAAGATACATGAACAGGCTTTGACAAACTGCACAATCCTTTCTTCTCCCTTTTCTGCAGATGACCTGAGGAAAATCAGCCTAAAAAGCTTCCTCCAGTTCCTGTACCCCTTTCCTAGCTACACCTCCCATCGACGTCATTTCCTGCTTTTTGATTTTGGACCCACCTCTTCCTCCCCTGCATTTTATAAGAACCCAGCACCTTCCCTCTTTAGTTTGTCCCTTTTGGATGCGGAACCAGAGAGTACTCTGGAGCCATCTTTTTTTTTTTTTATACTGTGTGTTATAATATATGGAGCAGATCCCCAAATCTTTTTCTGCTCTCCCTTTGCGTTTTGACAGTGACAAAGGTATATATATATATGTATTCACTTACCCCCTTAAGCACTTGAGGATAACTATTATCTGGTCCTAGTGATTTGTTTGAGTTCAGCCTATTTAATCTGAGCAGCACTTCTCTCTCTACAATTTCCAAATCTCTCAGTACCTCCTTAGTAGTCCCTGTTACCACTGGGAGGTTATCCACTTGCTCACTTGTGAAAACTTCAGGAAAAAAAAAAAACAAGTTATTGTTTCACAGTCTATGAATTGTAATTCCCCTTTATTGGTCCTGATCTGCTTCACCTCCCTTGGCTTTTCTTTTATTACTAAAATACTAAAAACTCTCTTTGGTGCATCTTTTTGCCTTATCTGCAATATTCCTCTGTAACTGCATTTTAGCTTCCCCGATATTTTTCTTAATGATTGCCTTCTTACTCTAAATGCCCTACTGTTAGTTTGGGGTAATTAGTCTTCTATGACTTATTTAGCTATTTTTTACATTTGCACATTCTTTAATCTTATTTACCACTGCAGAGTTCTTATTAATTTCTTTAAATCTGTCCTGCATCATGTCAAATGTTTAACTTCTTCCTAGTAAGGAATCCCTGTTACTCCTGACTGTTTGCTGCTACGACACCAGTTAATTACTGACTTGCTGGCAACGGCAAAAGCTTTCTCTGCCCAACAAACAGAAAGTTTTAAATACAAGTACCTTTACTAAACATTCAACTAGCTGTTGTGTAGATGGCAAAAAAAAGAAAAAAAAATACAGGGGGTCCTCGGGTTACAACGTTTCGAGTTTACAGCACTCAATCCCATAAAAACGTAAAAAAAGTTGAGAAGTGAGTGTTTCGGCTTACGCCGTTACCATCGTACTTATAGACTACATGGGCGAACTACTTTGGTTGCACGCAATGGAAGAATACACAGTAACGCGGCATATGAGTGAGGGAGTTGGCAAACTAGTTTTGTCGCACGCGGAGGAAGTGTTCCATTTGTGTTGCTTTGTTTGGCAAATTTATTTGGTCATTTTCATGGCTCCTAAACGAAAGTCAGTGTCATCAGATGGCAGTGCTTCAAAGAAGAGGAAGGCCATCACGATGGAAGTGAAATTAGACATTGTAAAGAGATTAGAAGGTATAAAAAGGATTTTTTTTTTTTTTTTTTTACACTCACTTTGTCATTTTTTGTGTTACTACAGTACAGTATATTTATGTCCTTTTCCTTTTTTTGTGGCTTAGTTGTGTTTTTATGTTCAAGAGTATGATTTTGCAAATGTGTTAGGATAGGAAAGGGACTTAGGCTAGGGTGTGTTTCGACTTACACCAAAATTCAGGTTACATCACTGTTGTAGGAACAGAACTGTGTCGTAACCCAAGGACCCCCTGCAGATAAACGGTATGAAACACCCTCAAAGCTCCTTAACGGTAACCACAAAAACAAAGTTTTCAGGAGCAAAAGTTATATTTAACTCACACTCACAGAAAAGTAACATACACACAGCCTTTTTCACTTTACAATGCAAGAAAGATGTTAGTGGGTCACTTCATGGTGTTGCTCCAATTCAGTGCTTCAATGTTCCATCCAGATACTTCTTAAGGGTTGTAACAAGGACCTTAAAAGATCTGAAGAGCTGTATAAAACTGGAAAACCTGAACAAAGCATTTTGAAAGTCTTGACAGATAGCCAATCTGCCTACAAAAATGGAGCAAATTCAGTACTGGAGTGGGCATCCAGTAAAGACCACAGTGTGAAAGCAGAGGGGGAAAAAAAGAAAAAAAAAAAAAAAAAAGAGCAAAGGGCCTGCAGAAAAAAACTGTGCATGTGTCCATATAAAGGAAAATAAACTGCTCAAAAAATTAAAAGAACACTTTGAAAACCCATAAGGTCTCAATGGGGAAAAAAATCTTGCTGGCTATCGCTACTGCTATGGACTGATATGGTGATGTGTTAGGAATGAAAGAATGGCAGCCACATCGTTTGATGGAAATGAAAATGACCAACCTACAGAGGAAATCAAAGGGAAAAAAATGATGCAGTAGGCAGACGAGTCCATTTGGCCGAAACTTCATTGCAGCAACTCCAAATCACACTCAGTAGTTTGTATGGCGCCCATGTGCTTGTATGCATGCCTGACGACGTCCTAATGAGACGACGGAAGGTGTCCTGGGGGATCTCCTCCCAGATCTGGACCAGGTCATCACTGAGTTCCTGGACAGTCTGAGGTGTTGGATGGACCGAAACAAAATGTCCCACCCAGAGGTTTTCTATTGGACTAAGGTCAGATGAGCAAGCGTGGGGGTCAGTCAATGGTATCAATTCCTTCGTCCTCCAGAAACTCACAAACACGTGAGGCCGTCGTGCACCAGGAAGAACCCAGGAACCACTGCACCAGCATAGGGTATGACAAAGGGTCCAAGGATTTCATCATGATACCTAATGGCAGTCAAGGTGCCGTTGTCTAGCCTGTAGAGGTCTGTGCCTCACTCCAAGGATATGCACCCTCAGATATACCATTACTGACCCACCACCAAAGCGGTCATGTTGAACGATGTTCTAGGCAGCATAACGTTCTCCACGGTTTCTCCAGACCCTTTCATGTCTGTCACATGGGCTCAGGTAAACCTGCTCTCATCTGTAAAAACCACAGGGCGCTAGTGGTGGACCTGCCAATTCTGGTATTCTATGGCAAGTGCCAAACAAGCTCCATGGTGCCTACTAGAGGACGTTGGGCTCTCATGAAGTCTGTTTCTGATGGTTTGGTCAGAGATATTCACACCAGTGGCCTGCCTGCTGGAGGTCATTTTGTAGGCTCCGACTGTGCTCATCCTGATCCTCCATGCCCAAAGGAGCAGATACCGGTGGGTCCTGCTGATGGGTTAAGGACCTTCTACGAGGGGCCCTGTCCAGCTCTCTTAGAGTAACTTCCTGTCTCCTGGAATCTCCTCCATGCCCTTGAGACTGTGCTGGGAGACACAGCAAACCTTCTGGAAATGACAGGCACATATTGATGTGCCATCCTGGAGAGGTTGGACTACTTGTGCCAACTCTATAGGGTCCAGATATGACCTCATGCTGCCAGTAGTGACAGTAGCCAAATGCAAAACGACTGACAAAACAAATAAGGAGGGAAAAATGTCAGTGGCCTCCACCTGTTAAACCATTCATTCCTGTTTTGGGGGTCATCTCATTGTTGCCCCTCTAGTGTACCTGTTCAGTTCATTAACACCAAAGCAGCTAAAACTGATAGCCCAGATGTTTCATTGACTTGATGCTATACTCGGTTTAAAAAGTGTTCCTTTAATTTTTCAGAGCAGAATATAAGAATGTTGTTTACAGAAGGACAACACCAAGGAAATCAGTATGATCTAACAAAAGCATCACTGCACATCTCAAACGTGTATAAGATCACATCAATGTTCCAGAACAGACAATGTTCTGTAGATGAACAAGGTAAAAGTTGAAGTCTTTGATCAAAACATGTGACACCATGTTTGGAGGTAGGAGACAACTGCACATTGATACTAAACCCTCAAGGTGAAGGGAGCATCATGGTTGGCCTGCTTGTTTCTTCAGAGCCTGGAGAGCTTCACACGATCAAAGGGACAGTGAATTCAAAATATTATCAAGAAATCTGACAGCAAAACATTAGGATAGCAGAAGCTTAACAAAAGTTGAGTCATGACACAGGACAATGAGACCAAACACAAGAATAATAATAATTATTCACTGCATTTATATAGCGCTTTTCAAACTACTCAAAGCACTCAGCAATTGCAGGTTAAGGGCCTTGTTCAAGGGCCCAACAGAGCAGAGTCCTTTTGGTATATACGGGATTCGAACCAGCAACCTTCCAATTGCCAATGCAGATCCCTAGCCTCAGAACCACCAGGAAGAAATTAAAAAAAGACAAAGGTTTAAACAAAACGAAATTGATGTTCTGGAATGGCCAGTAAGAGACACGCGATGCTGTGGCCTGACCTAAAGAGTACTGATCAAAAAAGAACTCTCAGGAATAAAAGGAACCAAAAAGGTTTGGACAGAAGGTATGTATTAAAATTCAAGTCTGATCAGCAGCTGCATGAAAATTTTGGTGAAGGCCCCCCCAAAGAAGGGTCAACCAGTTTGGCCTGTATTTGGAGCATAGTTGAAGATCAGACCACACTGTTAAGATGAAATAAAGCAGATATCCAGGAAATTCCAAAGGGTTCAAAACCTTTTTTTTGCAGTTGTCAATTGTATAGCACTGTTTATCAAGGACATGTTTAGAACTTTTGCATGAAAAATTGCTAAACCTTACATAAACATTGATGAAATTTCAAACTACATTTAAGCACACAATAAAACACAGTATTTCTCATAAAAACCGCAAGACCTGACCTTTCAAGCTCATAAACCCCAACCCTAAAACTTGCCCATTTTTTATTTTGCACTTACTTTTTCCAGACTTCGTTGTAGATGATGGCCGATTTTCCTGAGTTCTAACAGATGCCGTTTTCTTAGTCCTCTTTGGTTTAGACTGTAATGATTCAGTCTTCACATTGACAGAAGGCTCTGTAAATGAACAGTGCCTGCTTTCAGAAGAGTCTAACCAGGTCTCCACTCCACCTTGACACCCATCATTAAGGTTGTCTTCTTTTACACTGTCCAGATTTGTATGGTTAAGCGTCTCAATACTGACAGACTTCTCTTCAACTTCTTCTTTAATGACCACTACCTGCACTTCACTGTTCTCCTCCTTAATGCTCAGAATTTCCTGTTCAAGGAAGATGGACTCCAACTCACAGTCCTCCTCCTTAATATCCATGATAATTGTGTCCACATCACAGCTCTCCTGTTTCAGATCCATTGAGATGTTCCAGTAAACATCAGCTTTTTCTTTTTCTCTGTAAAAACAATAGGAATTAACTTCAATAAAACTTCATCACTTAGATCTGAAGTCACTTGAATGTCATTTCACAACACTCCCTCTGTTAAGGTTTATATAAAGATTGACCGTTCATAGCATGCTGACACTAACACATTACTCTTTATTTCAAGTTATCAGATGTGAAACAATCTTGGGAGCGGAGGGAAGGTCCAACAAGCTAAAACAAGACGACTAATTTGCTGTGGGTAACCCTAAGAGGAGAAACCAGATAAGTAGCAATCACTTACTAACCTTCATGAATATTCTACTTGATAAGAGAAGAGAGGTCAGGTGGTATGCAGGGATGACTGTTATTGGTATCAATACTACGGTCTGAAAGCTGGTATTGATACCAAAGTCAGAACACTTAGTACCGATCTAAAACTACCTTGCAAAGCAAAGTTAGATTTGACAGTGTATCTTTAGAATGTGGGAGAATAATAATAATAATAATAATAATAAAGGCAGAAACAGGGTACACATGAAAACTGCACATGGGAAGTAAACAGGCTGAGGTTTAAACTCGCACTACTGGAATTGTGCAGCAGGAACACAGACTTCAAACTGTTAATAACTTCTTTAATACTCATTATCAGGCATTACCAGTTGAACTTTAGTACCAAAAGATATAAAACTGTGCAGTATGGTGGAATAGGATTACGGAGAGAAAAAAATCCAATCCCACTCAAGGCATGGAAATGTATGCTGTTTAAACTGGATTAAGCAGTTTACATAAACCATATGGAGGTTTCATCAAGTATTGAGAGCCGTTCATTTGCTGCATACTTTATTGTGGTTTAATTTTAAATGGATACATTTGACACTTTTGCCCATCAACATACACTCAATAACCCATAATAACAACATGAAAATACATTTTCAAGAAAAGTTTAAAAAGTCTATTCTCTCATTTCAACAGTAGAAGTATTCAGACACTGTTCTGTAGCTCTTCAGATTGTGTTTAGGTGCATCCTGTTTCCTTTTGTGATCGCTGAAAGTCAGGAACGACAGGAGACGGACACCAATGTAAAGAAAAAAGCAATTTTATTGTTGGTGAGCAGGAGGCTGCAGCAGCTGTCAGCTCAGTTTGCTACACACAGCAAAACCCCCCCCACCACCACCTCTCTCCCACCCGAACCCCTGTCAGCAGGGAGTTTCCCTCTTTGCATACCCAGCTTGGCATACCCACACTCCCAGGCTCCCCACCCAGCTTAGGCTATGCAATTCAGCTATGGCTAGTTTTGCAAGGCAGGTACAGAGAAAGCACTTTGCAAAACATGTACTTCCCTATTCTTCTGCACCATCAGGGTTACAATACTTCAATGGCTACGTGGCAGTTACAATTTAACGATCTTATTTCAGCTCATAAAAGGATTAATGTTATACTGTCAGTTAATGCACAGCACATTCTTATTAATGCATAAGTGACAAACTCTTAAAAATCTATTAGCACCACACTTGATTATTCAGGAACTCTGAGACTCCTTAATTCTAAATATTCTTTCTCACTTTCATTATTCTTGAGATGTGTGTAGAACCTCATTGGAGACTACAAACTGACTTGATTTGACATCATTTAGAAAAGCAAATGTGTATGTAAGGCCCCACGATTCAAACTGCATGCCACAATGAAACCTAAGCCAAGATGTCCAAGGAACTCTCTGTGGACCTCTGCAATCAAATTGTGGTGATGCACAAATAAGGACCGGGGAATAAAAACCATTTCTAAAGCTGTGGGCATTTCCATGAAGGCTTTGGCCTCAATAATTGTGAAATGGAAGAAGTTTGGCACCACCAGGATTTCACACAGAATGTGCAGTCCAGCCAAACAGAGTGTAGCCACCGAAGTATAAGGCAAGATCAAACACAGGTAAAACGTGTGCCGAAAGAAATCTCTCAGTCCAAAAGCTTGTTTTCAAAATATTTAAAGTTAAGATCAAATAATCCACACAAGAATAAAAGAAAAAATAGTTACACATGTAGAATAAAAGGCAAAAAAGGAAAAATGTATCTTCTCTAAACTTAGCTTTTCTTGAAAAACTCGACTTATTTCTGCACTTAAAAGTTCTTTAATTCTTCCTTATATACTTCAAGATTCTTAGTTTTTTCTTCTGTACACTTTAAACATACGGTTCAACACTTAAATAAGTGCTTTTTTACAAGTTACTTTACAAACTCAAAAGGCCCGTAGAGCCATTGCAAATACAAACGTGCGCAGGCATGGTTTAAAACCATATGCCTTCTACACCTTACACAAGGCAAGGCTGGTCACTAACTGAAGAATAAGGTTTAGTCAAAGCAGATAAAAATAGCTAGAATATACCAATTTCACTCAACTTACGGGGGGTTTTAGGAACCTCCCATAGATTATGCATTGTCATCTAGTAAAATATTTATGAATCTTACGTAACTAGGAAAATGTCTCTTACACAGAGTAACACTTCAAGATAGGCATTGGTCATGAAGGTGATAAAAAACCTAATGGCTGCTGTAACAGAGCTTCAGAAGTTAGGAGAACTGGTTAGAAGAACGAACATCTTGGCAGCACTCCCATCAGGCATGTATGGTAGAGTGGCTAGATGGAAGTCACTTTTGAGTAAAAGGCATATAACGGACCTCTTGGAGTTTGCCAAATGACATTTAAAGGACATTTAAAGCATGAGGAAAAAGATTCTCTGGTTGTATGAGACAGAATTTGAACTATTTGGAAAAAGCTCTGGCAAAAAAAAAAAATCAGGCACTGCTCATCATCTGCCTAATATCATCCCTTCATTGAAGCATGAAGGTGGCAGCATCATACTATGGGATGCTCCTCGGCAGCAGTGATGGAAAATGTGGTCAGAACTGAGGAAAGAATGAATGCAGTCAAATAGACAGAGGGTGTTGAGCAAATCCTGCTCCAGAGTACACACAGCCTCAGACTGGGGAGATGGCTTTCCTTTTAGTATGATAATGACATAAAGTTTACCACCAAGACAATGATGTGCTGGCTTTGGGGCAAGTTTCCGAGTGTCCAAGAATGGTCCAGCTAAAGACCACACTTAAACCCCATAGAGCAGTTGTGGAGAAATCTGGCAGATTTGCAGATGCTTCCCATACAATCTAACAGAGCTTGAGAACATTTCAGGTCAGGATGGGGAGCATGCACTGGTACAGCGTGTTGCCACACCCACCACATGACAAAACAGCTTGCGATCCTTGTTGGCAACCCCCTACTCAGTCCTGGGTATGACGTTAAACTGCATCCGGTCCTGCAAGTGGTCCTCCAAATTACAGGGAAAACTTGGGGGTTGTCAGCATGAGACACCAGGTAAAAGTCCAAATAATTAATTTGTACAATAAAGTGCACAAAACACCTTCACCTCCACTATATTTTCAATAATAAATCAATAATCAAAATACGCAATTCACAATAATTAATCCTCCACACCTCCCAGCAGCTCAGTCACCCTTTCTCTCAACTCGGCCCACTGCTGGGATCTCCCACAGTCTTTTTAAAGTTCTTGACCCTCAGTCCATGTCACTTTATAACACTTCCGGGTCGGGTAAAAACTTTTCTTCAGCCCGGAAGTACATCATTTTTTCCCATCCCCTCGACTGGGAAGTACTTCCGGGCTATAAGAAAAATAGAAGTCCCAGGGCCTCCTGCAGTGTCCCCTGGCAGTCCCCACATTATCCAGCAGGGCATCATGGACATTGGAGTCTTTCTTCACAGCCCTGCTGGAATTCGGGGCACCTCCATGTTTCAGGGAGGGCTCCATCTGGCAGCTTGGGGGTATTGGCCTGGAGAAGCTGCCAGCCATACTCCAGACAAGATAAATTCAATAAACTGCCCAAATCCAGGTGTGCTCAGCCTATACGGACTTACTTAGGAAGACTCAAAGCTGGAACTGTTGCCATGGGGTCGTCTGCAAAATACAGAAGTAACAGTCTGAATACTTATATGAATGAGAGGTTCAGTTTTTTGATTTGCATTACATATGGAAAAATTTCAGAAGACATTTCTTCACTTTGTCATTAGGGGTTTTTGAGTGTACATTGTTGGGTAAAACTGGCAAAATTAAAATTAAATTCACAGCACAAAGTGTGCAGAAAGTTGATGGCCAACCTTTGCCAGTTATTAACATCTACAGGAAGGAGGAACTACACTTACTACACGTTTTCTGTCCACCACGGTCACAGACTCATGTTCTGCTCAGTTATTTTTACTCTTTTACTTATCAGAATTGAAAAGTTCTGTTCTGATGACATTGTGATCTGTAGCAATAGTAGGGAGCAGGTTGAGGAGACCCTGGAGAGGTGGAGATCTGCTCTAGAGAGGAGAGGAATGAAGGTCAGTAGGAACAAGACAGAAAATGTGTGTTTAAATGAGAGGGAGGTCAGTGGAATGGTGAGGATGCAAGGAGTAGAGTTGGATAAGGTAAATGAGTTTAAATACTTGGGATCAACAGTACAGAGTAATGGGGATTGTGGAAAAGAAGTGAAAAAGAGAGTGCAGGCAAGGTGGAATGGATAGAAAAGAGTGTCAGGAGTAATTTGTGACAAAGGGGTATCAGCAAAAGTGAAGGTCTACAGGATGGTAGTAAGACCAGCTATGTTATATGGGATGGAGACGGTGGCAATGACCAGAAAGCAGGAGACAGAGCTGGAGGTGGCAGAGTTAAAGATGCTAAGATTTGCACTGAACAGGCGTAGAAATCAAGACATTAAAGGGTCAGCTCAGGTCAGGAGACAGAGTCAGAGAGGTTAAATTACGTTGGTTTGGTGCAGAGGAGAGGTTCTGAGAATTTTGGGAGAAGAATGATAAGGATAGTGCTAGCAGGTAGGAGGAGAAGAGGAAAGCTTAAGAGAAGGTTTATGGATGTGGTGAGAGAGGACATGAAGGTGATAAATGTGACAGAGGAAGAGGACAGAAAGAGATGGAAAAAGATGATCCGCTGTGGCAAAACCTAACGGGTGCAGCCAAAAGATGAAGACTTATCAGAAGTGTAAAGTAGCAATGGGCAGAGTGAAGCCTCCAGAAGTATCGAAACATTTGAAGCAACTTCGTTAGCAATCACGCTGAAGCATTTAACACTCTCCTCCCTAGTGACATCTCCTGGCCATTTGCATTAACATTACGCAAACTGTTGATTAAGTTCAATGACATCTATTAAACTTTAACTACTTTTATTTTTCAATTACTAAAGGCTGGCAATGAAGAGAAGAGTACAAGGGGAGTCTGAAATGTCAAGAGCTCAAAATGTGTAGGAAATATGAGACAAACATTCAGCTTTTGGTAGTAAGAATATGCCATGAACGGTCAGATCTCTAGTCAGCCATGAGTTAATTGTTTTCTTATTGGAGAAACAACTGAATTAAGGTCTAGCACACTGTTTTCACTTGTTGTTTTGTTGATTTTAATTTCCAAGTAACTGTGTTTTGACAGGAATTTCACAGAATCTAGTTTGATTACTGTTGTGCTGTAAGATTTTGCATATAACTTGATATTTTGCATGTCTTTATTTGTAATTTAGGTAAAGCAACGTAATTTAGTGTTACATTATGTGAGAAGCATACAAACCCCCCA
>JANRMT010062791.1:208945636-208960225 GCA_026402145.1 Polypterus bichir lapradei
TAACTACTTGGTTTTCGTCGCTCTTGATGACGTTTTTGGAGTACGTTGACCCGTGACGTCACCGAAAGCTGCGGATACGGAAGTTGGCGAGCACGTCTCACTTGTATGCAGCAAACCGAAACAGGCAGTTGTGTACGTCGGCTTTAAAATGTATCACATCGCACACAGGGTGAAGGTAAGTGATATGACTTTGGGGCCGTCATGTTATGAATGTGGTTTGTCATTTGGTCCAGACGGAGTCCGTTTTGAAAGCAAATCATTACCGAGAGACGGAGGGTAAGTATTCGTGGTTTGGGCACGTCAGTTTACGAATGCGTGAGTTTCTACCCGCTCCAGTCAAAGTAACTAAGTAGAGGAAAGCAGGCCGTTTGTGTCTGTCACGTAAATTTCAGTAACACACACACAGCGCTTTAATTTGTGTTTTTCTTTCTCCTTTATCATTCCACGGTGTTCGTAATCGGTCGGCATTTCAGAAAGCAGCGAGGAGTCAGTCGGGCGTTACACTTATGAATAGAAAAAGACAAACACGAAGTGAAACAAACTGGAGTCCGCGACCGTGGAGAAAAGTCGAAGTGCATGCGAAACCAAGAACGAAAACAACTGAATAGAGGGAGAGAAAGTGTAGCGCTGTCGTGCCGGTATTCCTCGGGTAACCCGCCTGGAGAAGTCTAAATGTAATGTTCATATCTGTTAATGACGGGCGTCCATAATCAGTATGTGTGTATTTATATACACGGCTTAGCATTCTGAAATCTGCTTAATTCAGTGTAGTCGGCGTATATTTACATGCATTGCATAGTTGAACAATTACATGTATGTTGTTTTGTTTCTCTTTTAGCTCGTGTCATATGTGAAAAAGCCTATGTTTTGCTGCTAAAATCCAAAACCAGTAATGCATGTTGATGAATATTGGGAGTTTAATAGAGATTTGTGGTTGGTGTTACTGCCTTACAGTTCCAGCAAAACGAATTTTATGCTCTGTATGCATTTTCCATGTGTCTCCTATTTATTTATTTATTTATTTATTTATTTATTTATTTTTAATCCTTATTTCTAAAGATTCCCAGGTTTAGTGGGCTGGCAAACCTAACCTAACTTACCATGGTAGTGGATACGCATGCAGTTGTACCCTACGATGGCCCGTAGTCGGTTCCTACCTTGCACAGCTACTTAGGCTTTCATTCCATATCTCACTGACATCAGTTTCTGTGAACTTTTTACTAGATATAGAGATGAGGTGGATGGTAAAACTCATATGGCGGCTTCTCACTACATGTAGTTTTATCACACTGAGCTCGGCCAGGGTGTGGGTCACCTTTTTGTGCCACTAGGAACTCTTGCACTATTTAGTTGCTGTCCACCATTATTATTATTAGTAAGCATTTTTTTGTAGACAGTTTTATTTCTAAGCTCTCTAATCACACATGTGGTGCCCATTATACACAACACTTCTTGAGTCTTCAAACTGTGAGGTCAAAATTGATGTTAAAGCTGTGGACAGAAGTAGATTATATTAGAAAAGAATTCAATAAAGAGGGCAGGAAAAGATTATGTGAATTAATAAAAGTCCACAATGATGCTGGTTCACTGAGTATTTTACTACACATATTCACTGCGATTATATACATTTAGTTGTCTTTGAATTTGAGGAGCAAATTTTCAGAAATAATAGTTTTTATTACTGTGAAGTCCTTTCAAATGTTTGATTACTCACGGTAGACATCAGAAGCTGCTACATTGACAGTAAACCCCCAATTAGTAGTAAGTGAGCAGCCATTGCAGCAGTGTATTGATTTAAAGTACAAGTCTTAAATTTTTCAAAAGGGTCTCTACCTGTGTGATTTGTAAAACTTCTTTAATGTTTTAAATTAGTGAGTTGAGATTTTTTAGCTCCTCCTGATACCTGCCACTGTTGTATTTGTTTTTTACACTTGCAGTGTTCTTTCTACTGTACTAACCAGTTCAATTATCATCATGTTTTAAAAATTTAGTAAAAGTTGGAAACATGTGGTTGACACGGCCTTCCAAAATAAAGATAAGATGTTTGTCTTATTAAAAACTGTTCCTTGTGTGCTGTAATCCTACTGCTATCCCTCACTTTTTATAATCTTTATATCTTTAAATGTGCTTTCGCAGCTCTTGTTAATTTGTAGCCAATATGTATTTCCTAAATTGAAGACCCGCTCTTCTGTATTTACATCTACTGATATGACTAAATGCCTGCCTGTAAAGTCCTTTCAATTGCCCGACAGTCCAGAGGATGAAGAGCACACCATAGTTTGAGCTCAGATGTTCATATAATGACATCTTGTCCTCTCACTGTTTAATAGTACTGTAACTAGTTTTTACCTTATTAAATGTAGAGCCTCCAAACCATATTTTTATTAGGGCTGTGCTACCCCATACCAGCTTAGTTCAGGACTGGGGATGTTCAAATCATAACACAGGCCAATATCACTGGTTATTTCTGTTCCTAAGAATTTGTTTGAAATGTCATAATAAAGTTTGAACCACCATCTTATCAGAGTTGTTATAGTCAGGTTTACAAGTTTTAGGAAAAATACTAATTGAATCAAACTTCAATCAAAACTCCACATAATTAATATTAATAAGTCTGTATGAATTCTCAAAGGAAGCATAGAACATGTGTTGTGAATTACAAATTAAAAAGCTAACAAAAATCCAGCAGACCTTGTTCACCACAAATTGAAGCTCATGTAGCACAGGTTACGAAGAAAGTGCTGACAATTGAAATACTGCATTTGAATTCTTCCAACTAAATGAGTATTTGTGTGAGAAATGTAGTGTAGGATCGTTTACTTTTTATTAAAAAAAAAAAAAGTCTACACTTGCCAAGAATACATAACATGACAATTGATATAACTAATATAAGGCCTACAGTTCTTAGTTTTTAACACACAGGATAAAACAGGGAAAAGCTACACATAGAAAAGTGAATTCCAAACTTAGATTACGTTAAGAATTTTTAACGGAGCAGTTGGTTTAGTTAATGGTTTGTTTTTATTGAGATTACAAAACCTATGAGTGTAGTTGAGTTTATTTAATAATAGTTTGTTTCATACCAAGTGTATTCTGTGAATAATGGTATCCATCTCTTACATGTGCTAGTATTTGGTAGGATGCCAATTCAAATCTCTTTACTGCCAGAAGGACACTTGAGCAAGGCCCTTAACCTGAAAATTTCTTCAGCGGCTCTTGCTGTACAATGGCCGACCCCCCACTCTGTCCCATAAAGGTCATGCGAAAAGGCAATATTGCCTCGGGGATTAATATAGTGTACCAAATTAAAAAAAAAATATGTATATAGTAACAAAGGCGCTATATAGGCACCTGACACGACACAGAAAGACACAGAGGCACGTATAAAAAGTACAAAAGACTTTTATTTTTCTTCAGCTGTGGGACACGTCTTCCCCATGCCACACAGCCCAAACACAGTCCCAAAAGCACAAAGCACAAACAATTCTCCACCTCGCTCCACCACTCCTCCCAGACAAGCTTTGTCTCCTTCCTCCCAACTCTGGCTCTTCGAGTGGTGGTGGCTGGGCCCTTTTATAGCCCACCCGGAAGCGTTCCAGGTGATTAACCACCTAGTCCTAATTGCACTTCCGGGTGGGGCTGAAGACTCGTCCAGCCGGGCTGTGGGAAGCAGACAGCCTCCCCTAGCGGCCACCCCGGGCCCCAACCAAGCTGTGGAGGACTCCATATCCCATGGATCCCTGCGGGCGGTTGTGGAATCACCGTCGGCCAGGGAGGCTGCCACCAAGCGTCCCGGGGCAGGTATTGGACTGCCCATGGAGGCTCCCCCGGAACATAAGCAGCAGGGGCGTCCCTGCCGGGCATGGGACCCGGCTGTCCTTCACTATATATATATATATATATATATATATATATATATATATCTGGTTTTGTAGTTAGAGTTATTAACTGAGTTAATGGATGTATTCTCAACATGTAATTGTATATAGCAATTTTGAAAAGGGAATTGACTACGATTATTTAATTCATGCTCAAAAACATTTTTTTTTTCCCCAAGTGTAGAAGATAGAGGGGTTGCTTTGAAAGCTAATAATTGATGGGGTCCTTTGTGAGAATCCTACATTGATTGAAGAATTTTCCACGATTTTTTTACAAACAACTTTATATATTAGATAGTAATCTTGACAAGGCCATTGAAATATTTGGATTCCAGCATATAAGTATAAATGAAATAGGCCATCAAGAATTTAAAAGATAATAAATCACTTGGGAACGATGACCTAACCTCAGAATTTTATAGAATGTTTACAGATCACATTTCATATTTTTACTTGCAAGTTTCAAAGAAATGTGGGATAAATAACTTGACTGACATTCGTAAACAAGGTCATGTTAAAAATAGTTATACAGTGGAACCTCGGTTTACGAGTAACTTGGTTTACGAGTGTTTTGCAAGACGAGCAAAAATTTTTAATAAATTTTGACTTGATAAACGAGCGATGTCTTGCAATACAAGTAGTATGGGTACACTTTGTCTGCTGAGCGTCATGTGATCACAACTGAGCTGATGGTTCTTCTCTCTCTCTCCTTATCTCGCTCGCTCGTCCAGCGCGTCTCTCTCTCTCTCTCCTTATCTCGCTCGCTCGCCCAGCGCGTCTCTCTCTCTCTCTCCTTATCTCTCTCGCTCGCTCTCCCAGCGCGTCTCTCTCTCCTTCTCTCCCTCGCTCGCCCAGCGCGTCTCTCTCTCTCTCTCTCTCCTTCTCTCGCTCGCTCGCCCAGCGCGTCTCTCTCTCTCTCTCTCTCTCTCTCTCTCTCTCCTTATCTCGCTCGCTCGCCCAGCGTCTCTCTCTCTCTCTCTCTCTACCTATCTCGCTCGCTCGCCCAGCGTGTCTCTCTCTCTCTCTCTCTCTCTCTCTCTCTCTCTCTCCTTATCTCACTCACTCGCTCGCCCAGTGCCTCTCTTTCTCTCTCTCCTTATCTCGCTCGCTCGTCCAGTGCGTCTCTCTCTCTCTCTCTCTCTGGCAATCGTCTCCTATTCTCCGTCTGAGTCTGTGTGCCTCACTCATATAGTCAATATCTGTTTACTACAGCATTGTGACTGTGTGTGTGCGCTGTGAATTGCGAGTCCCCATCTTGCTCCCCAAAACACGAAGCTGAGTCTCAGTACTTTAACACCAGCTTTATTCAGTTTGAAACAGCAACAGCGCTGTTATTTATTGTACCGGGATCTTTATAATGTTCCTTGTATGACCCATTGACGACAGGCGTTTATAGCATGTCTGCGATCTTTTTGGATGCGCTTATACGGCGAACTGCTACAGCGCTGGGAGACTGCGATTGCTTTGGGACGCTCTTCCGCGTGTTGTCCCGTTGGGTGGAATCCCACATGAGTTTAGAAACTCACACCAGCCATGATTCTTTTAAAAGGTAAAGTGCAGGTTAATTTGTATTATGTGTTTTACTTTAGATTTTGTATTAATCATTTTTATATGAATAGTTTTGGGTTGTGGAACGAATCATCTGAGTTTCCATTATTTCTTATGGGGAAATTCGGTTTGATATACGAGTGCTTTGGATTACAAGCACATTTCCGGAACGAATTATGCTCGCAAACCGAGGTTCCACTGTATTTCTAATGATTTCTGTTTGAATTTAGGCTTGACTGAATATAATGAATTGCTTTCGGGATACCCAGTGATTCTATTTCTGGATTTTCAAATGGTATTTGACACAATAAGACATGAATTTATCTTTTGACAAAAAATTATTTATGAATTTAGGGCAACCCTACAAAAATTTTAAATTATTTTTTTTTTTAATTCAATTATGATGGTTTATAAGTGAAGTAATGGCTCAGTTCAAATGTCTCATGGAACCTCCCCACAATTTGAAACTCACGGAGGAATTTGTCAGCATTGCCCCTTATCACCCATACCCCCCGCGTTTTGTCCTTGCATCTTAAATTCTTATGTTTGTTGGTCACTCAGAGAACTTAAAGGTATTTATCCTCAATAAAAAAAAAAAGAAAAAAGGATCTCACAGCTGGCAAACAACACTACTTTTTTGGAAAATGTCAGTGAAGTGCATACAGCACTTGATGTTACTAAAACATTTTAATGCAAATGTGAACTACTGTCACTGAAACAAAGTAATCAAACTAAATTCTGTGAAATTCCTGTTAAAACACAGCTACAGTACTTACTTGGAAATTAAAATCAACAAAGCAACAACAACAACAACAAGAAGTGAAAACAGTGTGCTAGACCTTAATCCAGTTGTTACTCCGTTAAGAAAACAATTAACTAATGGCTCACTAGAGATCTGACGGTTCATGGCAGATTCTTACTACCAAAAGCTGAATGCTTATCTCATGTTTCCTATACATTTTCAGCTGTAGATTTTTCAGACTCCTCTTGTACCTTTCTCTTAATTGCCAGCCTTTAGCAATCCTTCTATATAAAAGCGGTTGGGATTGTCCTTCCGTCCCGTGAGTGCTACGCAGGCGCGGAGTTTCACACACGCCCCGTCCGTTTTGCAATGCACGATGGGATTTGTAGTTTCGTTTTTCCAGGTAAAAGATGATTTTCTACTCCAGACTGTGCAAAATCTTCTTCTTTCTTACTATATAAAAGGGGTCGGGATTGTCCTTCCGTCCCGTGAGTGGAAAGCGTAGCGGTATTCCGCTTATCACAGACTTACTACTTGCAGCTTGCGGTACGACGCGACCTGATGTGAGCAGAGTTCTGGTGCTCCCATCGTTCCCTTGCTTTTGTGCGCGATGCGCTGGAAAAATAGACAAAATTATGTCTCTGGAAATAATTAATGTTGATGAAGTACAAATGCCTCACCGTGTAGTAAATATCAGGGGGGTTCAAAAGGGCGACCTCAATATAGAAAAAAAGTTTAAATTTCATCACAAAAATAACAAACTACGAGTATTAAAGTAATACCGCTCAAATGCAATATAACCAAATTAATCAGTTTGTATAAAATGTCAAATTGATTCACATATTGAATTGCCTTAAGAAGTGGTCAACTTAAAAGTCGGTCACGTTAAAAGGCGGGTGAGCCTAGTTGAAAAATAAAAATAGTAAAAGTTTAATAGACGTCATTGAACTTAATCATCAGTTTGTGTAACATTAATGCAAATGGCCAGCACATGTCACTAGGGATGTGAGTGTTAAATGCTTCAACATGATTTCCAACGCAGTTGCTTCAAATGTTTTGATGTCTCTTGAGGCTTCACTCCACCCATTACTACTTTACACTTCTGATAAGTCTTCTTTCGGCTGCTCTCGTTAGGGGTTGCCACAGCGGATCATCTTTTTCCATTTCTTTCTGTCCTTTTCCTCTGTCACACTCATCACCTTCTTGTCCTCTCTCACCACATCCATAAACCTTCTCTTAAGCCTTCCTCTTTTCCTCCTGCCTGCCAGGTCTTTCCTTGTCATTCTTCTCCCACTATTCCCAGCATCTCTCCTCTTCACCAAACCAACACAATCTCTCCTCTCTGACTTTGTCTCCCAACCTGAGCTGACCCTCTATTGCCCTCATTTCTAATTCTGTCCATCTTCGTCACACCCAATGCAAATCTTAGCATCTCTAACTCTGCCCCCTCCAGCTCTGTCTCCTGCTTTCTGGTGAGTTCCACCCATATGACATAGCTGATCTCACTACCGTCCTGTAGACCTTCCCTTTCACTCTTGCTGATACCCTTCTGTCACAAATCACTCCTGACACTCTTCTCCACCCTGCCTGCACTCTTTTTCACTTCTCTTCCACAATCCCCATTACTCTGTACTGTTGATCCCAAGTATTTAAACTCATCTACCTTCTGCAACTCTACTCCTTGCATCCTCACCATTCCACTGATCTCCCTCTCATTCACGCACACATTTTCTGTCTTGTTCCTACTGACCTTCATTCCTCTCCTCTCTAGAGCAGATCTCCACCTCTCCTCACGTTAATAACTTGCAAAGGTTGGCCATCAACTTTCTGCACACTTTGTGCTATGGATTTAATTAAAATTTGCCAGTTTTACCCAACAATGTACACTCAAAACCCCCTAATGACAAAGTGAAAAAATGTCTTCTGAAATGTTTCCAAATGTAATGCAAATCAAGAAACTGAATCTCTCATTCACCTAAGTATTCAGACTCTTACTTCCGTACTTTGCAGAAGCCCCCTTGGCAACAGTTCCAGCTTTGAGTCTTCCTAGGTAATTCTCTATAGGCTGAGCACACCTGGATTTGGGCAGTTTATTGAATTTATCTTGGCAGATCTTCTCACTCCTGTGTGCTGTTTCGGAGTTTAGTGAAGTTATTTTATGGTGGCTGGAGTGCCAATCATGCTGCCAACCCCCAAGTTTTCCCTGTAAGTTGGAGGACCACTTGCAGGACCGAATGCAGTTTAATGTCATACCCAGGACTGAACAGGGGATTGCCAACAAGGATCACGAGGTGTTTTGTCATGTGGTTGGTGTGGCATCACACTGTACTAATGCATGCTCCCCAGCCTGATGTGACCTGAGATCTTCGCAAGCTCTGTTAGATTGTATGGGAAGCATCTGAAAATCTGCCAGGTCTCTCCACAGCTGTTGTATGGAGTTTAAGTGTTGTCTTTAGCTGGACCACTCTTGGACACTCAGAAACTTGCCACAAAGCCAGCACATCATTGTCTTGGTGGTATACTTTGTGTCATTATCATACTGAAAGGAAAGCCATCTACCCAGTCTGAGGCTGTGTCTACTGTGGAGCAGTTTTTGCTCAATGCCCTTTCTCTGTTTGACTGCATTCATTCTTTCCCCAGTTCTGACCACTTTTTCCATCCCTGCTGCTAAAGAGCACCCCATAGCATGATGCTGCCACCACCATGCTTAAATGAAGGGATGATATTAGGCAGATAATGAGTAGTGCCTGATTTTCTGCCAGATACAGTGCTTTGAATTTTACCCAAATAGTTCAAATTCTGTCTCATGCAACCAGAGAGTCCTTTAAATGTCATTTGGCAAACTTCAAGAGGTCCGTGTTATGTCTTTTACTCAACAGTGACTTCCATCTAGCCACTCTACCATAAATGCCCGATTGATGGAGTGTTGCCAAGATGTTCGTTCTTCTAACCAGTTCTCCTAAGTTCTGAAGCTCTGTTACAACCATTAGGTTTTTGATCACCTTCATGACCAATGCCTATCTTGGAGTGTTACTCTGTTTGGCTGGACTGCACATTCAAGGTGAATTCCTGTTGGTGCCAAACTTCTTCCATTTCACATTTTTTGAGGCCAACGCCTTAATGGAAATGCCCACAGCTTTAGAAATATTTTTTATTCCCTTGTCCTTATCTGTGCATCACCACAGTTTGATTGCAGAGGTCCACAGAGAGTTCCTCTGACATCTTGGCTTAGTTTTTATTGTGGCATGCAGTTTGAATAGTGGGGCCTTACACACACAGGTACACGTGTGCTTTTCTTAATAATGTCAAATGAAGTCAGTTTGTCACAGGTGGTCTCCAATGAGGTTCTAGACATATCTCAAGAAGAATGAAAGTGAAAAAGAATATTTAAAATTAAGGAGTTTCAGAGTTCAGATTATAAGAGTGTGTCACTTATGCATTAATTAGAAGGTGCTGTGAATTAACCGACAGTATAACATTACTCCTTTCATAAGCTGAAATAAGATTCTTAAATTGTAACTGCCACATAGCCATTGATATGTTGTAACCCTGATGGTGCAGAACAATAGGGAAGTACATGTTTTGCAAAGTGCTGTCTCTGTAACTGTCTTGCAAAACTAGCCATAGCTGAATTACATAGCCTAAGCTGGGTGGGGAGCTTGGGACTGTAGGTGTGCCAACAGTTCTTCTTATCTAAAGACTACTGTGTACTTCTGCACATAGTGATTAGGGATGCACCGAAATGAAATTCTTGGCCGAAGCCGAATAATAATGAAATGCTTGGCCGAATACCGAACGCGGTGTTTCGCATTTTTTTCCATTTATTTTGCCAATTTTTTCACCATTACAATAATTAAATAGTAAAAATTTGCTTTTTACTATTTTGTGTTGCTTTTTAGAGAAATAAATCAAATAACAAAAATACAATTTCAAAATATTTATTTAACACTGAACATTTTTTTTTTTAACATTCCAGCAGATATTATACAAACAAAGCACAATATAACTTAAAATAAATAAATTAGTAAAATAAAAAAATATTTTTATTTGGCCATCTTTGAAGCCCCCCTTCTTGAATAGCCTATGTTAGGCCTATAACTGACTGCTGAAAGAATGTAACTCTGTATGTCTACAACAACAAATGTGCATTGAATAGTGCAAAAAATGTGGATGAACCCACAACAAATGAATAACTGTCCTAGACATAAGCCTACTTAGCCTACTTCTTCAGGAAAAATGGCAGGTTCTTCTTTATGAAAAGTAGCTTCTCTGCTTTCTCACATGAAAGTCGGTTCCTCTTCTCATCGATGACATGAGATGCAGCACTAAACAGTCTCTCGCTGTCGGTGCTTGTGCATGGAGCAGACAAGTACCTGCAGAATAGTTGAAATTTTTATTGCAGTTTTCTGACAGTTGCTCATTTCAAAATGAACAATGTCTTCAAGATAATGAAATGGTTGAAACCCAGTGTAGGCCTACTATTTTACTACACTGAAAATAGTTAAATTTTCACAAAATACATAATATAAAATATAGGTAGTAACACTTTACAATGTTTCCTTTTGTTAACATTATTGCATTAACTAACAATAAGCAATACATTTGTTATGGTATTTATTAATCTTCGTTAATGTAAGATAATAAAAAATATTTAGTTCATGTTAGTATAAGTGCATTAACAATTTTAACAAATAGGCCTACCACTTTTGATACTTTTTAATTCAAAAATTAAAAATGTGATACTTAGTTTTAATACTGTATTAGTAAATGTTAACATTAAGATTAATAAATGCTTTTAATAAGGGTTTTTCATTGTTAGTTAATGTTAAAAATAGAAACTACTTATAAAGTGTTACCATAATCCAAAATATAAATAAAATCTTAAATTAATTTCCCATAGAAGTAGCCTACCTGCGTGCCATCTGCGCCAGGTCGGGAAAGCGGCCTTGATTGGTCCTCCAAAATTCGAGGGGGTTATTGCTCCTGGGGATGGGGACTTCTGAGAGATAACCATCTAACTGTTGGGCGGTTGAGCTTGTCCTCTGTCTTGCAAGTGGGTTATTCTCTTGGAGGATCTCATCGAACATGTCAGACAGCGAGACTGTGCGCGGCTCATCTGTAATACGAGCCCGTTTACTCTCTGCGCTGTTTTCATCTCCTGCGCTGTGCATCACCTGACCGTCTCCATCACCTAGCGGCTTTCCCAAATCCAACTCGGCCTGGATCATTTCTCGTGTGCGCAGCTTTTTCCCCACATCCAAATAATGATCTTTATATCGTGGATCAAGCACAGTCGCGATGCAGTACAGGGGTTCTGAGTCCGCCTGACTAAATCGTGTGCTGACAGCTTCCAAGAGCGCACTTTTAGTTGTTTTAACTCCGTGGTCTGTTTCAGCCTCTTTGTTTAAAAGACGCTTTAGTGCTGCAAGTAAAGGTATGACGTCTGCCACAGGTGCATCAGATGAGCTTATCTCTTTTGTTATCTGCTCAAAGGGGGCGAGAAGAGAGAGAACGTTCTCGATTAACACCCACTGGTATGCGGTGAATGTCGCGGGCAGGTCATGATCTGCTATGTATGTAGCCAAGACTCGCTTTTGCGCAAAAAGGCTTTCCAGCATATAATATGTACTGTTCCACCTTGTGCTCACATCTTGTTGGAAACGTTTTTGTGGCGTTCCGAACTGTTCCTGGATAGATTGAAGGCGCGCATAGGCAAGCGGTGAATGTTTAAAATGGCCAACAATTTTCCTGCCTATCGCTATCACATCTGCTATACTGCGCTGACTCAACAATCCCTCGTTGACTGCCAGTTGAATTGTGTGTGCCATACACCGTATGCCTTTCAGATCACTATCTTCCATGGCTTTAGCCATATTTCCTGCGTTGTCACTGACTACCGCATGCACTTTAGATCGGTCGATACGCCAAGTGTCAAACATGTTGGCGAACGCCTCGGATATGGCTACAGCTGTATGGGACCCTCTAAACTCTTGTGAGTGAAGCACAATCTTTTGTAGCTTGAAATCTGTGTCGATCCACTGCGCAGTTAAACTCAGCATACTGGTGGGGCTCACTTCCGAGCTCCAAATATCAGTCGTGAAGCTGAGGGCTGCAATATCTGTAGCCAAGAGCTCATGGACGTGAGTTGAAACGACGTTATACATCTCAGATAAGCACACGTCTGAGAAATGCCGTCTACTAGGCATGGTGCACTGTCATTGGCAAACTTTTTTGCCTTTTCTAAGAAGTCAGCCACAGATGGAGTGGGTGTCCTAGGACTGGGAGGAGCTACTTTCCTTTTCGCTGCTGCTGTTGCCGTAGCCGCCACCGTGTCTTTCTCGTACTCTGCATGATGTTCGGGGTGTCTTGATTTTAAGTGATAAATTAAACTTGAAGTGCTGTACGTTTTTGCAGATGCACCCCCTCTGGACATTTCAGCAGAACAGTGTCTGCAAACGGCCGTTTTTGCCTCTTTCTCTGACGCTTTAAAGTGCTTCCACACTGCTGACATTTTTGCTGCATAAAGCGCGCGCCTCTCACTCTACACGGGTTACTATTTGATCGCGTCATTAAAAACGTCATTGTTCGGCAAAATTTATTCGGCCTTTTTACTTATTCGGCCGAACACCGAAAGTGCTTTTTTTGGCTATTTTCGGCCGAATAATTTCGGTTGCCGAACATTCGGTGCATCCCTAATAGTGATCTAATGTGTCATCTTAAGCTACTTGCAAACTTTGCATGACCTCAAAATGAACTGCCATACTTCCTCTTTTTATTTAGTAAACAAGCTGGGTATAAAAAGATGGAAACTCCCTGCTGAGGGGGGGCTGTCTGTAACAAACTGAGCTGACCGCTGTTGCAGCCTCCTGCTCACCAAGAATAAAGAAATTGCTTTTTACCTTACATTGGTGTCCGTATTCTGTTCTTCCTGACTTTCAGCGACCACAAAAGCAAACAGGATGCACCTGAACACAATCTGAAGAGCTACAGAACAGTGTCTGAATACTTCTTCTGTTGAAATGAGAGAATACAGTTTTTAAACTTTTCTGAAAATATATTTTCATGTTGTCCTCATGGGTTATTGAGTGTACATTGATGGGCAAAAGAGTCAAATGTATCCATTTAAAATTAAACTTGCAACACAATAAAGTGTGCAGAAAGTGAAAGGCTGTGAATACTTGATGAAACCTCCGTATGGTTTATGTAAACTGCTTAATCCATTTTAAATAACATACATTACCATGCATTGAGTGGGATTAGATTTTTCTCTCTCTGTAATCCTATCCCACCGTACTTGGATATTTTATATCTTTTGGTGCTAAAGTTCAACTGGTAATGCCTGATAATGAGTATTAAAGAAGTTATTACCAATTTGAAGTCTGTGTTTCTGCCGCACAGCTCCAGTAGTGCAAGTTTAAACCTCAGCCAGTTTACTTCCCATGTGCAGTTTTCTTGTGTGACCTGTTTCTCCCTTTATTATTATTATTATTTATTTTTTATTTTTTTCCCCATCCCACGTTCTAAGGATACACTGACAAATCTAACTTTGCTTTGCAAGGTAGTTTTAGATCAATTCTAAGTATTTTGACTTTCGTATAAATTCTAGATTTCAGACCGCAGTATTGGTACCAATAACAGTCATCCCTCCATACCACCTGACCTCTCTCCTCTTATCAAGATCCTCTTTGAGTAGAATATTCATGAAGGTTAGTTATTGGTTGCTACTTATCTGGTTTCTCCTCTTAGGATTACCCACAGCAGATAGGTTGTCTTGTTTCAGCTTATTGGACATTCCCTCCGCTCCCAGGGTTGTTTCACATCTGATAATTTGAAATAAAGAGTAATGTTACTGTCAGCATGCTATTGTAGCGGCTTTAGAATGGCTGCTGGTGATTTGGAAGACAGACAGACACAGCAATACCCGAATTCTGCCGTTTATTCTACAAAAGCGTCATCCGGCTTTTTTCTACAAGACAAGCAGTAAAGGGCACAGTCAGCACATGTAACGTCAGGCGCTCTGTCTCCTGCAAAAGCGTCATCCAGCTTTTTTTTTTTTTTTAAACATGTATACACAAATACAATAAATACAAATTTAACAATTGAATATAAACAACAATAATGAAGGACAATAATTAACATTGCAACATACCTACAAGACAAGCAGTAAAGGGCACAGTCAGCACATGTAACGTCAGGCGCTCTCTGTCTCCTGTAGCAAGCCAAACAATATACCAATGAAGTTGAATCTCCGCTAAACCAAACACTTTTAAAACCCATTTCTGCCGACCAAAAGTGACAACAGAACCTTAAAGCACATCGACAACCACATGGCGTGATGTTTCCATTCAGTTTCATACAGAAAACACTTATTTAAAACTTGTCAACTTATACAAGAGACGGATAGCGTTGAGAAGCGCCTTA
>JANRMT010062791.1:208960235-208977676 GCA_026402145.1 Polypterus bichir lapradei
TATAAAACAGAAGAATTTCAGTATATATAAAAAAAAATTTTGAGAATATTCACAATAAAACAAACTAACTCAGCCACACTATGAACGGTCAATCTTTATATAAACCTTAACAGAGAGGGTGTTGTGAAATGACATTCAAGTGACTTCAGATGTAAGTGATGAAGTTTTAATGAAGTTAATTGCTGTTCTTTTTACAGAGAAAAAAAAAAGCTGATGTTTACTGGAACATCTCAATGGATGTGAAACGGGAGAGCTGTGATGTGGACACAAATATCATGGATATGAAGGAGGAGGACTGTGAGTTGGAGTCCATCTACCTTAAACAGGAAAGTCTGAGCATTAAGGAGGAGAGCAGTGAACTGCAGGCAGTGGGCATTAAAGAAGATGAAGAAGAGAAGTCTGTCAGTATTGAGACACTTAACCATACAAATCTGGACAGTGTAAAAGAAGACGACCTTCAAGATGGGTGTCAAGATGGAGTGGTGAGCAGGTTAGACTCTTCTCAAAGCAGACAATGTTCATCTCCAGAGCCTTCTGTCAATGTGAAGACTGAATCATTACAGTCTAAAGCAAAGAGGACTGAGAAAACTACATCTGTTAGAGCTCAGGAAAATCGGCCAACATCTACAAAGAAGTCTGGAAAAAGTAAGTGCAAAATAAAAAATGGGCAACTTTTTGGGTTGGGGTTTATGGTCTTGAAAGGTCTGGTCTTGCGGTTTTTATGAGAAATACTGTGTTTTATTGTGTGCTTAAATGTAGTTTGAGATTTCATCAATGTTTATGTTAGGTTTAGCAATTTTTCAGGCAAAAGTAAATGTCCTTGGTAAAGAGTGCTATACAAATGTACAGCTGCAATAGAAGGTTGTGAACCTTTTGGAATTTCCTGGATATCTGCTTTAATTCGTCTTAACAATGTGGTCTGATCTTCAGCTATGCTCCAAATACAGGCCAGCACACTTGCCTAAGCTAATAACACACAAACAATTGGACAACCTCTTGTCAGTCCTGAACACATCATTTTAAAATTCACAGTCCACTCTGTGGCCCTCCTATCTTTACCGACTGGTTGACCCTTCTTTAATAGTAATGACCTCCACCAAACTTTCCATGTAGCTGCTGATCAGCATTAAATTTTAATCCATATCTTCTCTCCAAACCTTTTTGGTTCCTTTTATTCCTGAAAGCTCTTTTCTGATCAGTTCTGTTTAGGTCAGGCAACAGCATCACGTGTCTCTTGCTGGCCGTTCCAAAACACCAATTTCTTTGTTTATCTCTTTGTCTTTTTTGATTTCTTCCTGGTGGCTCTGAGGCTAGGGATCTGCTTTGGCATTCGGAAGGTTGCCGGTTCGAATCCCTTAAATGCCAATATGGACTCTGTTCTGTTGGGCCCTTGAACAATGCCCTTAACCTGCAATTGCTGAGTGCTTTGAGTACCGTAGTTTGAAAAGCGCTATATAAATGCAAAGAATTATTTTTATTATTATTCCTATGTTTGGTCTCATTGTCCTGTGTCATGACTCAACTTTTGTTATGCTGCTTCTATCCTAATGTTTTGCTGTCAGATTTCTTGATAATATTTTGAATTCACTGTTCCTTTGATCATGTTAAGCTCTCCAGGCTTTGAAGAAACAAGCAGGCCAACCCATGATGCTCCCTTCACCTTGAGGCTTTAGTATCAATGTTAAGTTGTCTCCTACCTCCAAACATGGTGTCACGTGTTTTGATCAAAGACTTCATCTTTTTCCTCGTTCTTCTACAGAACATTGTCTGTTCTGGAACATCGAGGAGATCTTTTACAAGTTTGAGATGTGTAGTGTTGCTTTTATTAGATCATACTGATTTCCTTGGTGTTTTCTTTCTGTAAACAACATTCTTATATTCTGCTCTAAAAAAATTAAAGGAACACGTTTTAATCCGAGTATAGCATCAAGTCAATGAAACATCTAGGATATTGATCTGGTCAGTTAAGTAGCAGAGGGGGTTGTCAGTCAGTTTCAGCTGTTAATGAAAGGAACAACTGTTTCCTGAAGAGGCATTAGCTCTCTTGGAAATGTGTTCTTTTGAAATTGCGGCATATTAAGTAACTAAACAATATAGTAATATACCAGAAAAGGCGATATCCCTCCCATCATGATTACGGCGGTACAAGAATCACATGAGAAAAAATATACTTTAGCTTACATTTACTGACGGTTAACGTGGTTACAGACGGGAGGCATATGACAGACTTTATTCAGGTGGGAATCTGGATCAACACAGTCAGCCATTTTTCGTCCCCACGCTGGGAGGTTTTTCGGAACTTTGCCGACTCGTGCCCCAAAGGGTCTGGCTGTTGTCCAAGCCTTTTATACTGTTCTTCAACTTGCTGGTCCTCTCTGTCTCCAAACAAGGGCAGGAAAGTGCTGAACTCCTCCTCCACAAAATACAGAAATATCATAGTGCTTACATGCCAGTTCTCATTCTCCCAACAGGGAATAAGACTTTGTACTGACAGAGGACAGAAATACTCTTCTGTGTTTAAGCTGAGTATACAATCCTCCAGTTGTCTTTGGCTATCTAATCCAATGCTTGGCTAGCAATTCTAACTGCTGAGCCCCTGTGTGCCAAATTTAACATGCACATGTAAATAAATCCATACCAGTGAGCATAGAGACAGTGACGTTAATATTAAAGAAAAATGTAGTATAACAACAACAGGTACACTAGTGGTGCAACAATGAGACGACCCCCAAAACAGGAATGAATGGTTTAACAGGCGTAGGGAGGCCACTGACGTTTATCCCTCCTTATTTGTTTTGTCACTCGTTTTGCATTTGGTTTCGGTCAGTGTCACTACTGGTAGCATGAGGCCATATCTGGACCATCCAGACTTTGCACAGGTAGTCCAACTTCTCCAGGATGACACATCAATACGTGCCTGTCATTGCCCGAAGATTTGCTGTGTCTCCCAGCACAGTCTCGAGGGCATGGAGGTGATTCCAGGAGACAGGCAGGCAGTTACTCTAGGAGAGCTGGACATGGCCCCTCGTAGAAGGTCCTTAGCCCACCAGCAGGACCCACTGGTATCTGCTCCTTTGGGCAAGGAGGAACAGGATGAGCACTGCCACAGCCTTACAAAATGACCTCCATCAGGCAGGCAGAACACTGGTGTGAATGTCTCTGATCAAACCATAAGAAACATGAGGGCCCGAAGTCCTCTAGTGGGCACCATGGAGCTTGATTGGCGCTTGCCATTGAATACCAGAATTGGCAGGTCCACCTCTGGCACCCTGTGCTTTTCACAAATGAGAGCAGGTTCACCCTGAGCCTATGTGACAGACATGAAAGGGTCTGGAGAAGCCATGGAGAACGTTATGCTGCCTGTAACATCGTTCAGCATGACTGCTTTGGTGGTGGGTCAGTGATGGTATATCTGGGGGGGCATATCCATGGAGGGACGCACAGACCTCTACAATGTAGACAGCGGCACCTTGACTGCCATTAGGTATCAGGATGAAATTCTTCGACCCTTTGTCGGACCCTATGCTGGTGCAGTCGCTCCTGGGTTCCTTCTGGTGCATGACAATGCCCGGCCTCATGTGTTTGTGAGTCCTGGAGGATGAAGGAATTGATACCATTGACTGGCCCCCCCACTCACTCGCCTGACCTCAATCCAGTAGAACACCTTTGGGTGGGACATTTTGTTTCGGTCCCTCTGACACCTTACACTGTCCAGGAGCTCAGTGATGACCTGGTCCAGATGTGGGAGGACATCCCCCAGGACACCATCTGTCGTCTCATTAGGACGTTGTCAGGCATGCATACAAGCACATTGCGCCATAAAAACTACTGAGTACAATTTGGAGTTGCTGCAATGAAATTTTGGCCAAATAGACTCGCCTGCCTACTGCATCATTTTTTCCCTTTGATTATCTAGGTGTCTTTGAATTAAGCCCACTGTGGGTTGATCATTTTTATTTCCATCAAACAAAGTGGCTGCCATTCTTTCGTTCCTAACACATCACCATATCAGTCCATAGCAGTAGAGATAGCCAGCCGGATTTTTTCCCCCATTGAGATCTGATGGGTTATCAAAGTGTTCCTTTATTTATTTTTTTTTTTTATCAGTTTATTTTCCTTCACATGGACACATGCGCAGAGATTTTTCTGCAGGCCCTTTGCTCTTCCCCTCTGTTTTTTTTTTCTTCACCTCTGCTTTCACACTGTGGTCTTTGTAGGATGCCCACTCCAGTACTGATTTTGCTCCATTTTTGTAGACAGTTTAGCTCCCTGTCAAGCGTTTCAAAATGCATTGTTCATATTTTCAAATTTTATACAGTTCTTCAGATCTTTTGAGGTCCTTGTGACAACCCTTAATAGGTATCTGGATGGAACATTAAAGCACCGAATTGGAGCAACAACGTGAAGTGACCCGCTAACATCATTCTTGCATTGTAAAGTGAAAAAGGCTGTGCGTATGTGTTACTTTTGTGTGAGAGTGAGTTAAATGTAACTTTTGTTCCTGAAAATTTTGTTTTTGTTGTTATCGTTAAGGCGCTCTGAGGGCGTTTCATACCTTTTATCTATTTTTTTTTTTTTTTTTTTTTTTGCCATCTACACAAGAGCTAGTTCAATGTTTAGTAAAGGTACTTGTATTCAAACCTTTGTGTTTGTTGGTCAGTAGGCAGAGAAAGCTTTTGCAGTTGCCGGCAAGTCAGTAATTAACTGGTGTCATAGCAGGAAACAGTCAAGAACAACTGGGATTCCTTACTAGGAAGAAGTTCAACATTTGACATATGATGCAGGACAGATTTAAAGAAATTAATAAGAACTCTGCAGTGGGTAAATAAGAAGATTAAAGAAACTGCAAATGTAAAAATAGCTAAATAAGTCATAGAACACTAATTACCCCAATGCTAGCAGTAGGGCATTTAGAGTAAGAGGGCAATCATTAAGAAAGATATCAGGGAAGCTAAAATGCAGTTAACAGAGTTATATTGCAGATAAGGTAAAAAGATGCACCAAAGAGAGTTTTTCAATATTTTAGTAATACAGTCGACCCTCGATATACGACTGGCCTGACATGCGAACAACTTGGTTTACGACCAAAATTTTTGTTTTGAATTATGCAGTCACGTGTATCCGCTTATGTAATTGTAAAAAAAAAAAAAAAAAAAACAGCTGAGAGTTTTCGTAAGTGTCAGTCGGAGCCCAGCTACTTGTGTTTGTGAACGTAATTTCGGTCAGTGCAGTGATTTATATAGTTTATTTTGATAATTGCTAAGGAAGAAAGGGAAGGTATAGAAGGTAAAGAAAGCAATCGCAATCGCAACGAAGAAGGAAATTGTGTGTAAAGGAAATTGTGTGGAAATATCAGAGTGGCGTTCGTGTGACTGATCTCGCTAATATTTACAGCATGTCGAATTTCACCGTCTCGACAATTATACAAAGAAAAGATTTGTATAAGGAAGCTCCTTCCGAACAATAACCACCTTCCATTTCATTCTCCTCCTCCCTTCCTGCAAGCCAAAGATGTCAACTTAAATGGTGAGTACAGTATGAAGTTTTTGTTTCTGGTAGGCTAGGCACTTTTTATAACTTTTTAGGTTAGTACATTAGAAATATATTTGGTGGTTTTTGGTAAATTATACACATTATACATCCCCTTTTTATTATGAAAAGGTTAAGTAAGTGTTGCTGTAGGAGGTTCGGAACACATTATGGGTATTTCCATTATTTCTTATGGGAAAAATAGTCTTGAGTTTCAACCAGCCCTCACGAACAAATTGAGTTCGTAAGTCAAGGGTCCACTGTAAAAGAAAAGCCAAGGAGGTGAACCAGATCAGAAACAATAAAGGGGAATTACAGTACATAGACCGTGAAATATCAAATACACTAAACTTTTTTTTTAAAAGTTTTCACAAGTGAGTAAATGGATAAATTCCCAGTGGTATCAGGGACTACTAAGGAGGTAGTGAGAGATTTGGAAATTGTAGAGCGAGAATTGCTTCTCAGATTAAATAGGCTGAACTCAAACAAATCACTAGGACCAGATAATACTTATCCCCAAGTGCTTAAGGGAGTAACTGAATACATATATAAACCTTTGTCACTGTCAAAACGCAAAGGGAAAGAAGAAAATGATTTGGGGATCTGCCCCATATATTATAGCACACAGTATAAGAAAAAAAAGATGTCTATAGAGTACTGTTTGGTTCCGGGTCCAAAAAGGGACAAACTAAAGAGGCAAGGTGCTGGGTTCTTACAGAGGCAGGGGAGGAAGAGGTGGGTCCAAAATCAAAGAGCAGGAAATGTCGATGGGAGGTGTAGCTTGGAAAGGGGTACAGGAACTGGAGGAAGCTTTTTAGGCTGATTTCTCCTCAGGTGATCTGAAGAAGATGGAGAAGAAAGGTTTGTGCACTTTGTCAAGGCCTTCTCACGTATCTTGCCCTCAGTTAAGCCCTTAGCCTGACTCCCAAGCGCGCGTGTGTGACAACACATTTTAGGAAGGCATTGCACACTGTGTAAATTTCTGTTGACTGGAAAATGAAAAATATTATCTTGTTTTATAAAAAAGGTGATTGGGATGATCCAGGCAGCTATAGACCAGTAAGCTTAACATGAATGTCAAATAAATTAATGGAAGGAATTTATTAAGGAAAAGATTGAGGAAGAAATGGAAAGAACAGTTTTACTGATCAGCCCTCTCTCGCCTGATCCCATTCTGATGTGTTATTTTGGCCCCACAGCTAACTTAAGGCACAAGCTCTTCTTCTGTCACCATCCTTGTTTCAGTGCTGCTGCATTACTTTATCAAACAAATCACCAGGACCAGATAATATTCACCCTCAAGTTCTTACGGAGGCTAGAGAGTACAGATATAAACCCTTGACACACATTGTTAGGAAGTCACTGCGCACTGGAGAGACTCTGAAGGGCTGGAAAAGGGCAAATATCATCTCATTATATAGAAAGGGTGACAGGGCAGATCCAAGCAATTATAGGCCAGTAAGCTTAATGTGCATCACAGAAAAATTAGTGGAAGGAGTTAAGGATAAGATTGAGTAACACCTGGCAAGGACAGGAGTTATTCTGAACAGTCAGCATGGGTTCAGAAGAGGGAGGTCGTGTTTTACTAACATGATGGAATTCTATGAGGAGGCAACAAAAGGATACAATCAAAGTGGAGCAGATGAGATTATTTTTCTGCACTTACAGTAAGCATTTGAAAGGGGCTACGTGAGAGGATGGACATCAAACTAAATGATTTGGCAGTTCAGGGTGATGTTTGTAGGTGGGTGCAGAATTGGCTCAGACACAGAAAGCAGAGAGTGATGGTGAGAGGAACCTTATTACAATTGGCTGATAATTTTTTTATTGTAAGAGTGGTGACCCATAGGGGTCAGTGCTTGGGCCATTGCTTTTTTATTATATATACATTTTTGGATAGAAATATGAATAAGAAGCTGGTTAAGTTTTCAGAAATACCAATATAGGTGGATTGGCAGATAATCAAGAATCTGTTGAATTATTACAGAGAGACTTGGGCAGCATACAGGCCTGGGTAGGTTTGTGGAAGACGTAATTTAATGTAAGAAAATATAAAGTATTACACATAGTAAGTAAAAGTGTTCTGCAGTGGACTGGCGCCCTGCCCAGGGTTTGTTTCCTGTCTTGTGCCCTGTGTTGGCTGGGATTGTCTCCAGCAGAGTAACTGTGTATAATATGAATACACAATGGGAGGTCTGAAAATTCTAAGTACACTTGATGAGATGAATTTAGGAGTCATAGTGGACTCATCTCTGTCAACTTACAGACAGTGTTCAGAAGCCATTAAGAAAGTTAACAGAATATCAGTTTATATAGCGCCTTGATGTGTGGAGTACAAGTCACAGGAGGTTCTGTTGAAGCCTTATAACACCCTTATGAAGCCTCATCTGGAGTCCTGTGTGCAGTTTTGGTCTCCAGTCTACAAAAAATACAAAGCAGTGCTAGAAAAAGTCCAGATGAAAGCTAATTCTAGGGGTGAGAGGTAGAATTATCAAAAAAGATTAAATGAGTTCAATCTTTTCAGTTAAAGCAAATGGAGATTAAGAGGAGGCATGAGTGTTTAACATCAAGAAAGTAATTTGTGGAGCCTGGCTGTTACTTTAAAAAGAGTTCAACAAGAACATGAGGACACAGTTGGAGACTTGTTAAGGGATAATTCCACATAAAGATCTCTAGCAGACTAAAAAACCCAGCTAAGATTCCCACCTTCGATAAGATGGTGATTGATTTATTTTTTCAGTGGGGATCCCAAAAAAGCACCAATCCTTGGCCCAACTCAAACACACTCCCTCGCAGAGACAAAAAAGCAGCTGGTAATAGAAATTAAAGAATATTAAATGAATATGATCCTACCCCAGTTCCCCTTACGGCGATATACAATAAACACGAATTCAACAATAACAAACCACTTAGAAAAACCACACACGATGTAGTCCATGTAAATGCCAACTGATGAAATGAAATGATGGCAGTAGGTAGTCCAGAAATCAGCACACTGTATATGAATGTAAAGGTCAGTCCTACTGGTATTTCCTGATGAGATGATGATGTGTTGATGGGATCAGGAGCGCTCCTTTCTTTGCAGGATGACAATAAATCCTCAGACAGTCCTCATGCAGCAGGAAGACACCAGACAGTCCATACACCTGAAACGAGACGATCTCCAGGACAAAACGAGAAAACTCAAGTAGCAACATGGGAAGGCAAACAGACAGGCAACTCTATGTGCTATGTAAATAAATGTTGTTGTTGTCTCTGGCTGTTAGACTGATGTCAAGGTGATTCACGCACACTCAATTTAAGAAACTGAATAATACCCCCAGGCTATCGGCTACAACACAAGCCTGAAAGATAATCAATCTTTTCCCATTGCTGAACAGTTAGAGACGTGCTCTTGTCATGGAGTTCGGCCCCGTTTTTACTCTAAACCCACCTTTGCACATTGTGTCCATCAAGTTTTGTTTTGACTTCATCAGTCCACAGGACTTGTTTGCAAAATGCATCGGGCTTGTTTTGATGTTCATCTGCAAACTTCTGATGCTGAATTTTATGGTGAGGACACAGGAGAGGTTTTCTTTTGATGGCTGTTTCGTGAAGGTCATATCTGTGGTGGTGTCACTGCACCAGAAAAATAGTGCATCACCACTCTGGAGTGTGACTATAAAATATCTTCATGAAGCTTTAGGGGTTTTGAATTGCCTTTCTAGCAATCTTATGAGCAGTTCTCTTGGAAATTGTTTTGGTGCAAACTGAGGAAATGGCTCCTTGAAAACTCTTTGCTGTCTTCTTGTAGCCTTTTCCTGCTTTGTGGGCGCCACTTATTTTATTCCTCAGATTGCTAGGCAGCTGCTTAGAGGAGCTCATGGCTGCTGATTGCTGGGACAAGCTATGAGGAGTCTGAGAATTGATGCAGCTTTGACATTTGCATCACATGGCCATTCCTAATGATGACTGTGAACAAGCCAAAGCCATTAAGTTGCTAATTTAAACTCTGATATCTCTTAGCATTTTCCTGAGACCTCTGATCACTTGGGGTGTCCATACATTAGTGAAGTACTCCTTCCTTTTCTCATACTACAAAACATAAATAATACATTAATCTTGTTTAAATTGCAGAAAAGAATGGTTTATCTTTAACTTTGTGGCTTTTGGAGATCAATTCATCTTCTATTGACTTAACTATTCACAGTAACAGTTACTTTGATCCGGGGGTCCCCACACTTTCCTATGTCACTGTATATGAGATGTCACGAAAGTGTACGTCTTGGGTAATGCTGCGTCTGAAAAGAACCATCCTCCCGCCAGTGTATATCGTGCCTTCAAGTTATAGGACTTAAATGATGAAATCCTAATCTTTCTACTATAGATAATGGCTGAGTATCTAAAATGATAAATTGCAATTATTTTTGAGTGGTACTCTTTTTTTTTTTTTTTTTTTTTTTGTCCTGATCATTTTTCTGATTCTTTTCAAACTTTCTTTTTACTGACAGCTAACACACATTTGTTTCCTTAGTGGTTTTCCTGCTTTCACTGCATTGTTGAAAGTCGATGCACTCAGCTGAGTGTTGTACCTACCAGTGTCTTGTCAAAAGTTGCTCCAAATGTCTTTGCTTTAAATCCACCACAACTAACACCTACATTTTTCATTTTAAACTTCACATATAACATTCCTTTCACTTTTCATGTACTTGTAAGATATTTCCACATGGCAGTTATTTTCTTCACCACTTTACACTATGTCAGTTGTATGCATGTCCTCAAATTAACACATTCCATGTCAAGAAATTGGTAGACCAGTCAACCAACTGCAAGCCGATTTCACAATAAACAGCAAGAACTGGGCAATTTTGATTCAAGGCTGATTAATTTGTGTAACACTTCTGTTTAATTCAGTTGTATTTATTGTTTATAGCACTCTTCATTGAGTACAGGCCTAGACTGCTTGATGTTTGGAGCCATAACAGAGATAATAATTACATACGTGAACACACATATTAGAGCCAAAAGACAGGAAAACCTGGCAAATTTTAGTTTACTTAACATAAATAAGTTCTGACAGTAGATACCTGTTAAGATTATAATGGTGAGTATAAATGTCACCAGTGTGTCACAAAGCTTACCAGCGCTGGTGTCACCTGCCGCTCCCCTGTAGAGCTAAAACACCAACAGCTGTGCTCTTCCTCGGTTTTCTAATCTTGTCATTTTTCTCCGAGGTTTCTGTAAACAGCAGTTTCTGTAGGCCTGGGCACTGAGACATCACTCATCCATTGCTTTCTTTTACTTGGTGAATTAAAGAAGCGATTTTGTTGGTTTTTTTTTTTGGTGTAAAATGGTTTTAGTTTAATTGTGGATAAATGTCTGATTCTGATTATTGAAAGTGTCTTTTTCATTCTTGGCTTGGCATTCTGTTTTATACAGTATCTCCGTAATGGCTGAGACAAAGAAACATTTTTCTTTCATTTACCGCTTTGCTCAACAGATTAAAAAATTACAAATTAAATAATTCATTAATTAAAGTCGCATTATACATTTTCTTTTAAAAGGAATTTGAAAACATTTCAGTCACACCCTGTAGAAATGACAACACTTTTTCTATATGGTCGCCCCATTTCAGGGCACCGTAATGTTTGGGCTAATTGATATCATTAGAGACATCAGTAAAACGTTACCCAGGTGCCCAGGTGAGCTCAGTAATCACAAAGGGACAGATAGGCCAAGGAAGACCACCACTGCTGATGACAGAAGATGTTGCTGCAGATTGCATTTTGATTACAGCTTGCACATCCTGATAGTAAGGATATTTCGTGCATCTCTGTAACATCTTAAATTTACTACCCCATACAGATGGCATGATGTGCTTCAGGGTGACTGAGAGATTCCTCACCGGTCAGGGTTCACACTGAAAAGCTGCCATTGCCAAATAACCAACAGCTGTTAAGACCTGTAAGACAACTGAGATTGTGTGATGCTCTTTGTAGTGAAGTCACATGTTCAGCACACACTTCAAAGAGGATGACAGTAGGGAGTCAAAATTGGCTTATAATTAAGTCATCATCATGAGTCTAAATGTCACTGTGATATATCAAAACTCACTTATTGTGTAGCCTGTCAAACATCAGAATGTGAAATGCACAATGAAATGAGATTCTGTTCATTTGTGTTGGTATTTTAGCAATAGCTGGTGGAAAAATTAACTGAAGTCTGCATGGGACTTACAAATGCTCAATACTTACCGTAACTTTAAGCCAATTTAAACGCCAACTTCTAGTTTTACAATTCCAAACTTTTGTGTGAGAATTGGCTTACACATGTTGCTGACCATAAGGAAGTTATATACATGTGGACCTGCTAAGTAATTGTAATAGAAAACTTAAAATTAACATATTGAGTGTATTTTCTATGTACGACTAAAGTTTTATAATTGGTTATGCTTATCAAAGGTTGTTCTTAATTTTAGCCATCATGTATTTAATGGGAGTTAATGTTAATAATAAGGCAGTGGATTGAAAATAAGCTCTTTTTCCCCTTTTCTTTTAAACTTTGTACAGGAAACAAAGATCAGTGCAGTTTGGAGTCTGGAAAAGAATTCTCTGGCAGGAGTGCTCTTCAGAAACACCCTAGAGTTCACACGGGAGAGAAGTCATATTGCTGTACTGAATGTGGTAAACAGTTTTCACGTATAAGCAGTCTGAAGAACCATACTAGAGTTCACACAGGAGAGATGCCATATTGCTGTAATGAATGTGGTAAACAGTTTTCACAAATGAGCAATCTGAAGATCCACACTAGAATTCACACAGGAGAGAAGCCATATCGCTGTACTGAATGTGGTAAACGGTTTTCACGTATAAGCAATCTGAATGACCACACTAGAATTCACACTGGAGAGATGCCATATTGCTGTAATGAATGTGGTAAACAGTTTTCACGTATAAACAGTCTTCAGAGACACACTAGAGTTCACACTGGAGAGAAGCCATATTGCTGTAATGAATGTGGTAAACAGTTTTCACTAATGAGCAATCTTCAGAAACACACTAGAATTCACATGGGAGAGAAGCCATATTGCTGTACTGAATGTGGTAAACAATTTTTACGTATATACAGTCTTCAGACCCACACTAGAGTTCACACTGGAGAGAAGCCATATTGCTGTAATGAATGTGGGAAACAGTTTTCACGTATAAACAGTCTTAAGGACCACAATAGAGTTCACACTGGAGAGAAGCCATACTGCTGTAATGAATGTGGGAAACAGTTTTCACAAATGAGCAATCTTCAGAAACACAGTAGAATTCACACCGGAGAGAAGCCATATTGCTGTACTGAATGTGGTAAACAGTTTTCACGTATAAGCAATCTGAATGACCACACTAGAGTTCACACCGGAGAGACGCCATTTTGCTGTAATGAATGTGGTAAACAGTTTTCACATATAAACTGTCTTCAGAGACATAGTAGAGTTCACACGGGAGAGAAGCCATATTGTTGTAATGAATGTGGTAAACAGTTTTCACAAATGGTCAGTCTTCAGAAACACACTAGAGTTCACATGGGAGAGAAGCCATATTGCTGTAATGAATGTGGTAAACAGTTTTCACATATAAACAGTCTTCAGACCCACGCTAGAGTTCACACTGGAGAGAAGCCATATTGCTGTAATGATTGTGGGAAACATTTTTCACAAATGGGCCATCTTCAGAGACACTCTAGAGTTCACACTGGTGAAAAACCATATTGCTGCAATGAATGTGGTAAACAATTTTCACAAATGACCAATCTGAAGATCCACACTAGACTTCACAATGGAGAGAAGCCATATTGCTGTAATGAATGTGGTAAACAATTTTCACGTATAAGCCATCTTCAGAGACACACTAGAGTTCACACCAGAATTAAAAGGGTAGCAGTTCAAAAATCAGTCCAGAAAAACAAGCACCCTTCAGGACTCGAGAGTGAGGTTCACTCCTGTACTGAAAAGTTAGAAAACTAAACTGTTGTTGACAAATGAATCTCTTGATAGAAGCTATATTACCGATTGGAATGTGGCAAACAAATCTGTCAGAGGAGTTCTCTTCAGAGATGCACCAGAATTCACACCGGAGAAAAGTACAACTGAATTGTCCTGACTAAAGAGTGAAGTTCACTCCTGCCTGGACAGTAATCACATGTAACTCACTGGAATCCATCCTACTTAGTGTTGTGTTAGAAACAAATCAACACAGTGGAGAATTAGAAGTTTATATCCTTTTTCCTTTTCCAGAAACAAAATAAAGAACATGTCATCATACAACCGCTTCTCACCAAAGCCCCTACAGCCTCCATCATGGGGCTATCTCTGCTTTCATAACATACATATTACATATAGAACTATTTATAATATACATATTTTATCATAAAAGAACTCTTTACAATATATATAACCTCATATAAATCACAATTCAGCTTTATAATATATTTTTCTATTTTTATATAACAAAACATAAAATAACATACCTTTCTAAAAACTTAACTGTAGCACCCCTCTTCTCTTACTGAGGGTTCTTACCTGAGTTGTTTGTTTTCTTCATTTTTCCTTTTTTACGAACTTTAAATATAACCTTTTACCTTTGCGTTCTCAGCACAACTGTTTCAAGGAACAAACCTTTGTCACTAATGTAATTTACATAACTCTACCATTAATTTTACAATTCGTTACTAGAGCCCACATAGGGATGCTATAGCCACCTGCCAAACAAGATTATCCTTTTTTTTTTCTTTATATGGCTTAGCCAGCCATTATATAAACAAAAAAAAAACCAAAGTTCAATGTTTTAGTTTAAATAAATTAACTATTTACATATATACATAACACAACCATACAAAAGTATAAACTTAAATAATCCAAGAAATCTATATCAGTGTTGAACCAGCAGTCCTTTCTTTGAATGCAAAGATATCAATAAAGAAGTACAATCACCTTATAAAACTTAAACTGGCAAACTAAATAAAAGGAACCAAACAAATGTCAGGTAAAAGGTAACACAGATGAGCATTGCACGCCTGTTACTTGAATGTGATTGCGACGTTACTTGGTGACGGCCTCTTATGCTGTAATAGAGCAGACATGTCTCGTTTTCTGGTTTACGTTTACGTTAAATCTTTGCACTACAAGAAGAAATGCTGCTTTTTTAAATTGTTTTGTTTTTATTTTTGTGCTTTTGATAATAAAACATACAAAGACTGTATGTAAGAAATCAGTTGGGAGCACATTTGTTATTTAACACTTGAGAATTACCAAATAATATTCATGCCAAATCAATAGAATAAAATTAGAAAAGGCTTGGAGAGAGCAGACTTACCTGTACAGCATCCACCATTGCCTGTGGGTGCCTGCAGTCTGTGGGGAGTCACATTAATTAGCATTTGTACTACAAAATACCATTGGTATGAAACTAAGGACACACAAACAATTGCTTTTGGGGAAATTCATAACTAAAAGCTACAAACAAATTAAAAATCAGAATACACTTTGCTACACATACGCATGCCAAGAAAATTTGGAGTAATTAATCTCGAGAAGCCATATTGCTGTACTGTATGTGGCCAACAAGTCTTAGAAACCAGAATCTACAGGGCCACAAAAGAATTCAGACTAGGTGCCACCTCCAGAAGTGGGCTTAGTTGGAGAAGATCGACACCAGTGGCATCAACCTCTTTGTCTTGGCGTACCACCCCAAAGAATTTCAATGTTCTGAAGTACCTGCATTTTATTTTGGTGTTAAATTGTTAATTCCTGAACTGTTATTATGTAAAACTAATGGTGGAATTTTTTCCCTCCCAGAAAAATATTCTTTCAGAGAGCTTTCATAAGGTACTAGCAATGGTAACCTGTCAAAGACGTGTTTTAGAATGAATTTCAAAAGGATATGATATGTTATGACTGATAAGTCATTGACGGTGTGTGACCAGGAGGAGGTCACTACACCTGCTTGTGCTAATAGTGAAAAAACAAAGAAATGCAAGCAATTGTGTGTCACATGTTATAAGTCACCTTGGCATCAGTCATATAATAATAATAATTAAAAGAAAGTTTAGTAAAATAACACCCTCGGCCAAAAGGGGTTTCCTGTTCCTTATAGACTTTGCATTCTGCTCTCTTGATTTACTTACAGTGTGCTTTCTTGTTTGTTCTTGTAAATTGTTTGTTGATTTGAATAAATTACAAAACCCTCAAATTCTCCAATTTGTCATCTCCAGTCATCTGATAGTGAATCCTGCACTCGGCTTTTTGTTGGCTAAACCCTATGAATTGGCACATTTATTAGAGGCCAATGAAACTCCTTTTACATGGTCTTTCGAGTCTGAAGCTAAACAGACTGAATGAAACCAAAATGGCCAAGGCAGTGTTTGCGGAGTAGCCTAACCTCATCTGTTGTGCACTGGGCATCGATGTAGAATAGAACATCTGGGCTGATATCTCCACATTCAGCCAAGCACCAACTCACAAGCTGCAGACAACCCATCTGTGGGCACCTCTACGGCCTTTCAGACAACGGGCTCCGTGCTCTAAACTTGCTGAACTCATCCGAGGCTGCTGAGAGACGAAGATTCCATGTCACCATTCAGACTGGGATGTCAGATACTGTCCTTAGAGAAGTGACGTGCCCTCCATCTTGAGCTCCAAGGAAAGTACTGGTAGCAAACCGAGAAGTGCAGTTAAGTAACCGATCAGTTAAATCAGCAGGAACACATGCAGTGGATCTAAAGCTTTAATCCGTCTCTGTTTTTCCCCCATCGAGAAAAGTGAGGAAAAAGAAACGCGCTGAACTGGAGGAGATTAGGATTTTATATTTAATGAGTAATGTTGTGAATTTAATTTAAGTAACGTTTCCCAGCACTGGTCGCATATGAACATTTGTTTTTGTATCTGGGATATCATCTCTGGAATGAATGGTGAAAATAAACTGCCTAAGCAAATGGCTGAATAAATAGTCAGAAACACAATAATGTCTTATTTTTCTTCTTTAGTTATGTCAATAATTCTGTCTTTAAAACAATATAAAGTGCCGACTGATTTGCATTGTTGTGTGGCTCAAAATTAAAAATAAATAAAAATCCTACTTTGAGCCATTGACTGATTAGTGTGTCGCTGTTTGTTCAGTTGTTTCTGTTACACAAAACTGTTCAATAAACAAACTAAAATGCAGGTAAAATTCTGTTACAACAAACTCCCAGGGACCTGAAAAACATATAGTTGTAATGAGATTCTGTATTTGTTACTACAGTGCTTTCTTTAACTTGTGTCCAGGTGTTTGAAATCATTTCAATAGCTTCTGTGGCGTGAATTTTAATCTCCTCTTGCCTACAAGTTATGCTGACGATAATTTTACTCCGCATTTCCTTGCCATAATACACTTTCAGGGTGTGAGTGATGTCCAAATCTAATTGCTGAAGCACTGCTGTGCAATTGGGTGGGTGAAATTCAACCCAAACATTATGTACTGTAAATGTGGATGCATGGTGTGGGCAGCACAGTTATCAATCAGAAGCCGAATCATCCTTTTCTTCTTCATATTGTGTGGTTTCTGAACACTTGGGATCCCCATCCAACGGCAATGACACGCTGAATTGTGTCCCAAAGCGCATTTGCAGCATCTGTGGAAGATTGTTTTTCCATTGCTGGGGCAGGGCAACAGCACATTCACAGCACTTCAGTGAGGTGCCACAGAAGCAAATCACAAAAGAACGGGGTCGCGCTATAAGTCCCTTCTCTTCCCCACCAAAACACAAGGCTTAGTTTCAGTACTTTAGCAAAACCAGCTTTATTCAGCTTGAAACAGGAACAGCACAGTTATTTATTGTAGTGTGATCTGCCACTCTCCTATACAACAACAACAACATTTATTTATATAGCACATTTTCATACAAAC